>VWZN01019700.1:108411-253921 GCA_013396955.1 Regulus satrapa | reverse complement strand
TTTTTTCTTTCTTTCCCTGGAGTTTAATTTCATCTTCTTTTTATATTGTTCTGGCTGAAGATAATAAATATTACCATGCCTAAGGTAGACAGCTACAAGATAGATTTGCTGTAGATTTGTTTGTTGGACCTCATTTTGGCCTCGAGCACATCACTAAAATTGCAAGCATTGTAGGTTCTTTAATGGGTAATATTGAAGATTATTTTGGTAGGTTTAAACCTAGTTCATCATCTAGTTGAAGACAAATTTTCAGAATTTGGATGCATGCATACTATTTGGCATAGACAGTTCTATTCTTCAAGGACCCAAATCTGTAATGGTTTCAGCATCTTTTGGAAAACTTTGTGTGTTAAGATTTAAAAATTCTAATGTGGTTAAAAGTACAGAGGCCTCCCAACCACTTTGAGCCTGGAATATGCACACTGGAAATCCTTTTGTCAGATGCCACTTCAACCCGATGGTCCTTAAAACTCACATTTGTCAAAGATTCACCTCAGGTTTAACATGCTCAGCCCAAGTAAATTTAGGCCTGATTCAACTACTCGGTCATCTGGGTAGGACTTTCAGAGATTCTTCACCACTGAGGGAGATTATTATTTTATTTTTTTTAAAGGAACAATTTCAGAGGTTGAAATGCTCACTCTAGGGTACAGCAGGCAGGTGTGGACAGTATCTTTCTTCCTTAAGAAGATGGGAAACCAGTGTGTGTCTACAGAGTTAGAACCGTTTCTAGAGAAGAGGAAGCTTAGAGGGGATGTCACCAAGGTAAATAAATGAAGGGAGGCTGCAAAGAGGGCAGGGCCAGAGATGATGGGATGGGAAACTCTACAAACTGAAGCACAGGTTGTAGAGTTTCCACTATTGGAGGCATCCCAACCCTGTCTGGATGGGGAAAATGCTGTTCCTGGGCAGGTGGCTCTAGGGGACTCTGCTTGAGCAAGGGGTTGGACAGGAGGATTTCTCAAGGGCTGTTCCAACCTCATCCATCCTGTGATTGTATAATCACAGTAAATTGCCCTGGCACCTAACTGTGAAAATGCCTTTGTTTCTTCTCCAAAGTGTCACTAGTAAAAAGGAAATCATAAATATTGCAAAAAAAGCATGCAAAAGAAAGAAAAAAAGCGATCACAAGAATTTTTGTGGCATTATGATCTAGAAGATTGCACATAGCCATGAAGAGTGGAGTTTAGGATTTAAAATGCATGAACATCCATTTGAACATGTGCTGCAGGTCTTTCCTCCAAGGGATTTACCCTAAACACAAGGTTAGAGAGAGTTGGTATCACTCCAGCTTGGTTTAATTGCTCCACAGAAAGTGGAATGACCCTGAAAAGGGGGACTGAAAATAATCACACCAAGCTGGCTAGTAGTTGGCTCTCTGGGGAGATCAGGGAAGATTGAACTCATGTTCTCTCTGTCCAGGCTGAAGGTTTTAACTCCTGCACTACTGGCTAAAAGAGAGAAACAGTGCTGCCTAGTACTAATTGTCTTCTGGAAGAAAAGGCAGCTCCCCTTGCCTCTTACTTTAGTGCTTTATTTTGCATAAAATCCACTCCTGGATGCTTTAAAGAAAACTTTTCATTCTGGTGCTGAAAGCTGTCTTACCAAGGAATAGAGGATTATCACACCAGTAGAAATACAAACTGATTTGGGAAAGAAGGTTTTGTTTTGTTATGCTGCAGATGATCAAGCCACAAGTAGGAATCAGTAAATCCAAACACCAATTATTTCCCTCTGGTACTGATGCCATGGAACAAAAAGCTGTGGATCTCTGTGACAATGAGGTTTCATATTTGTTTTTAAAAAGTGTATGAACCAGGTTATTAAAAAGTATATTATACGCTTTTTAAGACTTGAACTATTGCTACCTTTTCCAGATTGTTTTGTATGTCCTTATAATTATTTTGCATGGTGACAGAAAAAAAAAGTACCTAAAATATTAAATAGCTTCTTTAATGTGATTTCCATCAATTTAAAACCGATGACTGAATTTAGAAAATTGGTTGACCAGCTGAATTTTGAATATTATGCTATTTTAGTCAGTTTGTGTGTAATATGTCCTATGCACTTTTTTTCAGAACCTCTAAAAGCACAGAAGTAAATTAATCACCTTGATTGAACTTAATTTTTGTACATCCAGCACATGAAGATGAATGCTTTTGGGATTCTTCTCTGTATTTATTTACTACACAAACTATAATACAAAGTCCTAAAATATTTTTTCTCTTTGAACTGAAGAACAGTTTTAGTTAAGGAGTCATGTTCAAGCATGATGTAAAAATACTGAATTCATCCATGTTTTCTGTATGCAAAACATTGGCTGTTAGTTATCCTACCCACAGTTTTCAGGGGTTCCTGGGAGTAGTGAACCCTGGCATCTGGAAAGGATAACCACTCAGTGTTGTCAGGAGGTAGAGGAAAGCCTTAACATCAATCATTTCCATCTACAAAGTCTATCTAAAAATGCTGCCTGAGTCAGCCCATGCCCCGTTTCATCCTAGTAAACAGTTTAAGATCTGAGAGAAAGGTAGAATTAATTGTTCAGAAACATTGCATTGAAATACAGAAAGTTTCACAGAAAAATATTTAATTCCTTTTACTCAATTAATTCATGGCTTTATTTAAAAAAAAAAAACAAACAAGTATTTTGCTGACAGTTTGAAAAGGCAAAATAGTAAAAGGGCTTTCTACTCATATAATTGAAAGATTTGAGTCCTTTTTGGAAAGAAGGAGGTGAAAATAAAACTCCAATAAAACACTAATGATCTTTAAAGTTGTGGACATAGCAAGTTGGAATAAGCCAGTGTTTCCATAAGCAAGTTGGAATGTGGCTGAAATACCTATTTTTGAATAAGGAAAGAAAAACTCACCAGGTTATGAGAGTATTTTCTCTTTCTGATTAAACCCCTTGACTGTGCTTACAGATAAGTTTTCCACTGCTGTATATGTTTTTTCTGGCTGCACCATCTGTCTTAGCTTTAGTAGCAGGATGTTCTTTGGAGCTGTATCTTTTAATGCCATCTTTCAACTGGGGATAGATTTCTCTGCAACAGCTTTTTTTTTTTGTTTGTTTGCATTGTGATTGCCAACGATTTACACCTTTTCTTTTCTTCAACCTTTCCCTTCAGGTGCAGAAACCTCACGTTTCCCGAGAGTCTTCCCGAGGTCAGCATCGTGTTCATATTCGTTAACGAGGCGCTCTCGGTGATCCTGCGCTCCATCCACTCGGCCATCAACCGCACCCCTGCTCACCTGCTCAAGGAGATCATCCTAGTCGATGACAACAGTAACAATGGTAAGAGGTTTTGGTTCTTCCCCCCTCTCTGATTTTTTTGTAGATCATACAGGAAAACCTTGGAATTCTGGCTCTTCCTTTTGGCCTTTCAGATGTTACCAGTGCGTTTTCTCCCTTCTTCATCCCACGCTCTTGCTGGGCTGTCTTGAACTCTGTACAAGTGGGGCATGTTTAAAAGTGTGTACAAAAGATAGAATGCTTGAGATCTCTGGTAGGCAGAATTTTGAATGTAACAATAGGTTAGACCAAGCAAGTTTTACTCTTAGGGCTTCAGAGTGTTTTCAAGCTCATATGCTTTCTGCTCTTCTCCTGTTTCCACGTGTGTCCTCTCTGTTTTGTATAAAATGTCTTTCTGTGATTCTTAGACTTTTCTCTTAGATTTCCTGTTCTCCTCTCCTCATTAGCAGCACTTGCCTTGCTGCTTCTCTGCTGTCTGTGCCCAGATGTTGCTCTCCATGATCTGAAGGATTGCACTGCCTGTCTCTGATGGTTTAGTGCTTGCCAGGGTGTTTGTCAGTGAGGCCATGCTGGGCACTATTTACAGCTCTTACTTTCTGACAACTTTAGTGATGAAATTTTAATAAGCACAGAATGCTGAACTTAAAGAAAAATTTTGCTGTGCTTGGGGAGTTAATTCTGAACCGCTGAAATACAAGGAGAATCTGAATTTATCTCGTTGAAGGAAAAAGCTGAACAAAGACCTTCTCTTATCCTTGCCATCATGACTCCTGTTATCTGGCTCTATCCCTGTAGCTAGACTGTGACTTGCTGCTGATCACAAATGTGTCTCAATTTGTATAAAGAAACTTCTTGGGAAGCAAGTCAATAAGTTCCCCACCTCAGGCTATCAAATCATCATATCCTCTTCTGCTGAATGAAGGGAAAACTGCAATCCTGACTCGTAGAAATACACACAAAACTCAACAACTTGGTGCAGGCCTACGCCTTAAGTTTTGTCCTCTCCCTTATGCAAGACCTGGCAATTGGATAGGAAAGAACACAACATTGAAATACAGATTTGACCGGTGGACTTGGCTGCGATTGTGTGAATCCACTCCCGCACCTTTCAAATGGGAACTCAAAGAATATGAGTAGCTGCTGGTGCTGCAGGGCCTGAGGTCTCTGGACATTGATACAATGGCCACAAAGCAGACATAAAAGGAGAGAAATAGTCTGGTGGGGGAAAAAAAGTGGCTTCTGGAGTTTGAGTCTGATATTGTGTAGCTTACAGGCAGTTATTGCAGTGGGCACATGGCAGAGCAATGCCAGAAATGCCGGTGTTGCTGCGAGCCTGTCATCGCTGTGATGAGCTTGCTAACAAACACTCTTTGCACTGTGCTCTACAGACTTGTCAAAATCCTTCTTTTTCATTATTTCATACCAGAAATAGATCAGAAATCACAGGAGATACTTCATCTTTCAGGAAAACCTGTCCAGCCACATTTTTTGTTAGTGCCAGTATTGGTACTGTACTGTATAATATTTTTATGATTTGCTGTGCCTTTTATTCCTGCTTGCCTTTCTTACCCTCCAGTGCTTTAAATCCTTGGGTTCCTGGCCCCAAGCAGGGAGACAGAAATTGAGAGGAAGGTAACCTTTGGTTTGGCTGCCTTGGCTTGGTGTTACATGTCATTTTATACAAAATCACACCGTGCAGAGCTATAGTTAGTCTCACAGAAGAAATCAACTCTCTACAGGATTTTATGCTACTCTTCTAACCCTTTCTCTGGCATCTCTTCCCTGCAGTAGTAAATTAGATTTCTACAGTCCTCTTTATCCCATAATGTATGCTGAAGACCTGGTAATAGGCATATATTTGGAGCAGATGGATGTTTGGAACGGGAGCGATTGTAAAGATGATTTATGGGCTTTCCTACTATTAGTTTAAATCTTGAAATATTTATTTTAAAACTTACTTTTCCTTTTACGATATTCTATTTTCCGTTTTTTTTTCTCTCTCCTAGCATTGCTGAGATGAATCCTTTATACTTAGTGTCATTTGTGTTTTTGTTAGTAGCTCTTTAGCTTGCAAGTGTTGCTGCTTGTAAGATAAGTGGGTTACTCTGAGTTTCCCTGTAATGTTACCTGAGGGGGCAAACACTTGGTTTGTGCTTGCAGTGGGCTCCAGCTCTGCTTCTCACAGGGGATCTGTCAGAATCCTAATTAAAAGTGGTATTTTTACTCTCAGGCTTTTGCCAGGGATGGCAGCTTCTCTTAACTTGATGCAAGATTTCTTTCCATGGCACCACAGCCATGGGCTCCACAGCAGGAAACATCACACTGTGGGAAGTGACTAGAAAGAAAAAGTGAGACCAGAGATCTGTCAGAGCCCAAATGGACACGTTTTAATGAATCCCAAATTTCTGTAGACCTGTATTTTGGAAAAGAGCAGTGCAAGAGCGAGATGGTTTTTTAAAAATTCCAGAAGGCTGATTTCAGAAACCATTAATTCAAGTATAGGGCCAAAGTCTGTACATTTGTCTTGAGCAATATGTGCTGTGATATTTTATTTCATGTACTTCAAGGTATGTCAAGCAAATTATCTATGACTTTCCCTAAACTTCAGTGCAATTTTTCAAGTTCCCAATTATGTTTTGGGAGACCTCAATTAATCTCTTTGTGAAGTTTCCCTTTTTTAAAATAAATGCTTGGAGTTAGGAAACTGTGAAAATGCCAGTGTGTGCCATTTAAAAGCAGAAAATAGATTTTCCAGGTCTTAAAATGTTGAACCTTTATTTAATAAAGCTGTTTGCATGGCTTAATGTGTGTATTTCACCAAACCACCTTTTCTGATGGAATTGTGATGAAGATTGCTCTGAATTATTTCATACTTGCTGGTAGGTACATCAGTAGTAGAATTTAATTTAATTGAAGCATAAAAAAATGCCCTGTTCAATGACTACCTGTGTACTGTATAATGAAAAAGTTTTATTACAGTGAGCCACGTATCAGTGTTGTTAATTTGTGTCTGAGTCATGTTGGTGACTCAGCAGCTGCAGAGATTTCAGATGTTTTACTGTATTTTTATGTGTCAGATCAGCATTTTCCTGTTCTCCTCATTTGTGCTGTTTGCTTTACAGAGGTAATGGACATGTAAATTTATAATTTGGCAATATAATTTTTTTTCCTTCAAAAGCAGCAGAATTCTATTTTTATTCTCAGAAAAGAGGCTCAAGAATTTTTAAGTGACCACACCCATGGCTGCACGTGTTAATTAGACCTCAGAAACATCTTTAGAAGCATTGCCTGAGCTGGAGACTACTGGCATTGGGGTTTATTTTCCCCTGGTTTGTGCCACTGGCATCCTCCCCTCTGGGGACAGGGTGGTCACCTTTGCCACTGGAGCCCTGGCTTGGTTTTGGAGTCTTTTTGCTGGCGTTGAGCACCACTGCATTGAAAAGTACCTCTTTGAAGGTATTTTCAGATTATTTGAAATCTTTCTAAAAAAGCTCGTTGTGAGCCATGAGGAGTTCAGCTTCATGGGGAAGCAGTGGGCATTAGTGTGTCCAGAGTATGCCTTGCAAAATTGAATACCATACCAGTAATTATCATGCTCTAGGACATTTTTATTTCACATTACAGTTAATAATATTGCAGTAGAGGCTCAGATTTTGCAAGGTTCATTCCTTTTCCTTGAAGCATTACTTATGAATGAAAGATTCCTACATGTTCAGTGTAATGATTCTCATTTTGTCCTGAGATTTCCATGAATACAGTTATTGAACTGCAGTAATAGTGCTGGATATCACAGGATGTGAATTTTATGTCTTGCAGTGTTGAGAATTAGCACAGACTGGTAAAAAGTGGGTCAGGTGTAGCCATATCACCTGTCAGAGGTTGTTCTGAAAAGAAACTTTACAAAAAGCATCCAGAGCTTTTCATTAAAAAGGTGTATTTCGTTGGTAATTCTTAAGAGATATTTGGGAATAGAAGATTGTCTGATTTTATTTTTCTTTAGAAAAACAGTGAGAATACAGCTCAAGACTACTGTTCAAATGCATGCTAGATTTCAGAGCACAGCATAATTTGAAGATGGCTTACTTGTAGATCATACAACTGTGAAAGACCTGTTGATAGCAATCTCCTGGGGAAAACCTTTGGTCTCAATGTCTTTTTTTTGGGATTCTTATTCTTCCCTTACTCGAATGTCAGGAAAGTTCCAAGACAAACAGAAACATCTGAAAGCAAGGAAATAGGCCATGTTTATCCAAACCTCCATTGCATTCATTTTTGGGCTGTGGTTTATGCATTGGGAAGGCTTTACTTTATCTGCCTGGATTGATTCTCCGCATGAGTTAAAGGTCTTGATGCTGAAATCATTATCGCACAGTCTTCACACAAGCAAGCTCTCAGAAGGGTTGACAGGGATTGACATGAAAAGAGGGCTGTGCAGTGCTGGGTAGGGATCAGATGCTGAAAAGCATATATTTATGTACAGAGCAGGAAATCTGTTCCCATTGTGGTTTTGAGAAAAATGTTGGCTGTTGTTACAAACTCTGCGTTTTACTTCAGTAATGTTTAGCACTGCAACTTGAATTAATGAAGGCAATTCTTTGAGCATATGTCTGCTGCTACGTGCTGTGTGCCACTGCTGGGACTGCAGTGAGGTCTGCCAGCTACTCTGGATGCATCTGAAAAGACAGAAGAAGGAAATAACCGGAGGCAAACTCTCGTCCTCTGGCCATCTGTTCCAGCCGCCACCAGAAGTTAGAGCATAATGTTCTTATTCAGGGGTGGGAGAGACTGCCCTGGCCATGCAGTTCTGAACTCTGGTGGAAAAAAAAACCCCATGAACCACTAATGTAAATAGGCTGTGAGATTTTTATGAGGACACTGGGTCCTGAAGATGATGTCCTAGACTGGCTGTAGTCTGTTGTCTCCTCTTATTTGTCAGTCCTTGTGACAATGAATTTGATTCCTGCTTTAAAGGGGATAGGTTGTGGAGTAGGATATCAAAATGAAGTGAGAAACAGAGCAGAGAAGAGAAGCACACTGCTGATGAATAAGGCCATTTGTCCCAATTATTCCTCCCCCTGTGTGGGTTTTTGTTTGTTTGTTTGTTGGGGTTTTTAATTTGGGTTTGGTTGTTTGGGTGTTTTTTATCACTCTCCACACCTTTTTCTCCTCCTGTGTTCATTCCTTCTTCTTTTTCATCCAGGGGTGGTCTAGTTCCTTGGTCTTTGTTGTCTCAGTCCACTTTCCTTGGATTCCTTCTACCCTGGAAGTCTGTCCTTTTTGAATGCTCACTTCCTCACCCCCATTCCCCACAACTCATCCTTCCTTGTGGCCTTGTGTTCTTCAGCTGGGATCTCCGTTTTGCATGTTCTCAAATTCCAGTGTACCTGTCCCTCTTACAACCTCCTCCATCTCACTGTTTGCTGCACTTTCTCACAAACTGCATTCCTCCATCTCACCATGCAACTTTCCTCTGCTTTTAGCTGCAGTAATTAAACTCAATAATCCCTCCCTGCCTTTCTCCACCCACAGTAATAGCATGTTCCTTCTTTTTCTTAGGCATATTTTTATAATTTCCCTCTTTCCTCATTTCTCTCTCTATTGCCTCCTGTTTGTACATGTTTTCCATTCTCTTTTGCTTTCATTTAAGAATAATTATGTGGCATATTTTTCATTCAGCTTTCCTGACTCCTCCACACCTGAACTCCTTAGTCCATCAGACTCGAGGACTCACATTCCCTCACACAAGGGAGCAGGGATAGCATCCTTTTCTGGAGGCAAGGCTCTGTTTTTTTTGGCCATTGTAGTTGTGTGAAAGCTGTTTGATAACCGATGTGGAGTTTTATATTGGGACCAACACAGTCTCCTTTCTTTAGAACTCCAGTGGAAGGTCCTTTTAGCCTTCCTTTTCTGGGCAACTAGAAAGAGTTCCAGTGCTGTGGGACCATTTGCCTCTGTGGAAGCTGTGTGTGCTCCAAAGGTGTTGGAGTGACAGAGTGGCCTTTATTATTGATTACAATAAATTCAGAACAGTTATTGCAATCATCTGCAATCCACCCTAGTTCAGTCTGTTGGTATGGCTGGAAAAGCAACATTTCAATGTGTGTGTGTGACAGCTGATAGCAGAACCTCCGTCCACATCAGGGGGCAGCTGTGCAGGGCAGAGCTTTTACTGCAGTCCCCTGACATCAGACTTTATGACTCAAGCATTCAGATAATGCTATGAATTGAATCATCCCTAGCCAGCAGTGGCCAGAAGTTAATGTACGGCCATCTTATCTTTTATTCCATTTGTGAGGTAATTTAGCTTGCTCAGTCCTGATCCATTTGCAGCGTAGCAGCCTGATAAATACCTTTTCCTGTGTCAGATTCAGCACACCAAGTCTAAGAGGACGGGCCTTGTTTCATGGTGGCTCTGTTTTGCCTTGAATCCCAACTCACACTGTGTCCCTGGAGTCCTGTGTGCTCAGGGTGCTCTTCTCCTTCATCCCCCCCTGCCTGGCCTGGCCTGTCCTGCCACCCTCTCACGACACAGCCCTCGGTGTGCACACACTCATGTGTGCCCTCATGTTCCTGGTCCTAGCAAAGCCTGAAATAGAGGAATCCAGTTCCAGTTTCTAGGGGATGATACATGGCTGTGCACCGGCGCTTCGGGATATTCTGGAAGAATTTTTTGGGTCAGTTTGTAGAAAATGGCATCACCTGTGTCAGGTGTGATGGAGAAGCCAAATGGGACCACACTTAAAGGCTGCAGTCACATTCACTGGGAACAGGCTTGGTTTAAGCTCTTCTGGCAGTACTGAGGAATTCCCCCTGTGTGCTTCGGAGGTGTTCTGGGCTGCTGGCATCCTGACTGGGGATGCCAGCACATAAATACTGCCTTGGTGCACTTCTTACTGTGGTTTTAGCCTTTATATTAATCTTTGGAGAGCTCTGAGAAATTGCTTGATTGAAAACCCTTTTTTTTCCCCCCATTTTTTCCCCTCTCACATTTGTCAGATTATTTTGCCTTCAGAAATGCTTGAATGATTTCTGTTGACAATGTTCTCAAGCACGTGTCACTAAATTCAAGTAGCAGCCACGGGTATAGATTTAGTGCAGTGACAAACATTCACATAGTGCTCATGAGAAAAGTGCCAATATCTGTTGATGTCAGGAAGATACTGTGCTTTGATCAGATTATTTCCTTTTGACATCTTTTTCCATGAACTCTTTGATAGAAATTGTATTTGAAATATTCTAGTAATGTAAGCTCTTATGAGCCTGAATGACTTCTTAAAGGATTTCTTTCTCTTTCCTTATCAAAAGAATGGCACTTATAATTGAAAGAGTTTTGACAGTGTATGGGAAAATACTCTGTAATGTCAGACAAAGGAGTTAAAGGATTTTGTCCTACAGAAGGTTAAGAAATGAAATTTGCCTTTTAAATGAACTTCATTAAAATTTGCCTTTTCTTCTCAGCCCAAGCATACTTTTCTTAAAAAGAAAAATGAATAAAAAGGTAATTTTCATAAAACCAGTACTGAGTTCTTAACTTCAAGTAGTGGTGAAACTTCCTGCCAGAGCTGATAATTTAAAACACTTCAATTTCTTTGTGATAGAAACTTCTTGATGTGCTGAACGGTCCAAGACATGATAAGAATTTTGCCTAAGGAAGTATTTGAGAGTGTTCAAGCATATCACTAAATGATAAAAATCAGTAAGCAAAATATATGAATAAATTACAGATTAATCTTTGGTCATCACACAAAGGCACATTCATAAGCATTACAGATGTTTTAAAGGCATTGTGAAACCTAGTGTAGGTCTAAAGTTCAAGTACAGAACATTTTAACAAAGGATATGCGAATTCTAAAAAAACTTAATTAATCTTGACTTTTATTTTGACCTGCTTTTTTGTAGAGATGCTTGGCATTGAGTTTTTGGAAAGTGTTCTCAAAATATATTAAATGGCCAAATTTTAAATTACTCAACTTCACTTGATCACTGCTAGTGATTACTGGGGATGTTACTAAAATGGTGTTCATTCCCTTCACCCTGGAAAAGCCACCTGTTTAAAGTAGTGTGCTTCAACTGGCAGCCTGGGAAAGCTTTGGGCAAGCTCAGTTTAAAACTTTATGAAAAATGTGGCGAAGGTGAAAAAAAGCTATAATTTTAATTTATGATGATGCAAATAACAAGGGACAAATGAGGACTTAAGGGTTAGGCTGTGTGAGGGAGAGAATTCCCACTTGTTTTTCCTCACCTGTTTTTTTTGGGGGGAAAGAAAAGTTTTGTTTTCATTGGGCCTCCAATGTGACCAGAGTTAGTGGAACTGTGTTGTGGGAGTCTGGAGGTACCTGAGTCTGTGTGGATGGACATACAGGTTATATGCTGAAAATATAAATACCTTCATGCTCTTTTTGATTTTCACACGTGTCTGAGGAGTCTGTTAGGTTACGGGTAGGTTCTGCAGCCAATTTCCTACACGACCAGGCAGATCTTGCCCTCCTGGCAGACTGACAGGTGACAGCTTCTGCCTGGGGACCTGTGTGAAGCTGAATCCCTACGGCATTTTGCAGTGGAATTTGTGAATATACTGATGATTTTATTTTAATTTTTTTCATATTAGTTTCCTTTCAAACATAATCTGAGAGCAATGGTGGATGCTTTCTTGGTATCAACTCAAAGGACAATTTGCCTTTCATTAAATTTAAAGGGGTTTGTCTGCACTGCAGCATGAACTTTCCACTGGGTAATTCAGAATCATGATGAATGCTAAATAATATGGCAGCATGAATCATTGTTGTTTTCGTTTGGCAGCAGGGAAAACCTTGATGGAATTGCTAAGTGCTTTCAGTTCTCTCCAGATAGCTCGGTGTCTGCTGCTGCATTGTTCCTTTGCTCCTCACTGACACACTTCTTTGGCCCAGTGCCTGTCTAATCATTGTTTAATGTTTCAAAGGCTGCCACCTTCTATTTGAAGCAATCTTTTCAAGCAGTACAAATACCAGCAGATTTGCATACAGTAGACATAGAAATAATTGGAAAAATAAAGGTTTTTTTTTTAAAAAAAGGAGATGTTAACAGCATTAATGTTTTATAAGTTGAAAAAAAAAATTCTGCATAGCTTATAGAATTATGGTGAAATTTAAGGAAGGCTAAAGATATTTCTGTGGCTAAAAAGATGGTCTCAGCCTCACAGGCTATGAAATAATTATTCCTCTCGACCTATTGCTCCTAATCTCAAGCTTTGCTCATGTACATGAAGTGGAAAGAGAGCAACAAGGTCTTCTAAAATGAGAAACAAGTTGCAACTCATTTGCCAGCAAATAAACAAGTTCACAACCTCTCTACCAGCACATAAACAATGATTTCTGTTTTTTATTACCATGAATGACTGCAGTGTCAGTACTTGAAAAATGTATTTACATTCCCGTGTCAAATAAGAGACTATGATTCCCTGCCTTGTAGTGTTATTATTACTGTATGGGCAACAAGTATGAAACATCTCCCTGTGGTCTGCTTCTTGTATGAAATGTCTAGGATTACATTTCAGTGATATTTGTGCCCTTGAAATTTCTTTGTTGGTAGTTCATAGGCTTTGACAACCAGTTTGGAACACTCAGGTGGAACTGGGTAGCACTGGGTCTGGTTTTGTGTGTTCTCTCATCAGGTATCTCTGTTTCCAAAGAAATGTTTTGGTTTTTTTTTTTTTCCTCTTTACCAATTTCCCCCTCACACAAATAGATAAAACTCAAGGAATACTGAGGCAAAAGTTGTGTGAGTGTGTGAATGGTTAATATGTCACAGGCAAAGACAAAAATATGTTCCACAATTAGCTTCAGTTTTTATTAATGCTATTTGTGCTGCGCAGTGTTCTGTAGAAGGGCAGGAACTGAATGAAGCTGTGCCGTGACAGCCTCTGGAATGCTCTGTGTCCAAGAGAGAGACCTGCTAGACTCCGAAGGTTCCTGTTCTTCTAGGAATAAATCTTACGGCGTCTGAGCTCAGAGCATTAGTCCAGTGTGGAAAAAATAGACTGTAGGAAAGCTTTTTCACCAGGAAAAAATCAGCTATAGCATGGCCAAGAAAAAGAAATAAAAGGAAGGTTGGTTAAAAAAAGGGAGATTTTTTTTGACTGAGAAGCCAAGACTTTGTGCAGAATGCCCTTCTCCTGGGGAGCCCAAAGACTGAGAAGGACAAGAGAAACAGTCAAGGTTGCATTTTTTTTTTTTCCAAGATCTGCACACTGCTAGAGGTGTCTGAAGTAAGCAGTGTCTGACTTTGGAAATTTTCATTTAGTTTGTCTCCTTGCTTCAGCAATTATGTCTCCCAGAGGAGAAGAACATCACAAAATAATGAGGTTACAGGAAACCTCAATGGCTTCTTAAAAGGAACATCATCCCATGTGGACACAGAATGATCACACAGATCATAGGAAGAGAAATTTCAGATGAAATAGGAGAATTTGTGCTTTGGTTTTACCCTACAAGCCTGAAAAGATCAGTTGTTGCACAGTGATACAGAAGAACTTTACAGGTTGCCTGATACTCAGCTGACCCTGAGCAGAATTTTATGTAACTCCAACTAAACTTTCACTGATCTGCACTTCTCCTGAAGAGTATGGCCCAGCAGGAGCTCTGGGAAGAGTTTGATGGCAGGGAATGCTGGTAGTTCATGTCTTTGAAAACACACTGAGCATGGGAAGTGCTTGGTGTTTCTGTCTCAGGTGGAAATGCAGCAGCCTGGAATACTCTGCAGAGCTTCAGACATCCTGTGGGCAGGAGCACAGATCAGTAAACCCAGTTTAAAGCAGTCAAAATTACTGTTTTACTGTGTGCTGTAGGATGGATTTTCTGTTGGTTTTGCAGATGTGCAGTCATAGTCCCCGAGGTGAGAATGGTACAATAATTTTAGTGTTCAAGCTTCCGTCACAGGCAGCTCTTGGTCTGGTGTGCTGCCTTTTTCAAAATGATGCTGAGATTAAACTAAGCATGATACTAAATCGAAAGAAGATTAGATGCATGAAAGCTCTCAGTTGAAATTTATTTAAAAAACAAAAGGGAATAAAGGGTGTTATTCAACTACTTAAAGAGTTTGAGTTTGTTTTACTTTTCTTTTATCTATATCTTTTTTTTTTAATCCATATGTCAGTGCGCCATCTTTACCAAATGTCCAAAGATTTTAGGTTTTGTTTCTAATTTGTGGAGCAATCTTGAAAGGTGCTGACTCCTAGGGCTGAATTTTTTCATTAATAGGCTCTGTTCTACAGTGTGGCATGTGTCCTTTCTTGTGGCATAGAAAAATAGTATCCATCAAGGTGTATGATTAGTGCAGAGAGGGTTACCACCAAATGAAGGAAATCCAGTCCTTCAGTGGTGTTAGGTCTGCTCACAAGGTGGATTAATAAAATGGTCTGCTAAAATAACCATCATTTTATGGCCCTAAACTTGAAACATGGAGAGAAATTACTTAAATGCTGTAAAATGGGAAAAAAAAAAAGGGTCAAATCAGTTTTCCTTATAATGGAAAGTACCCTAGAAAAATATGCCTGTTGCTTCAGAGTATATCAAACTGAGTTTAATCAACTGTGGATTACTGCATAATATAGTTCAATCAACTTGAGGTCAGTAAGAAAGAAGTAGAGGAGTTTTTCAGTAGAACTATAAAGGAAGATGCATGTTCAATAGTTTTCCTGACTTCCTGGGTTTGGATTATCAAAGTAACATGAAAAACAGCAGTGGGCGATTTATCTCTCTCAGGATCTTATGCATCAAGACTTGGCTCTGAAGTATGACAAAACATATTTCAAAAATGGCATGAATTTTTATGGTGTTGCTCAGTGTTGTGTGCACCCTGTGGTTTAGAGCTCATATAGAGTATTTTCTAGAAAATGCTAAACTCTCTGGTTGGACTTGGCTCTCCTGCTACTCTGGCTGTCTTTCCCCATCCTAAAGGAGCAGTAGTGGGGTGACTGATTTAATACAGAACAATGATCATTCAGCTTAGACCAGATACAACCTGAGTTAGCAAATCTGTGTGCTGGAGATGGATTTTATTTCAATTATGTTTCCCCACTCAGAAACTTTTAATCGCAGCAGGTTCCTCTGGTTATCAGATCCAGGCGTTTTCTGCAGGTTTTACTTCCCTTACCTGCCCATCTCTAGTTGGCCTAAGTGGATTTCTGATTCTGGTCATTTTAAAAGGCTCCTTTCAGTGTCAAACTGCATTTCTGTCTGTGCCATATGTACCCATTACAGTAGGAATTCCTGTGATTTATATAACTGGCTGTGGCAGGGGAAAAGTGTTTTCTCTGCCTTTGTATTATATTTTTTAAATGTGTTGCTGCTTGCAGTTACCTGTGTAATCAGTTACTTGTTCAGTGGTTTCCTGACTGAGAAAGACCCATAAAAACACCAGTAAGTATAAAATAAATGTTTCTTTTTTGAAAATGGGTCCTTTTAGAAAAGGAAGGTCGTTCTCTGTGAGTTTTGGATAATTTGATTAAAGATACTGTTGAAAATGAGGAGTAAACTGCCTGCATTATCCTATTACCAGCAGAACCTGTGTTGACTAAGCTTCAGCCCAGGGGCTCAGTAGCATCCCAGAAGGGGACTAGTGACAGCTGAGAAATACTCAGACTATAGAGAATAAATAGCCAGTTTGGAAGGGAGTAATGAACAGATCTTTGGCCTGTCCCTGTAGGTACTGTACATTAATCCTGAGAGAACCTGCACAGCTGCCTGATAGTTCCACATCTGTATGGTAGGATGAGGCATCATCAATGCCCTGTCTGGCATTCTTCTGAAAAAAAAAATCAGCCAGATTTCTTTGTAAATGTTCTGCAAGACATTCTTTAACACAATTCTGATTCCAACTCTTTCATCTCTCCCAGGAGACAAAACTTTGTTTCTGAGAGTGAGGTGCCTGCAGAACAGGAGCAGGAGTGCTAGGGCTGGATCTGCTCGGGATGGGTGAGCCTTCCCAGGACAGGCAGGAGTGACAGCAGGTTGGTGGTGTGGCTGTGCAGGATGTCCCTGCCTTTCTCTGGAGGAAATAAATGCCTCTCCAATGTATTCCGAGTCACAGCTTCACTGGGGAAGACTTGAGCAATTGAGCTTCTTGCTCAGCTCTGTCCCTGGTGTCAGATTCCAGGCTCCTCAGTGTGTTTGCTTGGCATTTCTTCCAGTAGACTCTTTTTCTAATGTGCTGTTACTGGCACAGATGCTAAAATGGGAACAAAGTGTGCTCAAGAAAACCTCGCTTAAAATTTAGTCCCCTTTTGAAAAGTATCTCACCCTCGTAACTCTCCTGTTTTGTGCATTATGGACTGAACACCCAATCATGCAGCCAGTTGTGTATATTGTAACCCTGATTACTTGTGTGATTTATGTTATTTTGTAAGCTCCCACGTGAAAACAGGGAGGTATTCCTTGCTTTAGGTGCTATTCAGCAATTAGGTGCATAATGGATCCCATCCTCCTTGATGCCATTACATTCAGTGAAATTATTTGTACCATATGGTACCAGAATTCATGAACAATGACTTCAATCTCTTGCCTTCCATAAACAGAGTGATAATTTGTCACAAATTTGATGTATGCATGGAAAAAGATTTTAAAATCCAGGGAATGGTATGTACTTTGACAACTTTCTGGGATTATTTACATATTTATATATATATATATCTGGCAATATTTATCAGGCAAGTTACAAATTCCTGTCATCTTATTATTCCTTTTAACACTGGGAATTTGTTAAATAACCAAATTAATTTTTTTTCTGAAGGGAGTTCAATGCAAATCACAAGACAGTTGTAGACTTTTTATCTGAGATGGTAGATTAAGGTTCATTCTTAACCAGCTGACTTCAGTAAATTTTGATTTTATTTTTTAAGTGCTGTAAAATACATTTTCTTGAATCAGTAATGTCCTTTGGTGGGATTTGTTATATTTGATGTTTTCCTGATTTAGCTTTTAAGACTTAAATTACTTATTTTTTCCCTTCTTTTATTGAAATTGATAGCTTTATATCCCAACACCTGCCGCGTATTCCTCCTGCAATTTTGTGCTTGAAGTGTTTTTCCTCAAACTAGTTCTTTGCTCTTTTTTTCAATTGTGTTCAAGTGATTTTGGCAGTGAGCGAAATTTGGATGGTTTTTCCATGTTCTGTATAAAAGCTGGTTTTTAAATGTTACTGATGACTCTGTAGGGTTTAGAGCCAGCTATGTGTCTTGCCAAATTGTGAAAGCTATCATCCCCCCCCAGGCTGCTGCTGTGACTATCCAGCATTGCTCGTGGGAGGATTCTCTTGCAGCTTGGCGATGGGAGATAGTGCTATCTTTCATTCCATTTCCCTCATCCCAGGGGCATCCTGAAATACCAGCTGGAAGAGCTAAGTTTATGCAATGAGTTTGCCACCGGAAATATGTGAATATTTATGAATGTTCTAAGAGGCTTGCTACTCAAGAGTGGCTCTTGGTCTTCAGATTTATGAGGAAAAGGTATTCTTTGTCAGGGGAGAGTTGCAGAAAGAGTTTTAGGTCTTTTATGCCAGTTTTTTTGGTTTTATGGCTCGTGGCTCTTGTTAGCTCACGGTCAGTCTGAATAAAGTTACTTTCATGGTTTCAAATGCAAATGTGTAGACTTAATCAGTGCAGGTTTGGGGTTTGTGCACAGTTAAAAAACTGTGCCAGACAGCAGATTTGGGTATACTATTAATATATTTGACTTTCCAGTGTGCTTCATTTGATCCATCTATAAAGAGCATGGGACAATATTTGCTGAGTAAACTTAAAAGGAGATGAGACAAACTTCTGTCAGGATTAATTGGAACAAGTGTCTCTCTGTATCGGGGCAAGAAGAAGGACCAGACAATCTCTCAAAATACGTTTAGTGCTGCTGTCTGATGGTATATTTGTCAAACTATTTTTGGTCTTTGAACAGAAGAGCACTAAGGTGAAGTTCATAAACACTGATTGATTAGTCAGCATGTGGATTTTCAGGCAGGCATTTAATATTCAAAGAAAACTCTTATAGTTTCTGACCCACCATAAAAATATTTCTGAAACTGTTGCTCCTGTTGAAGGGAGGAAGGTGGCAGAGCTTCAACCAGCAGTAAAAAGTTCTCTCTGTATTTGGTAGGTTTATTTTCATTCTACTGTAAATAATTTCTGACCTCAATATTCCAGGCCTGGACAAATATGAAAAAATTAGATTCTCTGAAAGGCCTTAACAGTCCTGTGAATGTTCTGCCAACAGGCAGAGCTCGAGATATCTTTAGTATGTCTCATGTTGTAATATTAAAAGTAGTTGGTCACCATTGACTGTGTCCACATGAAAAAATGGTTTTGAGATGTACTTTTAAACAGATCTTGCATATCCAGAGATCCCTGTATATGAAAGAAAAACCATCAGGCTCTGCAATCTGTTTGAATTATGCATGGAGAATACACATAAAAAGGCTCACAGCTTGTTCTTTGCATAACAGCCTGTGGTACGTAAGATCACCAGATTCCTTTGCATTAATGCTTTCTCATTTGCCATCTGCAAACAAGCAATGGCAAAGCTCAGTTTCTTTACCAAACTTGTTGCTGTTGGAAGGCTTGTGACACAGAACAGCTACAGCTTGATTGGTGTGTATTAACTGGTGTTACATAGATTCAAAGTGGAAGTGTTTTATAACTTAGTCACTCCTAGGCAGAGCTCCATGCACAGTGAAACAGAGTCAGTCCCGTTATTTTTCACACCTGCTGAGTCCATTTGTTCAGCTGGGTGCTGTAGTGTATGTAGATGTGGTGTTCAGACTCTGCAGGTGTGTGAAAATCAGGAAACTTCTACTCAATGACCTAAGCAAGGGCTGAGGAGTCAAGCATCAGACATCTGTTTCAAAAACCTTGACCTTACAGTGTCAGAAACATGCCTTTAGGTTCTTGGAGGGATTCTATTTTCTCTGTGAAATTGAAAAGAAAAAGTTATTAAAATCAGATTCTGTAAAATTATGACTGAATGCTGCAAGCTCACGGAGAGGACGAATCACTCACATCCCAGTTTCCTGTATTGCTCTCCAACCGTCTACTCAGTGTTGTAATTTGTTCTGTGTCTGCCTGTTCATTTTATCAGAGGAAGTGAATGCCTCCTCTCCAAGGCAGATGAGCTCTGTCACAGTCACAGTGTGGCTGAGGTGAGAAGTGACTCCTGAAGACCTTCTCGTCCCACACAAAGCTGGGTCAGCTAGAAAAACATCCCCCAAGACCGTGTCCAGTTAGGTTTCAAAATCTTCAACCTCAGTAATACCTTTGTTACATTAGTTTAAGGTGACTGGAAATTTAAGCCAGAAGTACAGGTTTAAAACTTAAAGAAAAAATGTTGACTGCATTCTGGCATGTGAATATAATCACTTTTGATTTATGAGCCCAGCTGAGCCTGACTGACTGTATTTGTTTAATTCAGATGCTGAATAGTTCTCACCAAAGCTGCTCTTGTCATCTTAATTCATGGAATTATTTCTGATGGCCAGATGCTAAGGAGTTGTAGAAGTGCCTTCTCTTCAACAATTAAAAAGATTGAGCTTCAGAGGAACCTCTCATACAACTAAAAGACTGTGGCTACTAAAATGCAGATTCAAAGAGAATAGTATTTTAAGAATGCCCTATTGGCATTGAACTGCATTTGCAAGATAACAGAGTTGAGGTAACTGGGCATGAACCAGCTCAGGGGATTTGGTACCATGCCCCAAGGAGCTCAGCCAGGAGAGCTGGAGGTGACACATCTGCTTAGTGCTCCAGGTGCTGGGAGCTGCTGTGGCTCTGTCCTGGGAGGTGCTCTGTTCCTCACAGGATGTCTTTACTTGCTGAGTGGAAAATCCCAGTCGTGCATGCCTGGTAACATTGAGATTGTGGATATTTTAGGCTTTTAGAGGTGTTGTCAGACAGAAACAGAGAGGTTTTCATGGTGGCGAGTCATGAAGTAGTAAAACACAAAAGTGTTTATGAAGAGGATGGCGTGACTAGCTTTTAGTGAAGAGAATGACAGGATTTCAGTGAAAAACCTTCAAGAGGTGTGCCCTGCTTCTTTCTCCTGCTCCTTTCGTGCAAGTCAAACCAATGGGATCAGTGGGTTCCAAAAGCAAAGTAGCAGAGGGGTGGAGAAAAAGATGGTGTTGTTTGATAAGGATAGGTGTTAAGTGTGGACGCACCAAGAGGAAATGGAGACATGGCTCATCCAGCTACTCCTGAATTTTACATAAATTTGATCCCAGCTGGTTTCAGAGGGATTTATGAGTGCTAGTGCATATCAAATATCAGGTCTGTTTCACATCAAGAGCAAAAGGGTGGAGGAGATGAATTTATTAGGGAGTGGTCACATGGAAACAGTGGTGGCGTGTTTGTAGTGGCCCTTTAGTATTGAAAGGACAATACTTGAGGATTAAAATAAATAATAATAAATACACAATTTTAATTATTTATTTATTAAATAAAACCTTTGAATTGTGTCCAGGGATAACTTGTACCACGCTCCCTAATTAATGTCTTGAGGTTGACTTCCTCTCTACTGAAGTATGATTGATACATTCTTTGTTTATCTGCCTGACAAGGCATGTACAAGATGAACAAATCTTTATTAGGATTTGATACAAAAAACCTTTTCTGAAGCACGATTACCGCACAGCAATTTTAATTAGTTTTCACAAATGCTTCCAATTAACACATACAGTGTTTGCTTTTTAGCTACCAAGAAGATTCACTCACATAGCAAATAAAAAAAGGAACTCTTGACATAAGCTTTCATATGCAGCTTAGCAAAAAGACTGAGAATAATCTTGTTAGGACTTGGTAGTCTTTTTTGCTTTTCAGAAGGTTATTTGCTTTTTGCTCTAGGTTTGAGCTTTTTGTTTTTCTGGATGGTAATAGAAAAAATAGAAAAAAGAAAAAAAACCTCACCTGTTATGTTTTTCAAAGAGAAACCTACCAGTTCTCCATGTTTTAATTACCCCGGTCTGTGGTGAAGGACAGGAACATTGACTAGTCTCCAATTTGTAGTTTTTGATCTGTGTCCACTTTTTATTTGCCTCTGCAGGCATTTTGTCTTCTTATGTTTATGGCATTTACTGGAGTTACTTATTTAAAGGATTTGAGTTCCCTAATTGGAATTGCAGCATGTGGTTCAGGTTCTTCCCACTAGCTGCTCTTGTAGCTCAGGTAGCAAGCCCTGCCAGTTCCTTTGACAACAGCTTTGCAAGCAGCTCTTCTGAGGAATCTATAAACCTCTCAGGTGGAAATACCGTGCAGAATGCAAGTCAGCTGCATTTGATTTTTTTGTTTATGTCAAACTCCTCTATGGAAAATGCTGGATTATCCATGTGGTGCTGCTATGAAACTGAAAAGTTAGTGCTTAACAGAATCTATTAAAATAACAATAATTTGTCTTGTCTCCATAAGCAGAACCTTGCTTTAAGCATGCTGGATCATATATACAGAAGAAATTAGGAAGAAGTTAATTGCCCTTTGTTTAGGCCACTTAACACTTGCAGTGTGTGCAGGATCACTGTGTTTGCTATTGTAGGGTGCAATTTACAGGTTTTTAATGTAGCAGGTTTAGAAAATGTCAGAGTCTCGGAGTTTGAAGAGCCACATGCCTCATGAAGATTCTTGCTGTTGCTCTATGGAATAAATGCTGCTCAGAATTTTTAAGATTTGGATATTAATTACAACTCTGAGTTTAGTAGCCGTGGAAGCAACCTCCTCCTGTGAAATAAGAATATAGCTGTGTAAACCCTCTGAGGTTAACTGAGATGAATGCTATGTGGGAAAATGAGATCATTACCCAGTCCAAAGTTGTCTTCAATGCAACATATTGCAGTATGCAGACAAGGCAGGAATTTAATGCTCATGGGTGGGGAGAAGTTAATAGAGGAATTTTGTTACAAATGTAGCTCTTCAGGAAGTGTTCTTTTCAAGATGCCAAAGGGTTTTACATCTGAGAAGTCGGGCAATCGCTATTCTGAAAAATGTGGATATACTGCAAATCAAATTGCAAATAAAAATCAGTCCAAGGAAATTAGCCATTATCTGTGCAAAATCATTATTCACAGTGAAAGGTCAAATGGGATACTGGAAGAATTGGATAGGAATTAGTTTCAAGCCTTTGGATATCTATAGTAAAAGGAGTCTGGTAGGTTTTCTGCAAAGCTGCAGACTACAGCATGGCTGGCTAAATGAGATACAGGCAGTATTAATGCTAACAGTCCTTTATAGAAAAACGTTTTGGGGAAAAAAAAATCCAGTAATATTAAATAATATTTTATATAAAAGTCAGATTTCAGAATTTTAATGTGTATAAAAATAATAATGTTCATAAAAATTAAGCTGGGAGCACTTATGGAAGTCCTTTAAATTTGTTGCATTTATTGAGAAAATGAAACTATTTGAAAGATGTGGTGGGGGGAGGACCTGGATACAAGTGCCCTTGTGTGTGTAGTGTTCCACATGAGCAATCAGTTTCACACATCCTGAGTTGTCCTTAATGGGCAGTGACTGATGGATCCCAAGAGTCTCTCAGTTTTGACCACAGGTGTTCAAGCCTTGCTTCAGAAGGTAAATATTGAAGTAAAGAGCTAAAAAAAAATTTAATTAAAAAAAAAAAAGAAAAGAGAGAGAGAGAGAAAGGAAACAAACTGAAATTATTGTGAATTCTACCAGAACACAAATGTTGAACAAACCTGGTGTAATATATCTAAATATTAGCAAGAGGCACTGTAATTCAAGAATATTCTCCCCAACTCTTGTTTGGGAAGATAATACTTAATGAAAAAAAAAAATCTATTAATACTTATATACTAATACTTGTTAAAAAAAAATAGAAGAAGAAGCTTTTAAATTTTTTTTTGTTAAATTTAGGCATTATCTTCAGCTGTGGAACTTGCTGCCCAACCAGCTCTGCTTTTGCTGTCAAAAAAAGAACTGAAACTGATAGGCCAGCCTGCTTCCCATTGTCCAGAGCGGGAGCTGTCCTTCCCTGAAGTTCCAGCCCTCGGCAGAGTAAAGCAGAAAAAAGGAGCAGTGCAGTCACCTTAGTCTCCAGCTGCTCACTTGGGTGTGAATCCAGGAGCTGGTGGGATTCTGTCTTACTTCAGGACAGTGAAAATACACTTCTACTGCTTATGATGTAAAAAATAATATATATATATTGGCTCTACTGCCAATTGCTTCTAGGGAGCAGGAAAGGCAAAGCTGGTGTGTGCTCTTGTGTGCATGTTTTATGGAGGTGTCTTAGTTTTAAAAGACAAAGGTTTCTGCTAAGGAAGGCAGGAGCCTCTCTTGGAAATGGAAAATGTAAACGCCCTCTTTTCTAATTATTATAGTATTGAAATTAAGGGTCTTTCAGGCAAAGATATGAGGATGGGAATAACAGCTCTTTACTTGCAAGGGAAAAAAAAACAACAAACAAACCACAACTTAATAGGAAAAATTAAAATAAAATGCAGTAGTACAAAAACACCAACAGAGTCAGAATGTCACAATGTCAGAACCTGGCCCCTGTCAGTCGGGGCTGGCACAGTCCCATTCCATGGTGCTGCAGCCCTCCTGCAGTGCCAAACATGGCTCTGCTGGAGCAGGGATCCTGCAGAAGGGCTCAGTCCTCCTGCCAAGCTCCAGGGCTGCTGGGCAAGGGCTGCTCTTCCTCTGGGCATCCCCTGGGAAAGGCTGCCTGGGCTGTTCCAGATCCCAGATGGATCCAGCTGGGAATGCCTGGCTCCTGCCCTGGGTGCAGCATTTCCCATGGGATGATGGAATTGGATCAGTCCCTGCATGGCCCACGAGCAGAAGATCTGTGCCTGGGCAGGGCTGGGTGGTGGGAGAGATAAAGAGCAGTGCCCCAGCTGGTTCAGAGCTGGGACAGAGCTCACAGCCTGGCACAGCCTGCTCTGCAGCCACAGACAGTAGACAAGGTTTCCACCCTGTTGGGAGGCATACTAACAGCCAGATTAACATACTTTCCTTTAAAAATAACCTAACATATACTCCAAATTAAGCAAGATTTATCCAAATCTTTTCCAGACTGCAATAAGATGCTAACATCAATGTTGTTCCTGTGTTGTGAATAAAAAGGGTATGTTGAATTTGAATTTAAGTTACTACCTGGGTTACTTTTAATGCCTAGGCTTTTTTTTTCTTCTTTTTTTTCTAAACACTTAAGTATTGTTGCTGCTGTCCCTCACATGGTTCTGATGCAAAAAGGTGGGGTAAAAGCAGCAGTTAAAGTATAACAACTAACTCCCAAATGTGTCTTTAGAAATAATGAATTGATTGTGATTAGGTGCCTACAGAGAAATTTTCTATAATAATTGATGAAAGGCTTGGAATAATTTGCTACATGGTGGTATATTTTAATATATAATTTCTATGGTATTTTTGTCCTTTTAAGACTTGGAGTTCAGGATTTTTAGGAAGCAGTGGATCATGCAGTAGTTCTTGGAGATCATATGTGCTGGATTTAGAGATTTTCCAGAGCTACCAAATGGCACCATCCCAGCACTGTTATTCCTAAGGAGTAAGCAAATATGCTAGGAAAGAAGCAAGCCAGAATTTGTTGCTTTAATTTGGAAGTGTTCATAGTTGATTCTTCCAAAAAACCAGTTTCTAACTTTAGATGGAAACAAACCCTGTGCCTCTTACGCTATTCAAACCAAATAATTTCTGATTTGAATGGGGGATGAACAAGTGTAAAAACTACTTGGATTTTATCCATACTTTAGGAAGTTTCAAAAATGAGCAGTTGTAGCTTCCAAGTTCTTCAAATTTATGTGAATCAGAAGCCATGACTTACATGGCACAGAGTGGCTGCAGCCCAAGCTGTCCCAAATGAGCTTGGCAGCATCACTGCGGTGGCAATCCTCGAAGGGCTGTAGTGCAAGGGCACTCTGAAGGCAGCTCTTGGCAAATTTGGAAGGTGATGGGGTAGGTCCTGCTCCTTCCCTTTATGCCAGGTGAGCAGCATTTGATGGCTGTGCAGGTAATAAATCGTATTTGGCAGAATTTTTCAAGACTGTGTGATAAAATAAGAGGATATGTGAGAACTGACTCGTAAGAGGTGTGATTTTAACTTGCACTTCCAGCGACATCATGTGTGATATTGCATTTGGGCCCTGGACATGTAGCAGTGTTTCCTGGGAAGTTCTCATGGAATTCAGTGACTCCAGCATTTCCCCTGTAGAATTTTTACCTGCAAGGGGTATTACCTGGTCCACTCCGGCTGTACTGCCAGAGACACTTCTAGAATAACAACCAGATTTGCTCAAATTGGGATAATTTGCTTTTATTTTTACCCTGAGAAACATCTTGTGTGACTGCAGCTCTGCTGATATAAAAACAAGTCCTTCCTGTGAGCTACTCCCATCTGCTGAAAAGAGCCCTCCTGCCTGGGCAGGCTGTATTTCTCCCTGGTGGATTGGGTGCTGTACTGCTACTGCTGTGTGAATTGCAATCTTCTGTGAGTGGCCTTTGAAAGGAGAAGATAATAGCAGGTCATGCACGACATGATCACAGTTATCCAAGAAATCAATCTTCCTGGCTTGGAATATGGACAGAACAGTTTGCATCTGATGTGTAGGAATTGTCTGGTACAGTAAGAGTCGTTCAGTCAAAATAAAAAAGTAACCAAATGTAGCTCTACATTTGAGTGAGGTTGAAGAGAAAGAAAAAGGCTCTGTGAAATAGTTATTGCTGTCCTGACCCTTGAAGATGCTTTCATAGTATCATTGGGTTTTGTGCATGTTGGTTTGCTCCCAGGGAAGGGTTTCTATGTGACAAATATAAAGTTAGATTATGATTTCTGATATCAAGTTAGATTTTAGTAAAAATCAATGTGGCATGCAAGGCTAAGTCCTATTTATTCAAATCAAAACCTTTTAATGCTCTGTGTCATTCTTTTAAATTACTATTTAACACTGAATATTACTTCCTGTTGTTTACTTGGACCTTTTTTGAATAAGGGATTGGATTGCACAGGTCCCCTTCCAACAAGTATTCGGTGATTGCTCTTTCTGTTTCCTCTTCCTTCTATAGTCCTGTTCTCAGAGAAAGGTTTGATCCAGAGAGGAATATTAGCAGCTCTGTTTCATCCAGTTCTAACTGAGTATTTGCATATTCCATTTTTAATGCAACTTATGTGACTAATTTCCTCAGAATCTGCTCCAGAAATAAAACAGTTACACTTGGATAGTGTGTTTTAATTGGCAGGGGGTTTTTTTTTGTTTGTTTAGGTTTTTTTTTTTTTTTTTCCTTATGAATCTGTTATCACAACGTGAAGTGCCATGGTGTTTCTTGGAGTCATGATGATTTATCAAGTTTACAGTATAGTGAGCAGCTTGCTGCATCTTATTGTTATGAAAATACAGATGTTTCTAATGTGTTTTTAAGGTTGTGGTTTTCTTGATTTATACAATCTGATCTGGCTCTGTTCAGGCATTTAGTTTCTTTTCTGAATAGTGATTTTCTACACACATCCAAGAAATAGATTAGAATTAAATGCTGTGTATTAAAAAAAAAGAAGAAGAAAAAGAAAAAGTGCCATTTGGATTACTGGAAACAGCTGGGACTAGAATGCATTTCTCAAGCACTTCTTTTAACATTTAAAGGTCATTTTGCAGATGAATCCAGGAACATCAAGGAATTAAATGATGAACTCAGAATTTTGGCTGTGGTTATTCCAGCAGTGTATTATATCAATTTGTCAGCTCTGATGCTGACATTATGCTTGTTATGCCTCTCACTCTACAGCCCCTTTCTCAAACTACTGTACCCAGACAAACATCAGAAGTGATTCTTGCATCAGATGTGATGTGAGGGTCTGATTTCAGCAGTAGTGCTTATTCCTGCCCTCACTGTTGTGATCACATCATTGTAGCCACGATTCCCCCCAGTAACAGCCCCTAAACAGGAAGCAGTCCTGCACTGAAAGCTGGAGTGGGACTGGGTTCCTGCTGAGATTAATTCAAGCATCCAGCAATCTGTAGGTCGAGTGGAGCCGTTAAGTTTTTATCATTAGCTCTGTATTTAAAGGTGCTCTGAAGTTTAAGCACCTTTCTAGGAGGCTAGGTATGGCCCTGAAGAGGTTCATGGCAGTCTCTGTCCTTCTGGTGTCTGTGTGGGTGGTGGCAGCACTTGGCAAGTCCCTGTTCTGTGTTCAGCCGTGTTTGCCTGTTCCACACATGGCTATCAAAGAAAAGACATTTTGTACCTTTTCATTACTCTTGCCTTGCCTCTTAAAGAGCTGGGATGTTCATCTGAGAGGAAATTAGTTTTATTTTCCTCTCTAAATGCTAACACTTCCCCTCAGCAAGCTCTGCTCTGTGCTCAGAGATAAGCATGTGAGTCTCCTGTTGTTGGTCGGATGAAAGGGCAGTGTTCAGTTCCTTTGGTGCAAGGCATTTCTGGTGACATTAGCAAGATTCCAGATATCAGCTGCCTCTTAATTCTGGCTCAGGGATGTGGAAGAGCCCTTGAATCTGATTTGAACCAGGGTTCTCAGGGCTCCTTATGGGCCACGGCTCAAAATACAGGATCACAGTCTCAGGGAAATTGTGCGGTGATAACGTGCAGCCCTGGGATTTGGGAGATCCAGGTTCTATTCCTCTCCTTCTGCAACTTCTTCAGGGTGTCACCTTGGAGATTCATCTGGCATCTCAATTTATGTCTCTGTCTTGAAAAGTGTTGGGAGACTGCTGCCAGAATGTGGGCTCAGTGATCCTTAAGATGGGATGCACCTTACATGAACCGAGTGCTGTCTTGAAACAGTAATAAATAATAAGAGGGAAATAAAAGGGACTTACAGTCCTTGTAATAAAGACATTACTCCAGAAGATGAGTAGTAACAAAAATAACAACTGTCATATTCATTTCTTCTATACCCCCCCTCCTCCATAACACAGTGTTGACCTGTCAAAGTTTCCAAAAGATAATTTTTGTAGTTCTTTCCATACTTTTGGGATTTATTAAGACACAGCAATATTTCTATGTAGGACTTAATGATCTGAAGTGTGGTATCCCATTTTCATGGCTGGGATTGGAAACATTCATCATTTAGAAAAAGTACAAAATGAACCTAAGCAGTGAACATGTCTGCTAGATGGCTCAAGGAAGAGTTGCTGGCACAGATTTCTTCTGCAAAGCCTGTTTTTTGTTGGAAGCTGTTTAATTGCTGTTTTGAAGTGGATTTATTTGTTGTATGTTGTTCCTTTGCTGTAGGATTCCCAGGACATTATACAAGGATTCAGTGAAATGCCCGCCTGAGCTCCTTCCCTGCAGAGAGAAGGTGTTTGTGAAGGAGCTGAGAATGAATCAAAGCAGCCCCTGTTAAACTCCTTGAAAATTTCCCGTTCCTCTGTATAGATTCTCCTGGGCAATTAAAAGAATGTGTGGAGGGCTAAGAGGGGAAATGCATTTATTTTCCCAGCCTTTACCTTGTGAGAAAGGTGCTGTTCATGTGCTAAAAAAACCCTTGGCTTGTAATCCAAGATGTGAGCTGGAATAGATTGTTGTAGGCAATTTATCTTAATAGACCTGAGGAGGTCTGACAGCAGCTGCAACTTTGGCTTGCTGAATGCAAAGGTTGTGACTGTGAAAGTTCATTACACTCTCTGTCTTTGCGTGTGGCTAGCCTGAACTTCTGAGATTAGAACTGTGCATCTCCAGTGCAAGTTAGGTATGGGAGTGGAGGAGAGGGATTCCACTGCTTTTTTTTTGTTTCTGACGTCTGTCCAGATCAATTCCTTGCATCACGTTGGTAATTTCCCCTGGGTGGTTTATCTATTACCAGATAACACAGAGCTATTAAATACGTGTGCACAGCAGGCCCTCCTTATCTGCTTGAGCATTGTTACCCTTTGCTGCAGACATTCTCTGTACACATGTGCATTACGAATGACATGGCTCTGTCTGGCTATAAATATTTTCCATTTGGAATTATCTGCTTCTGCTACAGAGATGAGAGGTGATCACTTGAGCATGAAAGATAAGGGACCAGAGGTAAGAAAAATAAAAATGATGGAGCACTGAGCTGCATACGAAATGAGTGACATAATCCACATATCCTGTTAGATAAAGTGCAGCAAAACTCTGCATATAAGAGGTCCTCTTATATGCCTAGCTGCTGCCATCAATTCAAGTTATTACATGAATTCAGGCTGGTTGCCCACAGAGGGACTTTGGGGGAAGAGGGGAGGGGTTTTGCAGCAAACGTGTTATAACAGGCTTTCTTTATTTGCTAGAAGGTAAATTAGCTATGTTAATGCATGTTAAAGTTGGAAAAGCAGCTCTTCCTGTTCTGAAGACTCAGAGCCAAAAAATAATTGGGTAAAGAAGACAGAAAAATCTTGGTTTAAAATTAATTGGCTTGTGCAGATTCTGTCTTTTTGCCAATTTACTGGTCTCTCCTGCAGGAGTAAGATGTACCTGATGAGACAGATGTTCCCATTGTGGCAGAGCCCTTGTGGTAGAGTGACTTTTTGAGCTGTGCCAGGTGGCTGTTTGGCCTTCCTGCAGGGCAGTGGCTCCCGTTCTGACCTTCTGCACAGGGAATTCAGGAAGGCTCTGGGAACCTTGCCCAGAAGCAAGCTGACCAGTGGTCTCTTGGCTCCAAATGCAGGCAATAAGCTCCTGCTGTATTCTTGCAGGTGCTGTAATGATTTGCTTTTAAAAGTGTCCTTGATGATCCAAGGAAATATCCAACACTCTCCTTACCTGGGAATCAGTATGTGCCTTCTAGGTGGCGCAGTGAATACCCTGAGATAAAATAATGAATGGGCAGGATTTTACCCTTTCATAGAACATGTCAATCCACCGTTTTTGGCACAAGGAGACTAATTGTTAATTTAAACCTAGTTCTTTATTGAAAAGTTATTCTTTCCCTCTGCAGTAAAAGAAGGGGTGTTTGTGCTAAGTGCCAAGGTAAAGAGGGACATGGTAATTCCTGGGCCTTTGGCATGGAAGTAAATATTTCCCTAAAGGAAAAGCACAGTTTGCAGAGATGGCAGTAACATGCAGCACGCATTGATGGGCCAAAGTCAGCAGGGCCTCTTAAGCTTTAGAAAATGCAGACTGTTATGAGTGTTATTTTATTTATATATATTTTTTTAAAAAAATTTAGCTCTGTTGGCAAACTTACAGCTGAGAAAAAGGTCAGTAAAATGCCTGTCTCAGCCAAGCATAGTGTAGGATTCATAAACATGGTTGTTCTGAGTGATTTTGTGCAAGCTCATTCAAGCACTCAGAGCGGGAGTATGTTAAAGTATGAAAGTTACTGAAAGTTAGTCTTAATTGGCTATTCTTTGATCTCCTTTTCCATGACCATGAGGCAGTAATTTGTTATTTAGGGCAAGGGTGTTGATATCAATTACCTTGTGGTTTGAAGTCTGGGGCAGACCCACAGCTGCTGTAGGGCAGTGGTGTAAGGGGCTGAGGCAGCACTGAGAGTTGACCCTGCTCACTTCTCGATTTAGGGAGGGGCAGAGGCTTATAAAAGGTAGCCCACTTCATGCAGCTGGATGAAAAGCGTGATCTGTAGGCAGTTTTCCTTTCAAGATGCCTTCTGAGTCTTCATGCTCCTTGCTCCAACCTGTCCAGCTTCTGCCATTTCCTAAGAAGGCAAAGTTGTGTGAATCCTTTAGCACTGCTTTGTCATACTGAGTAGGGGAACTTGACAAACAAAATCTTTGTCAATTTGTTAAAAATAAACAAACAACCTCTTAGAAGAGTTTCGACTTAATTATGTTAATATTAAACATAATTATGGCACGCTAATTATGTTTTCTACATTTGTGAGGAGAGTTGTGCTGTGCTCTCCAGACATCTGTACCATATAGAGACAGGCAGTAGAGTGCACCATTTCCAAGTGCCTTTTTCCCACTCCATATATGGCTGCTCTTTCATTCCAATTGCAGAGCCTCATTCAGCTCAGTCAAATTGAGTCCTTATTTGAGAGATTCTGCGCTGAGAGGCAAATGCATCTATCCATATAAGCCTGTTTGTTTCCATAATTAGACACTGAATCAACAGTGTATTGAAGATGACACATTTGCTTATTCCCTGTCTTCTCCCTATGGTGGCATAAAGCTGTGAAGCACAATAATTAATGAAAAAGACTGTTTATTATTCAGACAACATATCTCAAAATGGAAAAAAAACCAAACCATGGGTTAAAATTATTTTGCTGAAGACCAGCAGTGCCTAAGCAAATAGTATGAATAATTCTGCGGGGAGAGTCCCATCATTCAGGGCAGCTGGGCTGGGTGCTCTAGAACTGTCAAATACAATTGAACTGGGATTTCTCACGTAAAACTCAGGAAGACACAGAATGCTTGGAGAAAACACTGACTCGACTCTTTTGCTAGGGCATCTTTAAAGTGTATTCCAAAATTGTGACTTTCTAAACTTCATTAAGATGTCTGTCTCGTGGCTGAGTGAAAATTATCCATTTTTTTTCACAGCCTTATCTTTTCTTCTGGGAGAATCTGCCCAATAGGTCTTGTAAGACAAAGGGTGCACATAACGCTCTGCTCAGCACTCTGCCTTTGCAGAGCAAAGCTGATCTGTTCTAAATAACCAGGGCCAGAAAGTGCCTGACTGCAGATACTGCTTTGTCTCCTGTGCACATGCCACAGATTAAGTCACTGCTTGTGGGCCGGTGTTGGAGATGAAGGACAAAGCAGCAGTTTCCTCAGCCACCTGAGGTGATCCTGAAGCCCAGGGGATGGTTCCTCCATGCTGACAGACCACGGGAAAGCCTCCCAGGTTCCTCTGAGATGCTCTCAGGCCATTCACTTCATTTGCCAAGACCTGCAGTGCAACCAGAAAATCAGAAGCGTGTGCTGCCTAGTAAGTGTCACATCTCCAATGTGCAGCTGAAGTCGTGCTGGTGGCAAGGCAGGGTTTGGGTTCTGTTCCATTTCCATCTCTTTCCGTTCTACATTTAGCTATGAAATAGATTTTGTGTTTACTCAAGCTTCTAAAGTCAGTCCACATTAGGAAAAGTATAAGGCAGGAGTAAGAATAGCCCCCTTACTGAAATGGAGTGACTGAGAGAACAATGACTCTGTCAAGGCTACTGATTTTTGAGTCCTTGATCAGAGCCTGCTTTCCTTTCACACGTTTTATCCTCAGTGGTGATACTGCATTGTTGTGGCAAATAAAGCTTCCTGGTGTTGGGAAGCTGGGAGCAGGCACTTACACCAAGAACAAAGCTTTGATCTTCGTGTTTTGATATTCACCCTCTGCAGTGGTGCATTTTGGGAGTAGACAATGGGTTTGTACTATTTTTAGGTGCATAGAATTACAGTAACAGAAATGTCTTCCTTTCAATTTAACCCTGCTGTTAGATGGTGGTTGGTTTGATAGTTCTGTGCTTGCTACAAATCGCTGTGTGTTAGGGGGCGAGCAGTAAGAATGTGTGGCTTGGCACAAGCAGGATAGAAATTAATGTGGGTTTTTTTTTAACTTCATAAAAGAGAAAAAGCATATTGATCAATAAGCAGCAGAAGAGTGCTCCATGCTATGTAAGTGGCTCATATTGTTTACTCCAGTTGGTGCAGTCACAGAAAAACAAATTGAATAGATATTGGCAATGCAACGTCGAAAATTCTGGGAACATATCCAGTCAATTCCTAAAGTATTGATGCAGTTTAAATGTTGCGATGGACATGATCAGCAGATTATTTCTTTTGAATTCTTGTTTTTATGGAAACCTGTAAGTATCAGGACTTTTCTGCGGTGTTCTCTCAATTCATGCAGAGTTCATTGACACGCCCAGTCCTGCAAGGCCTGAGGAACGCCTGGTGGCTGTCCCAGAGCCTTCACAAACAGGGGGGGAATTTAAGCAGTCAGAGGGCACAGCCACCTCCTTGCAGAGGATGAACATTTTATGTGGCTCATGGAGTGTGCTTGCTTTTAATTTGCTGTGCCAATAACCATTCTAGCATTAACCTGTTCCTCAGGAGAAGTTAAGTGGCTTGCTCAAGTTTTGACAGAAAGGACTGAGCAGCATTGAGCTTTACTGCAGATGTGATCGTGCCACAGGAGAATTATTCTGCATCACAGCAAAGAAATTCCTGAATTAGTGGAAAGATTCCAAATAAAGGGAATTTATTGTCCCAAAGGGAATTCTGAGTGATACCATAATGTAAATAGAACAGAGGAGTGCTAATAAAGAATAAAATTAATGGTGCTTTCAGTTAATAATAATTGTGAACCTAATATTTAGACTCCACATATTGTATTTTCTCATGCAGTGGTCTTCAAACCAGAGATATAATAGCTGTTGATCTAAGACTTATTATATTTTGATTAGGAATTATTCTCCTCCAGAGCTTTTACTGGTCTTTGTTCTAAGAGCAAAAGTTTTTGATCTTTCCAGCTGGGACACAAACCAGTTGTCAAAGTTGAGAAAGAAAAATGGGAAGAGGAAAAATAATGCATTTTATTCTTCCTTCTCTTTTTTTCTTGAAATATTAGTAGAGGAGATTCATGGAAAATACTTAAACTTTTTCTTTTCTCCTTTCCTGGAAATATAAGACAGGTGCCTTGCTTATTGTTACAGTAACATAATACGGCCCTATGTAGCTATGGCGCTTCATTTTGTGGCACTTGATTGTTAAACAGTGCCAGGATTCTGATGGCAGTCATGTAGGCTAAATAGCCACATCTGAAGTTGTTTTTTTAAATTTTATTTTATTGTTGTGTAATTCATGGCCCTTCTCCTTTTTGTTTGCCTCCTTTAAGACTGACTGACTGAGAATCCTGGGTCGCTGTGTGCGGGCTGCTCCCGTTTCGCTGCTAGAGCAGATTTTTACCTCTTGCCCAGCCGACCCTTCTCGCTGACACCTCATTCCTTCCCTCCCACAGAGGAGCTCAAGGAGAAGCTGCAGAAGTACGTGGACGAGGTGAATGCCCACAAGCCTGGTTTCATCAAGGTTGTCCGGCACAGCAAGCAGGAGGGGCTGATCCGCTCCCGGGTCAGCGGCTGGAGAGCGGCCACGGCGCCGGTCGTGGCTCTCTTCGACGCCCACGTGGAATTCAGCGTGGGTTGGTAAGTGCCTCCTGCAATTTCCCTGACCCAGGGGGCCTTTTCCAAGTGCTGGGGTTAAGTTAGGGACTGGCATTTCCTCTGGAATTTAGAGTTCTGAGTTTTTTGATGAAGATTCGGACATCATCATGGGACGCAAGCAGGGAAAATGTGTTTGTGCTGGGTAATATTATCTAGGTCAATTTTTATTGTTTGAGGTATCTGCTGATCTAATTACAGTGTGTTTAAATAATATTGAAAAATTGCACATTAAAAATCTGCTCCAGTAATGTAGCCCTTTGCCCATGAGAGCAAGTGTGTCTTCGTTTCATTAAAAATATTATGTTTCTTTTATGTTCTGCAGTGTAAACAAAGAGGTGTTATTGTGACCACTCTGCAAAAGTAAACATAACTAAAATAATATATTTTAACTTTTTCAGTCTGGATTTAATATCTCCCTTACTGCTTCAGTAAAAATGGTGTTAAAAAGGCAGGAGCTTCTGTCCCTAGGATAGATCTATTATTAACTCTGATACTGATGTCCTTGATAATGTTGAGAGCCTGAAGTTATCATTTTTGGTAGCAAGAGTATAAAAGCTCTATGATATGCAGATACTCATTTCTTCCATCCACTAGCTCAAACCAAGGTTAGCAGCAGGGCATCCTAGAGAGAATGTGGCAGTGTGTTATTTTGGGGCAAATCCTGTGCTGTGAAAACTCCATCTCAAAGCAGAGGGGGCTCTAAATGGGTTTAGACTTTGCTCTTTCTGAAAAATATGGCATAAACTGCTGTATTGTTTATTTGGGGGTGGATTAAATAATTTTTAAAGGTTTCTTCTAAACCAAGCTATTCTGTGATTTTGTTCTGGTTTAGGGTAAATTTGGGAGGAAATTTTTGAATGGGATCTTTTTAGAAAGCAAATTTAAGCGGCTTCTCTCCTAACTGGTTTGGGAAAAGATTTTTTTGGAGGAAAAGTGGAAAGAACTATTTAATAAATAAAGTATTAGCACAAAACCCATGAATAGTATTAAATAATAAATTTTTGTTGCTCTGAAGAGATGGCAAATTTAGATTTTTTTTTTTTTTTAGTTTTTTTTTTTTGGGGGGGGGCAGCTTGGCTTACTTAGGCTCTTATTATTTTCTCTGGTGTTGGAAAATGCTGCATCCTGGGCCTGGTGGGCCACAGGTGTGAGCTTCTGATGAGTTTTTTTTTTTAGTTTAGAGCAGGTTTGAACAGTTTTAAGAAAAAGAAAAAAAAAGCCTACAGTCTAGAGAACTTTTCTGCCTCAGCTAGTTAAAAACTAATTAACTAAAAAAAGGAAAGGAGAATTCTTTTTTGCTGTCTCTGCTGCAAACACAATCTAGGAGAAGGAAAGCTGAAGCTCTTATTTCTGTTGTGAAAACAACTGCCTTAGATATTTTACTGCTTCTCTTTCTCCCCTCTTCACTCTTAGATCTAGTTTCAAAGGTGAAAAACTTATTTCTGGGCTAGACAGACAAATGGAAATATAATTCAGCATCATAAAGTCATCCCAGGACAGATTTCTATCAGCTCTGTGCTTGTATTGATGTAATCTTAACATTGTATTTCTTTTTTTTTTTTTTTTAGGGCTGAACCAGTGCTCACTAGGATAAAAGAAAACAGAAAAAGAGTCATTTCTCCATCATTTGACAACATTAAGTATGACAATTTCGAAATAGAAGAGTATCCCCTCTCAGCCCAGGGGTTTGACTGGGAGCTGTGGTGCCGGTATCTGAACCCTCCGAAGTCCTGGTGGAAACTGGAGAACACAACTGCTCCAATAAGGTAACAGTGGCCTAAATTACAGTGGCACTGCTCTCCGAGGTGGCAGGATGCAAGTGGGCTCAGCTATGTAACAGGTTCCACTGACTGCAAAGTTCCAAGGCTTGAATGTCCTTGAGCTGTCCTCTTCGACTTTGTCCTTGACGCCTACACAGTCATCAAGAAAACTCTTGTTTTCAGTAGATCTTTTTAAAGGTTTTTAAAGGAAACTCTTGTTTTACGTAGATCTTTCCTTTAAAAAGATCTACTGAAAAGCAAGAGTTTTTAAAGGAAACTCTTGCTTTTCAGTAGATCTTTTTTAAAAATAGGTTTCCAGCTGAAGTGGAAGAGTAGGCAGGGCTGCTTTCTCCGAATGTCTTGCTTGCTAATTTAGTGCTTACAGGCCAGAAATTGAATTTGCTTTGCAGGTACACTGTATAAGCAGAGCTGCTCTGACAACTATTTCTTTTTTTTTGCTGTCACATAGGTGCACAGCTGTGCTGTGTCCTGGGAGTTAATGTTTGGTCGCTGACACTGTGGGCAAAGGCTGTACCGGGTCCTTGTTTTGGGACAATCTGGGTCTGTACTTTCTTGTCATGTTGTGCTTGGTGTTAGGCTGGTACAGAACAATACCTTTGTCTCAGGGAGGGGAGTAGCCTGTGAACCCACCCAGCTGAGAGTGCAGGCCTTTCTTGTATTTACACATTCATTCCAAGGAGCCACTGTGCTCTGCAGAAAGAAAGTGTGAACACTGTTTCCACCACCTGAAAAGCAGAACTTCAAATAGCACTGGCAGCTGTTTTTCATCCAGGCAGGCATTTTTCTTAAGTTCTGTCAGTTTAAAACTCTCTGAACTGCACTGACCCATGAACAGGACCTAGAATTGGAAAGCAGGAGCTAAAAATTAACAGGTTTGCCACAGACAAATGTAAAAAGGGGTGGTAATTTCCACATCGTTAGAAATCATTATTGCTGCTAGTGAACTCCGTTAACACTATAAAAACGTTCCTGTGAGGACAGGTTGACAGAGTGGGGGTTGTTCAGCCTGGAGAAGAAAAGGCTCCAGGGGGATTTACAGCACCTTCCAGAACCTAAAGGGTGGTTCCAAGAAAACTGGCAAGGGACAAAAGTAAGTGGTGATAGGACAAGAGGGAATGGCTTTAAACTGACAGAGGGCAGGGTTATGTTGGGTATGAGGGTGAAATTCTTTACTGTGAGGGTGCTGAGGCACTGGAACAGGTTGCCCAGGGAAGTTGTGGATGCCCCATCCATGGAAGGGTTCCAGGCCAGGCTGGATGGGGCTCTGAGCAACCTGATCTATTTGAAGACATACCTGCTCATGCCTGGGGTCTGGAATGAGATGATCTTTAAAGTCCCTTCCAGCCCAAGCCATTCTATGATACTGTAATTAATTATATAGAATAATTATGATTTTTAAAATTAAAAGTATCAAAACAGACTGTAATGAGCAAACGTACTTTTCCATTTTACCCCAAACTCTGTTCTGTATGAGGACTGAGGAGTGAGTGTCCTTCATGAATTTCAGGCTTGTTCCCTAGCCCTTTGCCTGGCACATCTTTTTAATCCAGTGCAATATGCTGTGTGTGTGTGTTGGGTAATTAAAACAAACACACCAACAAACAAAGCCATGTGTGTTAATGAATGATTTCTGTCGTGTCTCCATCATGCTTGCAGAATTATAGCAAAGGTGCTCTGAGAAATACTTAAAAACAACAACAACAAAAGCAAAAGTACCTTATCACAAAAGAAGCAGAACTTTTGTATTGATGTTAACTGTTTTTTTTCTTCATTAATAAATACATCAGAAACAGTCTTCCATTGTTATAAAGTGGGTACTGTAGTGGGTGCTTAGAGACATTAATATTTAGATTTCTGTAGAATTGTACAGTTTGTGATTAAGACAGCCTATGATCTGTTTGAAAGCAGATGTGTCCACTAGCTGGAGCTTGAGTGTACTCAATAAAAACAGGGTGATTTCTCCTGTACTGCTAATTAATATCCTGTCATTACCAGAGTGCCTGATACCAGCATAATAATCTGAAAATACATATTTATTTCTTGCAGTTGTGGATTATAAGGTAAGAGAAATATGAAAAGCTAAATGACTCTGTATCTTTTTCCACTCCATCTCATAAAGGTAAAATTGTACCCTCTGTGGCAGGACTCTTACCTGATCAAAATTGGTTCTCTATGGTAAAAATGGGTTGGTTCAGACCATGAGATCACTAGAGCTTACTGATTCAGTAAAGCCATGTGATGTGTTTAAATTTGGCCCAGGACAATGGATTAATGTTACACTATGCTGGTAAAGGCAGACTTTTCTTGATTCTGTACTAAAAAACCTTATCTGGATGGTCCTGTTCAAGAAATAATCTCTTTTTTTTTTTTTAATGTAAGCCTACAGACACAATTTTTTTAGCTCTAGCTGAACCTGGCTTCTGGCTAAACACACTGTGCATCAGTGGGTATCATTTGCAATTGTCACAGACAAGAGGCTTGAGGACTTAGCAAGGACAGAGACTGCCCTGGCTGGTGCCTCAGAAACAGAATTGGGGCTCCTGGATCTCACACTGATAGCACATGAATTGTAACTGCTCTGGTGAATGTCCAATGATTTGACTCTGATTTCCTTCAGTGGTGTTCATTTCATTTGAGAATTAAAAATATTAGAAGGCAAAGCTCAATAAAACTCTTTGAGAAACACTTTCTTAACAATCTGTTTTGCTGCACCATTTTACCTAGTTAAATATAATCTGAATAATAAAATTCTTCATAGTCTACCTGCTAATTTTGCTTGCTGCTGGTTTATCCTTCCAGAAGTCCTGCATTGATTGGATGCTTCATAGTAGATAGAGAATACTTCCAAGAGATTGGATTGCTGGATGAAGGCATGGAAGTATACGGAGGAGAGAATGTGGAGCTTGGAATCAGGGTAAGGAAAATAATTAGTCAATACTGGTGGCTTAGATTTAAAATACAGCTTGCCTCTTATTGCAGGGGTGGGGGGGGAACAGTCCAAAACATAGATGATGGCATGAAAAGGGGATCCACAGCTTTGCAGAAATGTAAATTTATTTGAGGAGAGAGGGGCGAGAAAAGAGCAAAGGCTCTCTTTACAGAACTTAATCTGGAACAAGGGTTGAAGTACAGAATTTAGGATTGTTCTTTCAACAGTGTTTTTACAGAGTAGATACCTAAAACTCCCTGCTTACCTGTGATCCCACACTAAGTAAGGAGAACAGTTTCTCACAGGTGTGATGGGAAAAGCCTTTCTAGACTACTTGGATTATTTAAATTAGGAAATTCATTGTGGAGCAAAGGGGAATATAGAGACATTTATGCTGCCTTCCAGAGGGAAGGGAATTAAGATATTCATGAAGTGCATAAGTGCATTCTTCTTCCACTGTACACTCTTCACCTGTTTACTATAGTGCAGTATTGTGTGTGATTTGTGTGCTTCCTTCTATAACTCTTCACAGCTAAATACCTTTCTGTTCTCTTTGAGAATCTCTCACATTTTTGATAAGAGTAGAATTCTTAGGTAGATAATAGTAATGAAAACCAGTGTGGTGTGTTATAAAACTAAATTCTGAACCCCGCTATGAAATACAAGGGGAAGGTAAAATTGTGTTTTGAGCCTTTTAGTTGCCAGAATAAAAGCATGCTGTTGTACAATAGCAAAGAAAGGAACTTACTGTAAGAATATAGAATTATCTCCTGAGACAGCAAGATATAACAAAAAAAACCCAAACTCATTTTTACTTTGGTTTCTTGAAATTCTTTTTCTTCCGCCTGTCAGAGATACAGAGTTATTTCAGCCCAAGTAAAGCAGAGACCCCTTTTCAGCTACACTAGAGCACTTTTTTTTTAAGGAAAGGGAGAAAGAAATGCAAGACTGCTTCTTTTAATAGAACCATTCTTCTCACTGGGAGGTCCAGAGAGCTGCTTTCTGTTCCCAAAAAGTTATTTTGCAGCTCAGTGTTGTGATGAGTTGAAAATTAACATCACTTTGATTTTTCTGTTCTTTTTACAACTGACAAAAAACTGTTGTTTCCTCATGAGTCTGAGGGGTTTCTCTCAGTTTGCATCATGAGATTTACCCCGTCTGGTCCACAATACTTAGCCTTGGAGGAGTTGATGGATGCCATGCTGATAGACCAGACCAGAGAGACACAATCTCTGCATAATTGAAATTTTGGAATAGGCTGGATCACTGGAATAAGGCCTGACACTGCTCTGATTTCCTTGTGGCTTTTTGTCTGTCTCCAGGGAAGCAATGCCTGACCTACATAAAATACTTTCGTCTGTAGCAGATTGCAGTGCTCAAGGTAGCATAATATATCTGCCTTGGATCTGTGTTCTTGGCTATATGAAAACAAATTACAGAGCTGTAATAAACAAATTTTTCTGCAGTTTATTACCAGCTCTTCTGACAATCCTCAGTATGTCCAGGTCATACAAGGGATGATCTCATTGTGATCTTCAACATCCTCGCCAGGGGAGGTAGAGGTGCAGGCACTGATCTCTCTGCTGACAGGACCTGAGGGAGCAGCCTGAAGTTGTGTCACAGGAGGTTTAGTTGGATATCAGGACAAGGTTTTTGCACCCAGAGGGTGGATGGGCCCTGGAACATCTCTAGGTTACTTGTGTCGCTTTCAACTGTGGGGGCCGATGATGAATCACTTCATCAAAATAGTCATTGTTCTACAAAAAGCACATGATAATTACAGTATCAGTGCCATAAATAATGTCTCCATTTTAAGATGCTGCTCTCCAATCTGTGATTACGTATTACTCACTGCACCTCATCTTTCGTTGCAGTTTTCCTTTTTTTAAAGAAGCACCTCGATTTTTCTACTATTCTGCTGCGTGATAAGCATTATTATTCAGAGTGACAGACAGACACTGTCCAAAATGGTCTGGTAGGGAAATTTTATGCATAAGCTTATAAGAGCAAACATCTATAGGAACTGGAGAGTTTATTTGTGACTGCATAAATAGCAGCAGGTGTTAGGATCATTTGAGCTACCTGTTTATCTTAAACATGGTGTCCTTTATGTTACTGGTTTTGTTCCAGAGGATATTAAACTCCTGTGAGGAATTAGACCCTGACATAGTGGAGACTTTTCATACTATGGTCACCCAGGAGTTATTTTTGTCACCTCATCATCAGCACGTGTATCTAGGTATTTGTGTTTGAAGTGTGGGTTTAAATGAGTGCAAGGAAACCCTCAACTATTGGAAACTGTGTTTGAAGTTTTTGTTGTTGGTAAGCCAAAACAAGCCACAGAAGGCAGGACTTTGGAGGATTATTCTCTCCATTCTGAAGAATTTGTTTCACTACCCAGCTCTGTTGGTCTCTGATTTGGAATACTGTTTTAACTTCTAAGATTTTTTACCCTCGTCTGTGGCTTTGTAACTGCATTTGTAAAATACTAAACATATGTTATTAAATAAATATTAATAGAGATCTTTTGCCTTGAGCTAGAAGCTGACAGATGAGTTCAAAACATGAATGCATTTGATTCTTAGAAGAAACACTTTATTTACTCCTCGAGCAAATGTTTTCTTGCAAAGCTACTTATTTGCCCTGTAAGACAAAAAAGGCAGGCTGGTTGATGCACAACTTGATAGAATTCCTCTTTGAACAGTTCAATCACTTTAACTGGGATTTTTGAAAGATTCATTTGCTGTGAAGCAGCATCAGATTTGTAAATTCAGGTTAGGATGAGTGGTGCTTCTTTTTGGTTTATGTTCAATCATTCCCAATTGAATGGCCTTAAGAGTGCTTTTAAATGACCAGATTGTATTTGGAGGGCAAATTTGAATCACATGCTTAACCATGTGACCAAGCAGGAGCTGTGTTGGTGACTGCCTTTTAGTGGAAAAAGAATGTGAGTGCCAGGCTGGCGTTTCTCTGTCATTTGGGCTCAGTTTCTGGGTTGTGCCTGCACAAGTGGCCATGGAGGACCCTCAAAATCCTCTGCGATCAACTGGATGCAGTCAGTCAGATTCTGCTTTGGATGCTTCAGGTTGAGTTTGTAATAGGCCCCCTCTTCCAGTTCCTACTGAAGTCTGAAGATTTTCTATCGAAAGCAGCCCTGTAGCAATCCTTTTGTCTTCTAAAGCAGCCTACATACTTGATAAAGCTCCCAAATATCTGTTACAAGAAGTTATTCGTGCCACTTTTAGGGATGCCTTAAAAAATATGCAGTGATTTGCCTCAGGTCCCAGACTAAGTCATCATCAGAGTCAAGTGAATGCAAGCCCAAGCTTTGACTTAGAGTGATTCTGTCTGTCACGAAGACATCGTGCTTGCAGATGAATTCATGTTACACGAGGATGTAATGGCCCTGTTGAGTGTGTAAGAGGAAATTTTATTAGAAGGTAAAAGCTCTTTAAGGAAAAAGGATTGGGTCTTGCTCCCACTAAATGGTATATCGGGACTTTACATCAGCTGACCCAGGAGGAAAATTGTATTTATAGTTAGAGGATGGCACGCTACTTTTGTACAGTATATTGCTGTAGTGCAATTAATTGCTTCTTTTCTTCTAGTCTGGTGGTTTGTCTGCAGACCTTTTGTGAAGCTGATGCTCTTTCTGTTGGTGGAGAACTAGAGGAATGCAGTTAATGAATAGAGATGGAGAAATGAGTTATTTGAGCAGAAAATAGTCCCAGTGTTCTTTGGAGCATTTTCCATACATTAGGGCTCCTCTGTGACAAAGCAAGCAGATGTGAAGCCTGTAACGCCTCTCTCTGATCTATAATTTTTTTAAATTCCAGAAGTTACTTCCATTATTTGTTTGCTTTGGGGTGGGTCTTGCTTTGCTGTTTGTTTGGGGATTTTTAATGTGGTTTTGGGTCTTACCTATCTTGTTTTTTCTTAACCTTCCTCCCACTCCCCCCCATCGCCCTGTATTTCTGGGATCATGATTTTTCACTGCCTGTTTGTGAAGTTAGTCTCTCCCATTTGGTGCACAGAAACTGGTGGCTGCTTACACATCCCAGCCATTTCCAATCCACAGTGTCTGTGTATCCCAATTTTTTCTCACCTGAGATCTTTTTACAATATTGCCCTTATAATAGTGTCCTTTTTGATAATCACATGCAAGTGAAGATACTTACACTTGCCCCCAAAATCTCCATATTTATCTGGAAACATTTTGCCTTTTTGCCTCTTTCCCTAGAAGCTTCCAGCAATTTTACCTGCCAGTTTTTCTAACCCAGGCCATAAATTACATGAAACTGTGACTATATTCCATGTAAATAGATGTCTGGTTTTATTAAGGAAAGCCTTTGCACCAGTTGTCCTGGGCCTGGCTGGGGTGGGGATAATTTTGTTCCTAGTAGCTGATGCAGGGCTGTGTTTTGGATTTAGGATGAGAATAATGTTAAACTGCATCAAGTGTCGTTTCACAGCACATAGGCTACACTGGGTCACATTTTCTCCTTCTCCTTGCCATGATCTTGTTCTCATTCTTGCAGCTGCTCACCAGTACTTTGGCCCTGCCAGCACAGTGGTCTGCCCCACACCTCTGCTTCAGTAAACTTTTATTTTCTTTTAAATGCGGGGTTAATTTTAACGTTGATCAGTTTGTGATTTACTGTGCTTTTGTTAGGCAGATTGACAGGGCCGTGTGCCAAGAGGTAGAAATGTCTGGGGATGAACAAAGAAGGTGAGGGGATTTTTCACCAAGCTGCTGCGTTGTGGAACTGTTTGCGTGGAGAGAGGGCAGTGGGATGTGCCTGGTGTCCCTTTCTGTCCTTGCTGCTGGGCCTCCCTTCGTGGCACTCCACTGGGAAATGTAGATACTCCCTAAAAATGTCTCGGGAAAATGAATGGAGATGTTCCCCAGTCTTGCACTTGCAGCTGTCATCACTTGTTGTGGTCTTGAAGCCATGTTTTTAGCTTGTTTTCAGTAAGAAGGTCAATATCCTTTGCCACTAGGGAATGATTTGCTGTACAGAAAACATCCCTAGTTATGTGATCACAAGTGCTGCTTAACATAAAAGGTTGGTGATGTGTAAAGGCAAAGGACTGGGAAGTCCAAAAATAGAAATATCCTTAGTTGTTACTTGGCAATAACTTTGAAATACTGCCTTTTCAGAAAAGGATTTCTCTTCAACTTTGCATTAAAGCTTTAAATATAGAGTAGTTTATTTTGCTTTTATCCATTTTTGTGAATTAACAGGAGACTATTTCCAGATTGAAGCCTGAAAGAAAAAAAATTTAAAGATTGACCAAATGTTACTTCTTACAAGATATAGCCAAGGCTTTTCATAGCCCACACTTTCACCAGGATAAAAATAAGCACTTGCATCCCATGTAACCAGCAGTGGCTTATCAGTGTGCACAGGATTATTCCTGAGGTTAATTCTGTTTTGCAAAGTACCTCACTGTGTTAACAACCAGAATCCCAAGATGACACAGAGTAAAATTCTCTGTTTACAGGGTTGTAATGCCAACAGGTTAAAAAAGAAAGGTTCCATTGAGAATAAAATAAGGAATTGTCGTGCCTCCAAATTCTGCTAGTCATGACATGACCAGAAACTGGCTTTATTTTTGGCTTGTTCTGGTTTCAGTCATTCCTACACTGGAATAATTGTTTCTCCCCCTGTTCTGCTCCTGGATGCCTCAGCAGGTAACCTGCAGCTACAGAATGTGTAATTATACATTACCAGCAAATCAGTTTTGTGGTTTTGCTATTTCTGGGGAGAGAACATTTTATTAGCTGCTCCCACAGGAAAAGAAAATATTTCAGCAGCAGCTAACACGAGGCATCACTGTACCCTACAAGGAAGGATGAGGAGGCACTTGGAGATTTCTCACAAATGTCTTTTCACCAACTGTGCATGTGTGGTTGCACATTACCAATAGGGGAGTAATACAGATATCTTGATTTGTTTTATGAGAGGGAGTTGTTATTTATAGTGGTATGGGAAGAAGTAAAACACAAATCAATGGACTCAGGTGAGATGCAAATTAACTGGTACATTATTAATTATGTTTAATGCCTTTCTGCACTTTCAAGTCATGGCATGGTGTCATTGCCATTGTGCCTTCTGGTATTCCAAGTCTTCATGGCTTAAGCTGGGAAGATTCCGTATTTGTGGCTTACCTCTAAAATTCAATTTCATTGAATGATTTTAATATCACGAGACTGATGTAGTAATTTGACAAAGATGAGAGGAAGACCAGTGTGGGAGGGAAAGGTAAAACCATAAAAAATGGCCAGCACAGTACATTGCTCCACGAATACTGAACCAGTGGTGGTCCTCTTCTTCAGTCTCCTGCTTTTGTGCCTTTTAAGACAAAATATGATTTCTTTTACTTCCCGTTCATAACTTAAACTTGGCAGTGTAGTGATTGATGTGGGGGTTATTTACTGTGGCTGGCAGTGAGATGGAGATGTTTGGAGGAGAATTGACTGAAGCCAGAAGCCTTCAGTGACCCTTGACAGGTGTTACCTCCAGGTGACGCAGCTGGAGAACGGTTCCTGCAGTTTAAGCCAGCAGCACACCATGTCTGGTTTAACTGTAAAAGGTTCCCAGCTCATGAAGATACATGCAAAATTAATCCCTGCAGAACAAAACAATTAAAAAAATACATAATGAAGCAATTAGCTAAAAGAGGAAGGAAAGTAATGACAATTTAATTTGGAAAGAGTCTTTACATGTATTAGGTTTTCAATGAGAGTGTTTTATGAAGGCACAATTAATGTAAGATGAGGCCTGTGAGGCAATTAATGATGACTTCAAAAGTTAGATTTAAGGGATAATTTACATTTTAAAAATGAAGAGCAGCTCTAGTTATCTTAAAGTCTTTTATTTTCCTTTTAAAAAGCCTTTTAGATTGCAGGGGTGTGTTATTGTAGGTTACTTACAGTTTCACATTAAAATATCAGCTTGGTTATGAAAAAAGGCTGTTCTTCCATACAAATAAATCAGTTTATCTGAAAGTATGACAGGATCGTGTGATGATCAGAAATATTTAGTGCAGGTTATCTGAATTCAGTGGAGATACGAGCTAAATAAATATTAACATATTTCATTCTCTACAGAGACAGATACCGAGCAAATTTGCACGACAGTCCAAAAACTTCCAGGGTGTGACAAAAAACCCACTGACAGCAACTAGAAGTATGAACACTGATTTCAGTGATCTTTTTGTCTGACAACTCTCTCTGTCCATTCTGCAGTCACCTGTCAAGATAGCAAAATAAAAATGCAGATTCAAAATTATTATGGTATTAAATGAAAATACTTATACTTGTCTGTAAACCATCAAGCTCATTACTGGTTATCAGTAAAGTAATCAGTAAGTGAATGGTCATTAAGGTCAAAGGCTGACAAGATTCACAAGTGTTTTTGCAATAAATTGTTCTCAAAAATATATTTCAAAGATACTGGTAACTAATTAGTTTGTATCCACAGTAGTAATTAATTTGCACTGACTATGTTTTTTTGACTTCAGGGCATCTTTAATGAGTACTTCTAATTTTATAATTTGCAACCTTCACAGAAGCTAGAAATTACTTCAGCTTTTTGAGAAATCACTTAATTATTAAAAGGTTTTTGTTTGCAGTCCAAATGAAGTGATGGTATCAAAAAAGGTCACATCAGCTCTTGGAGAAACTGCACGATGTGTAAATTCAATGAATCCAGTACGTGCTAATAAACTGCTCCATGATTTTTAGGGTTTATTTTTTTTATTAGATTAAGGTTCTATAACATAAAAAGAGCACTCAGTGATTAAAGAGATGAAAAGAAACTTCTAATGAAGAAGTGTTATATCATTTTATAATGAAGTATAAATTAAATATTCGAGAGAGGGATCGACTTCAGAGTTGCGATTGTTTTGATTAAATATGCAAATTCAAATACATTTAAATGAAATTGGGGAGGTTTTATTAAATAATGCAGTGAAAGAGATTTTTCAGATGAATGAAATTTGCTTTAAAAAACTTGAAACCAGATTGGTTTGGGTATTTGTAAGGAATTGTGAGTGACACGCGGCTCTGCAAGTGCTGTGGGATGCCTGGTGGGAGGGAGTGAGAGGTGACAGGGGTTTCAGGACTTGGCAAATTGCTCTAAGAAGCCACTTGGTGCGTTCTTAAGCTGCCTCACTTGTGCCATCCCCCCGGAGTGCCCCATGCTCGGGTCCTGTTCCCCTCCAAGAGAGGGGGAGTCGCAGCTGAGCTCTTGTGCCCCCGCCTGTGTCCTCTCCCGGGTTCTAAGTTGCTCTCCTGGCTCTCCCCGTGTGAAGAGCCTGTTTTCTGTTTGCTCTGTGGTGCTACTTTTACTTTGGTGAACATAAATTCTCTCAGATTTAGGGTCACAGTTATAACCATGTGCAAACAAGCATTCAGTAAATTAACAGTGGGAAGTGCTTAGAGCTTGGACAGATTGTCCACGTAGGCCACAAGTGAAGATTCAAAGGAGAGTTTCCCCTCTTTCTCCCCTCAGCACCCCCCTGTAATAGATTATCTGTATTTATTTGATGTTCCTGTCATCTCCCCTTTGATTTGCTTGGTTTGGGTGATGGGATATGCTGATTTTAATCTTTCAACTCTGTAAGTGTTCACCTTGGCACTGCTACTGTCTCTTTGCTCCTTGACATTTTTAATGGAATTTTACTACCTTTTGGTAGTGATGAAGGAACAAGGAACCCTTTCAAGAAGAGGAATCCCTCTAAGCCCTTCTTGGGGCTGTACCAAATATCTGAACCTCCTCAGGAAATTCAAGAATAAAGAGCCCTTTCTCAGGCCGTCTTGGAAGGGAGCATTGGAAACGCACTGAAGTGTGCTCCAAGCTCTTTGGAAGGGGAACTCCAGTTGCTCTGTTCTTTTCCTGAAAGACTGTTTTTGCAAAGTAAACCAGCAGGACCAGGACCTCAAGAAGCCCCTCCAGAGCAAAGCAAACCTTTTGCCTGGCTGAGACTCCAGTAGTTGAAGTACTCCTGAACATACACAGACCCTCACCCTTCAAAACTTCCTAAGGCAAAGTCTGAGGCCTGTTGGTACAGTTTTGCAGTTGATGCTTTTACAGCACGACATGTGAATTACTGTTTATTGTGTCACAGTGATGAAAGCATATGTTATTTTTTACAGCTGCATATGTGTATTTTGAGATTTGGCAGGAAATTGAGATTCTTGCTGGTAATTTCCACTGCTTGCCTATCATAGGTAAATTATCTTCATGGGCAATGAGAAAAGTTGCTGGATTTTCTTTTAACTATGGTTTAGGAAATTAATCAAGTGTTTTCCTTGCGATTTGTACAAGCAGGTTAGTCATTAAGTATTACTGATTGCAGCCACTGTATGCTGAGAGATAGAATATTTTACTTCAAACCATTCCATGTGGTTGAAAAAAAGTCTTTGAAGCTCTTTTATCTTTAGACTTCTTGCTAAAGCCATGGGTGATAATTTGAAAGAGCTCTACTGGTTTATAACTTTTGTATATATTTATAGCCATCACATGAAATAGCAGTGCTGGAAAACTAGATGGCTGCTATTCAGTGTGGTTAAAGCCTGAATAAAGATTGCTAATGACAGCAAAAAATAGCTCCAAAATCTGCAGGGGAAATGTGTGAGGCTGCAAGGGACTAATTCCTCAATTGCTGTTCCTTCTTGTCTGCAGAACTTTTATTAGATGAAAAACAGGCCAATCTAAAAGGCTTCTCAACTTCCCTCTGAGGAGAGTCTTTGAGAAAACATATTTCCTAGTATTAGAATATTAGTTTTTAAAAAGCCACTCTAAAAATGGTATTTGACTGAAAAGTATTTGTTCAGAATAATTAATTAGACTTTCCTCTACACTTCTGAGTTGAGATCTGTACCATCTCAAGGTTTTTCTCTTGAAAATCCACCTAGTTATCCACAACAACTCCAACACAATGGTTAGAGCATCAGGGATTAATGCAGAGGAGTGAAAGAGATGGGGGGAGCTGGCAGTGGTCAGGTTCAAGTGAACAGTTGGTCTAGAAGGGAAAGAAGCTGCAAGAAATTCCATTATTTGAAATACAATCAGGGAAGAATTTAAATAAAACCAAAAACCAAAACCAAAAACCTGATGTTTTTTGCAGCAATTAATTCTATTTATTATTTGGTATTCATACATGTGGTTCAGTGTAGAGTTCAGTGTACGGATAGCAAAGCCCATTCCTTGGCTGGAGATTTTGCATATTTTAGGGAGCTGGGAATCCAGGCTTTTGTGAGATTCCAGGAGACCTTCATGTAATTTGAAAGTCCCACTTGAATGCCTGCTACCTACCTTTCTGTTTGTTTGGTTGTTTTTTTTTGTTTGTTTTTTTTTTTAACAACTTACCACTCCCTAATTGCAATGAAGGGACGTTGGCTTGTCCCAGATGTGAGCAGCTTGAGCATGTCAGGATTGCACTTTCTGCCTTTTTAAAGCATTGCCTCTGCTTCCACTCAGCAGGGTTTCACAGCCTGTATCTAAGGTCACGCTCCTTGTTGAGTGCTGTAGCTAATTTTTGTGGATTTTAGGAGATTTTTTTGCTTGGAAATAATACAGTTTCAAAACTGTTTAAAGCAACTTAGCAGTTCTGGATTAATAGCTAATTAGTTGCTGGAAATTAATTAGTCTTTGAAAATAGAACAAAGTCTGACAGTGTCTGGGAGAAAGGAGTGGCCACTGGAATTGATTAATTGGTGTTTATTCAAGTAGTGGGTAATTGTTACTTGCAAATTCTGTTAAAGACTTGGTCATCTCAGGTTGATTTTTTCAAAACATCTCATTACAAAGTCAAATCAGTTTGCTGATAACTGAATCAATGCTAAAATTATAGATGACTCTCCTCTTCCAAATTTCAGTTCCTAGAAATTTGCTTGTAAATTCAGCTTATTGTCGACTGCAAATTCTTTGGCTCAGCTTGCTGTCAAGATGGCATTGAGACCTAGCTCTGAAAATCCCACAAAAGATTTGGTGTTCACTTGCTGGCCTTGGCTGGAGGCCATCCCTGGTTGGAATGAGCAGAGGCTGGGCAGAGTACACAGTGCATGTGTGTTGTGAATTGCCCTGTCCTGGGCTAAGTTATGACCATCTCTACATCTTCCTTGTCTTTTTATGATACTAATTTAGGCAGCCTACAGTGAGTAACTCTGAAACAATTTATAGCTGGATGTCCATGCTGGGCTGAGAAATGACTTGGACTGAAAGCAGGCATTTTGTGAGCACAGCCTGGTGGTACTTCATATTTAATCTTTATTAGGAGGTGTAGCTGGACTGTTTATAATTAAATGTTTGACAAAGTATTATTTCTGTTAGATAGTTAAACTCGATTGCCCACTTAATATGACATTTAGAAAGACAGGACACAAATGTTGTTTCCAGGTTATTTATTCTTGTGCCAGATCAATTGTGTATTTATTTTTAAATATTTATGATCATCTCAGTTTTGCCCTGATTTTGATAATGGTTATGTTTGTTTACTCCAATGGTCTTCCAAGTTCTGGATGCAGAGATGTGCTGAAGTCTTTTCAGCTCCCTTTTTTGACTGTACAGCAGGTTCATGGGTTAGCTCCCTCTCCACAGAGCTCTGCAAACCAGGGCTCTATCTCTTCTCCCAGCATATGCTGAATGCAATTAGGCACCAGTTCAGAAAAAGCTTTGTAAACATTCTGAATTCATGCCACATTTTCTGGTCTCAGGAGCTGCCAAATGCCTAAATGCTGTATTCAAGCCAGATGTCTAAATATATAAAATGAATGACTGAACAAAGTACCTCCTTAGTAGAGCATATGCCTATAGGGTGGACAGATCTGAGGGGCCTGAGATGCGCTCCAGAGCAGGATGTTCTGCCAGCCCACATCCCGGGCCACCAGGAGGGAGACCAGAGTACAATCCCCTGGATGAGTGTACAAGGAAGGAGCACCCTGGCTCTCCTTTTTTGCTCTTAGTATGAGGCACCGAGCCTCAGGAGTCTCTGCTGGCAGTATCATAAGGCAAACTCTGTCACTTCTCAGTGAGCACGCCTGCCTCTGGGATACCCAGGCTCTTGTTCAGCAGAATCAAACAGTTTGGGTACATCTGGGCTTTCACCTGAGCAGCATCCACTCAACCATTATGAATTGGCTGCCTTGATCTTGTTAGGGAGCTTACATAATACAGGGCAGAGAGGAAAAGAGCTGCTATGTAAAATAACTCCTGTGCTTCACTGACTCTTAAGTTTGCTGAAGTGGTTTTCTCTTTTGTTGAAAGCAGAAAGAGTAAATCAGAAATGCAAGCAATAATTATGATTAATGTTGTGTACTTTAGCTCAGTTGTGGTAGTGGGCAAAACCGAAATCTATTTGAGCAGGTAGAGTAACCTACATTAAAAAATCTATTACAAGAGTAGTTCTTTATGAAATTGTTCACACATTTCATTAGATACTCTCAGTTTTCACTGCTCCCTCTCGAAAGGAATAGACCTGGTCCTTTCTCCACCATGTTTAAAGCAAAGCTTAAGATGCATTTATATTCCTCATCTTCATAGAACCTGAAATTTCAGTGGTCTTAAAAAACTAGTTGAGCTTAGTTTCCCTGCTATGAAAAGCTGCCTCGTTTGAGATTCTGGGCAGTGCATGTATGGACTGTGCGGAAACTCAGAGAAAAGTCTTGCAAGGCTTAAAACTTGAACCAGTCATTACTGTTTCGAATGTCCTATAAATAATTTTATTATTAGTCTTGAGAACAGCTGAATTCATCCAGGCAGAGTGCAATGAGAGGCTACTGGCAATGTAGAAACTCAGTAGTAAGGATAAGTAGCAATAATAATTGATGGTAAGGCAAGGCAACAACTCTTCACTCACAACCTCTGCATAGTCCAACGAGGCTTGAGTGGTTCCTCTCCTTTGTAACAACGAAATAAAACAACTCCAGAGTGTCTGCTGGAGGCCAGCAGTGCTGTAAGGAGCTGCCACTAGCAGAATGTCCTTTTGCTTTCCCCCGCTAGGTGTGGCAGTGCGGAGGAAGCGTCGAGGTCCTGCCTTGCTCCAGGATCGCCCACATCGAAAGAGCGCACAAACCGTACACGGAGGATCTGACCGCGCACGTCCGCAGGAACGCCCTCAGGGTGGCTGAGGTCTGGATGGATGAGTTCAAGAGCCATGTCTACATGGCCTGGAACATTCCCCAGGAGGTGAGTCACAGAGGCCAGTGCTTCCAGGCTTTGGCTTTAGATCCTCTGGGTTTGGTTCTTGCCCTGAATTTTGATTTTTCTGGTAGGATTTTATTTGTACATATTCATGTCTCACATACAGGTCTAAGTATATGCCTATACATACAAACATATATATGAAGTTGTGCCTTGTTCTAGAACCCTTTTTTTGTCTTTCTTTAGGTTCCTTAAAAATTAATTTCTTGTGGAGTTGATTCTCTTCACTGATGACTCTTCATGGATATTTTAAACTAGCAACTGTAGAAATATGGGGGGGGGGAAACCTATCAAATCTCCATTGCGCTTCTTGATTTGAATTTGAGTCTCCTAGTTACCATCACAGAGAGCTATAATTCCACCAGATTTGCGAGGAGAGATCTGCCACGGGGTGTTGACATCTCTTGATGCAAGTGTGGGGTGCCTGATGAGTTTCACATCAGAGTAAGGCTGGCTGGTGGGTGTCATGACACGTTGCAGAATCTTGCTGCCACTCCCCACTGGACTTCTTGTCCTGATTTCATTTCCACGGAAGAGCACTGCTTGGTCTGTTGTATTGAAGAGATAATTTCAGATGGCCAACGTCAGAGTTCAGTTTGATTTTAGCTGTTCTTCATTTCTGTAGTCAATGGTATTTAATCTGTGAACAGCTATGAGCTAAAGGACTCAGGGCAAGGGGACTGCACTTACTCAGAGTCTGTGTGAAGAGATTCTTCCCACCTAGAAGCTGGGAAGCATGAGTCCTATTGAATTTGGAGTTAAACTCAGAGTAGAGCTCTCATCATTACAGCAAAAGCAAACAGTCTAGACTTAAATTAAAGGGCAGATCAGTTTTTCGTTAATAAAATCTCTCTGATTTGACAGCAGTTCAGAGAAACTGGTTTTGCTGCAATTTCTGTGTCAAGAAATAAAATGCTGTACTTTTCCTTTAGTTTAATTAGAGGAAAATATTAGAAGCAAAAAATCAGCTAAATACATGAATGCTGATGTTGGTTCAGCTGCTCTTAGTAGCTTCTTGCATCTCTTGTGATTAAAACTAATTTTAGCAAAGTGGGGAAGTCATTGGCCTATTTTTAGGTTGCAGAATTAGCCACATAATTTGCTATGACCATGAAAAAAATCCTCTATGACCTAATATAGGAAAAGACTTTTCTGAAAGTCCCATGTTCATGGAATCCAAGCTGCCCTCTACGTGTTTCTATTTTGAGGAGTTGCACAGAAATCCATACCAGAATAAAGACATTCATTTCTGCAGTGGATAGGGTTATTTATTTTATGTCAAAGCAACTCCAAATGAAATTTATTTGTGACTGACCTGGTAGATTTAAATTTCAGTTTATATTTCACTGTTAATTACTTTCTTGAAGATTGGTTGACCTTCTTTGATTGATCCAAGTTTTAGGTTTTTTTATTTGCAAACATAACATTAACACAAAAGTTAGAAATTCCTTTTGCTAATGAGGATGCACGGTTCTATACACTGATTTGCAACATATTCATCCAGATGTGATGGTGGTGTTGCTTAATCTTGTGCAAATTTGAGATCTGAATGCAATTTGAGATAAAATTCTTAAAGAAAGCAAAGATAAATTTCAGCTGGACAGCTACAGGAGTAATTCTCTATCTGGAAGCTAATGAATACTGGAAATGGACTGTGAGATAATAGAAATGTATTTAGTTACAATAGTCAGGACTTTCCATGAAATATGTTATTCCAAAATGGTAAACATGGGACCTGATTTTTTTCCCACAGAAGAATTCCCAGGTCTCTGAGAAATGTTTCCAAAGGTTTTAGTCTTTGGGATATGATGATGATAATAATAACAATAATAATAACAGCAACAACAGCAGCAACAACAACAACAATCATAATAATCGTAATAAATAATGTTAAAGGAGTCGGACTCATTTTGCAGTGTGCTGTGACTGCCCTCTCAGGATCTCTGGGGGCTTCTCTCTGAAAATACTGAGGGCTTCAAATGGAGACCTCTGCTGCCATGGTGACTTCTGCCTCATTGACACTTGGATAAAGAGATTCAGGAAAGCACTTGAAACCCAGAGGAAAGATTCTTCAAGTCCCAAAATCAAGAGCTGTGCTTTCCACGTGTCCTGCCTGTGCTTCTGGTTTTGCTTGTTGGGTTTTGGTTTTTTTCCCCATCATATTCTCAGCTTTGGGGGACACACTCTCTCTTTTATTGGTGGTGATAAAGCCAGTGTGCTACACGTGAGCTATTTTTCTTCTCCAGTTGTATGAAAGGATGTGATTAGTGAGGCCCTTGATGCTCTTTCTTATACTGTGAGCTGTGAGGGTAAGGCACTAGTGCCTTCAGGATTGCATGAGAAAGGTTTTGGGGGACCACTTTAGCACTTCATTTCCCTAAACCTTGTTAATGCCTGAGGTGGAATTTGTGCTGGCACCCTCCTCTTCCCTCCCACAAGTGACAGATGCACAGGCAAGTGCAGCCAGAGTGATGCATGAGTGGGATTTTTTCCCACTCCATTATTTGTCTTTCAGCACCCTACAGCCTGTTTATTTAGGCACTTGCTGCAAAATTTTTTAAAAAAATTGCCCCTTAAGGAGTAGTTCCACATAAAGTTTTACGAATTATGTAGGGCTTGAGGAGGGGAATCACCATTTTTAAAATTGCTATATCTGATCTGTGGATGCCAGATTGCTGTTTCCTGGTTTTTAGCATACTTTGCCAATGTGGAAATCAATTTTACTTTAGTTAGAAAATGCTTCAGTAATAAAATATACTTGTTCCAGATTAGCATTAATTCAGTGCTTTGGGATGCAGTGGTTGCTTCAGCAGCTCAGAAGTGTAGATACTTTTAACAGATACTTTTTTGTTTTGTAACTAGGAGACTTCTGTGCTTTCAATGTTTTTAAAAAATCTTGTCTAATGGCTGACTAAGTCTTTGGGTGTTTATGGCCCAGTAAAGGCTGTTTTTTAAGGGGACATATTCTAATATTTTCCTGTGAAAATATATTTATCCTGTGTTTTGAGGCAGAAGTCATGGAGCAAAATGTCTCATTTTACTTCCTGTCAAAAGCAGCCACAGATTTGCACTTAGATCCCTCTCTGAAAATTTCTGCTGTGTGATTTTGATGTGATAAATTATTGATTTTTATATACAGGGCCTTTATGAAAGTCATGCTTTGTGATCTGCTCTTATGAAAAGTAGAAACTAGGTTAGCCAGAAATGTAAAGGAGAATAAAAATTATGGGAAAGAATATTCAGCAATTGCTTTTAACAAAAATAATGACTTCTCTTTTTGTGTTACAAAAGAACTTTAATAAGTGCTATTTCAGAGGGGCGAGCAGAGCTTCTGCTCTTTGCAGTCAAACAGTGACCCAGACTTCAGGAGCGGCCAGAAAGTGTCACACACTAATGATGAGGCCACAGTGGGACACCAGCAATGCCCATGTTTCTAGGGCAACTTGCTACTTCCCACCAATTCCTTTTGGAATTGGAAAGTGCCAGGAAATTAGAGAACAGCAGTGATATTCATTGGAAACTGGATCTAAACCCCACCGGAGTCAGCAGGAGTAATCCCATTCACCAAAGCAGGCTGTGAAACAGACCCTGCCATGGTGGCCTCTGTCATATTTAACTGAGACCCTTCTGGGGTGTGTGTGTGGGTAACAGACTCGCTCCACAACCAAAACCTGTTGTCCTTGGTCAAAACCACGTTTGACTCTTGGGGATGGTGCAGTGCAGGGCCAGGAGTTGGGCTCGATGATCCTGATGGGTCCCTGCCAACTCAGTTTATTCTGTGATTCTGCAATGGGGGAAATTCTGGGTGTTTAGTTTACACAGAAGTGTATCACTGATGTCTCTCTGGCTTTTTCTGCCCTTTGTTTCGTGTGCAGGACTCCGGAATTGATATTGGTGATATTTCAGAGAGGAAGGCCCTAAGGAAGAAGCTCCAGTGCAAGACCTTTAGGTGGTATCTTGTCAGCGTGTATCCAGAAATGAGAATGTACTCAGATACCATTGCCTACGGGGTGGTAAGGATCTTGTTTACATTTCCCATTGTACAAACATGGGGGTGAAAGGTGTAATAGTGGAATTAATTCATGAAGACAATGCCTGGCTCAAAGTAAAAGAATCAGATCAGTTTGGAGTCACTAGTTAAATAATATGGTTAGTCAACAGAGACAGCTCTTCTGCTCTCATTTGTGCTGAGGTATCCTGAACATTACCTTCCTCCCTGAGTTTCTGTTGTTTGTTTGCTTCATGGCTTGCATTCCACACAGAAATAGTCCAGGCCTAATTCAGTAGGCACGTTGGAGCTGACTGATTTGTGGCAGCAGGGGAATTCACAAAATGGACTCAGTATTTCAACTGCAACCTTCTTGAGATTGTAGCCAGATCTTAATTTAAAATCATGGAGTCATTTAGGATTGAAAGACCTTTAATATCATCAAATCCAACTGTTAAAGGTTGATGATTTCCCTTATTGAACTTCTAGCCTTTTAAAGGAAATCCTGATCCACCCTAGAACAGTTATCACAGTCAAAGATTAACATTCCAAGCTGACCAAATCTCACATAGCTAACCCATGTATAAAGCACCACTGGAGAGGCTCAAGAATTGCATTGCATACAACAGAAAGTGCAGCAAAATCTGTGCATTTTGGGCTCATCATTACGTGTGGGGCAGTGGAGCCCTTGTCTGTGTTGCAATCACCCTTGAGTTGCATGGTGCTAATTGAGGCAGAAGCAATTCTTGCCCCTCAGAAACTGGCAGGGCCCCAGACAGAGAGGGCAGGTGTGCATCCATGGAAGATGAGCAGAGTAAATTAACACAGGCCCATAATAAGGTAGCAGAACCTAGGATGTCCTTTTCACATTCTCTTCCACCATGATTTTCAGAAAAAAATAGATTCCTGTGAATTAATTTTTTCTTTTTGCACAAAAATCCTAATTAGAAAATACTGGAGGAGGTCATACAAGTGAGAGTTTTGTCTTCAGACATTCCTCCTCAGAAAGCTGAGCTATGCAGTTGGCCAGTGTGGCTCTGGAGGAGCCCTGAGGGTGCCGTAGAGCAGCTACTGTGTTGTGGCAAATGAAGGGATTGCACATCCTGCAAAGTTCCGTGGCCCCTGTGACAATCAGTTAAAATAACCCTGCTGGCTTTTCATACAATTGTACAAGAAAAGCACTGCCAGCAAAGGTTCAGGTCATTGCTAACTGCATGAGATAATGGTTACCTTCCAAACTGGCTCAGAACAAAGCCAAAATCACACCTGTGTGCGAGGAGCCTCTGCCACACACCATGGAATTGCCCCCAGTGATCCCATCAAGTGTGGAGCTTCCTGAAGAGAAGGAGGCATAGCAGCTAACTGGTGCATGGTTCTTGCAGGTTCTTTTCTTTTTTAAAATCCAGGTGGCTCTGGATTAAAAAAAAAAAGTATTTTCAGGTAGAAGAGATACAATATAAATAAAGGAAACGCAATAAATACTCACCTCAGGGTCAACTCCTGAGGGTCAGGGTCAACTCGGGTTAATTTGATTTGTGCAAGTCAAAATGAAAATTAGCAACAGTGATTTTTTACTCTGCTGAGAGATTTTCACCAACCGAAAAGAGTAAGAAGAGTTTTTTACAGAAATACTGAACACAGTGGTCAGCCTGGAGAAGAGAAGGCTTCAAGGAGACCTTAGAACAACCTTCCAGTACCAAAAGAGGGCTGGAGAGGGACTTTTCACAAGAGTGTATAGTGATAAGACAAGAGGAAATGGCTTAAAACTGAAAAAAGTGGGTTAAATTAGATATTTGGAAGAAATTCTTTACTTTAAGAGTGATAAGGCGCTGGACAAGGTTCCCCAGAGAGATCATGGACTCTTTGTCCCTGGGGGTGTTTGAGACCAGGCTGGATGGGTCTTTGAGTAACCTGGCCTAGTAAAAAGTACCCTAGCCCATGGCAGGGGGGTTGAAATGAGATAATCTAAATTAGATAATCTTCCATGTGTTTTCCAGCCCATTCTGGATCTATTCTGGGATACTCTTATTTAGGTACTGCCCAATAGTGCATATGATTATCATCAGCTGAGGGAGATGTGAGGAGCAGGAGTGTTTGTACCATCACAAAGGAAATAGTGGACAACTGTGGCAACAGATAAAGAGGGAGAGTTTTGTGAAATACACAGCTCGCTGTTTTATGAAATACTGGTGTATGGCACGAGATAAAGTGGCCCTATCCTTTTAGTAAAAGAATCACTTGGATGTCTAATCTTCTTTCATGTCTGCTTTGCTGTTTCCTTGCACATCTTACAGCAGAGAAAGGTGTGATATTTCAAAGCAAGTCAGCTGCTTTCTGATTCTCTAAATGCTTCCATTCATCAGCTGGCTTCATTTTTTTTTTAAGAAAATAGAGATACTGCTACTATAGCATTATCATCAATTTTAAAAAGTTCTGAAAAAGCTGACTGAATGAGGGTAAAGGTTAGGATATAGGCACCTACAGAGACACCCACATATTTATTTTCTGAATTCTGTTTCCTCATGTTCTGTGAGAGTTAGGGAAATAGTTGCACCATTCTGGTCTAGCTTCTGCTGTGGCATGTAGCTAGGGGTTGGGGTTGGTGGCAGAGTAAATATTTGGGAAGCAAATTTCTTTCTGAGTTGTTCAGTACCCTCCTGTTTAGAAGAAGGCAATGTCACTGGGCCAAAAGCTGTTGTATTCAGTGTAACAATAATAATTTCTGGGTTTCAGCACAGGGATTGTTTGTTATATTTTGGATTGTTCTTAAGATTAAGTCTTGGTAGGCTAAAATTGCATTACTCAGTTTAATTGTTGGTTGCCACAAAGCCAATAGATTTTGTAAAGTGATTGTTCCTGAGAATCTGGGCCTCAGATTTTGAAAGCACATTATTAGTTAACAGCTCAGTGGCTGTTTTGTTTCTGGTTTTTTGCTTCCTTTATTATGGGGATTGTCATGGAAAAGTTTGTAACATTAGCAATAGGACAAGCATTAGGATTGGAGCTTATGGAAGAGGTTTGAAAGCACAGAGGCAGTGATAGACCCAGGCATGAATTAATAAGGCTGATATTTATCATTGGTTTGGATAGAGAGGGGTGCTTAGACGTGTGTTTGTGATTAGAGAGTCATAGCTATGGTTACATTATGAATAACAGCTAGAAAGCTTTGAGAGAGAAGATTTTATGGAATTCTCAAGGCTTTAATTCTTTAGAGTAATGCCAGTATTGATACCTTATGCAGATTTTCTCTTTAGTGTTGAGATGCATCCTGTCCATTGCTGGATTTGGAGTTAGGTTTGACGTTGGAAGCCTTATAGAGACAAGTTGATGGTTTTGATTTTACTCACTGCCTGCCTTCAGCCTCTGGTTTGTCCACTCTTCTTACGTGCTAGAGCAGTTCTAGGCTTCCTTTCTAAAGATAAGAATTTGTTTTTGACAAAAAGAAGCCCCTGTGCACAGCTGACAGAGCTGCCCAGTTAATCACAGGTGGCTGCAAAACACATCTCCACTCCATCAGGCAGTTTTCTCCTGTTCTCTGAGCCAGTTTTACACCACTGCACACCTTTATACACATCCATGGGTATGCATAGATCTGTCCTCACACTCTGAACAGACCTCCCAGCTATCTGTGCTCATTAATTTAGCACTTCAATTTCAGAAAACTGTCTCAGCATTGCCCAGGTTTTTCACAGGGCTTTGTGCTGACCAGGACCAAGCACTTTGCAGTCTGTTCCTCGATGTGCGTGGGTTAGCCCAGAATAATCAGGGGAGCTGGTGCATAACAATTACCCTGAAGTCTCCAGCTGTCAGCTGAAAGCAGCTTTTTGAATTATTTCCAGAAATCAGAGGACTCTCCTGAGTGATTCTTAAAAGCTGTTTAATACCTCATCTATCTTGCTCAACAGGATACATTCTGGTTCTGTATACAGTGTGTACTAGAGACTAAATAGTTTTAAAGCATATATCAAAAAAATACTGCTATCTCTGAAGGCTTTTTGAAATATACTTCACCTGAAACTTTGTGCAACATTATTGAAATCAGTGGTGCTAGATTATCTGCAAGGAAGAATTTAGTCCAGATGCTTTCTCTTCCAGATCTTCACTGCAACATATTTTAATGTTGCTTATTTCCTTCCTCAACTACATTTTCTCAAAGAAAAAAAAGTAATCACACCATCTTTTTCTCATGTAAAACTTGCTTGATTTCTTTTTCTTTCTGTTTATTTTAGCTGCAGAATTCCCTGAAGAGTGATTTGTGCCTTGATCAAGGGCCAGACACAGAGAATATCCCAATCATGTATATCTGCCACGGAATGACACCACAGGTTAGTTTGTGTAATGATCCCTGATTTTGCTGCTGCCTTTGGCAGATTGTGGGGGAGGAACCATCTTGTACCTGTCATTGTTTTCCTGCAACAATCTCTCAGCAAGATGTTTAGTAGCTCTTTTATGGAGAGACAGCATTATTTCTATTGTAAATTGAGAAGCACTGGTATAATAATGCTTTGACAAGAAAGTTGATTTATCCATTTTGAAAGAATTTAAGGAATATGAGAGTCAGCACTGACCCAGATTTGCTGATAAAAGCTTTCATTTCTAATCCTTGACTATGCACATGATATGAATGGAGGAATGCCTTCTAAAACATTTTGCATGCACACATGGGTGTACTCACAGTTTATTTATGTATTTTCTGAAGCAACGTGGTTTTTTTATGTATTTCCTGTGTCATTTCCACAAATCTAAAATGTACAGCCATCTTCTTCACACCATACAGCCGTGTCAGATTCCAAACCCTGGTCTTGCAAAAACCCCTTCTATACATGTCCTTTTTTTCTTTCTCTGCTGTTGTCCTGTTACTCTAGTATGTGCCAAAGACTCAAATTACCAAAACCTTTTCATTTTCCTACATAACAGCTGGATGTACTAAGTTGGTAGACAAGAGGGTTAAGAAGACATGTGTCTCCCAAACTGAGTACATAGGCTTATGTGAAAGGGTTTTGAGGCAAATCTTGACAGGAAAAATAATGTATGGCTGAGAACCTGCCTGTCAGAGACAGATGTGCAGATTATTTAAACTTAAAAATAGCATGAGCAAAAATGACATAAAGGAAACAGATATACTTGTGGGAGTGACTGGAGAAACTTAAAAATCCCTCCAGTCTGAATGATTTTTTTACCCAAGTTTTTGAGAGTTAGTCTCAAAGGGACTGTATAACATTCCACCCCATGGAGTTACAGAATGTGGTTTTTACCCAGGAGTTGTCACTTACCTGATTTGACTGTACAGCAAATGAATCCTTCACAGTAGCTCAGAAGTAAACACAGAGCAGCAGGGTGGTCTTGTCCCCTGTGCCTGGACTTCAGAGGGAGCTGGAAACAGGAGTTTCAGATGATTTCTGGTGAGCTGCAGATGCGATTCCCTCCTTCCCTGCCAGGCTACACCTGCTGCAGCTCTGTTCAGCGCTGGCTCCCTTCGCTGAGAACCTTTCATATTGATCACCAGTGGCATCGTGCTTGAGTGAACGGTGAATGATGGAGCCAGAAATATCTGAAAATGCCATCCATCAGGCTCGCTCGCTGCATGGGCTGTGCCTTGTTTGTCACATAATGATGTGGGAGCCACTGTCTGCCTGCAGGAGGTTTGCACAGGGAGCGTGCAGTTCACCCCTGAGCCAGAGCCATTATTCCTCATCCCCTGGGAGGGCTCCATAGCTCTCGTGGCACATCATCTTTCAGAGCAACACACTGCAGGCATGCCTGTAAATTCCAATTAGAAACTTACTTCAATTATGGTTGAGAGGCAAACGGCAGTAACAAAAGTCACTTCAATTAGCGCAGTTCAGTATTCACCAGATAAAAACCAACCTTTGGATGTGAGCTCAAGTTCTGTACAAATGAGATAGCAGCAAAAAATGATGGAGGGGAAAGAGGCAAGGGAAACTTTTCTTTACAAGGCTCTGCTCCTTGGCAATTAAAATTTTGTGTGTCCTCCCCATTACTATGCATTTTGTTTTGTAACTAATGTTAGAAACAACATCCAGAAGGGCCCAAATTTGGGTAAAATCCCAGTAATGACTGAGAACTTTTTCAGAACAAAATTAGACTTCTGTGTTAGAGATTATGGTATTAAGAGGAAAAAAAACTAACAAATATCACTCAGAATACTTCTGTAAGATTTCCACTGCAATGGTTCCCTTGCTTAAGCAGAGCTGCAGCCCAGCCATGTACTTTTGCTCTTGCATGTTGGAAATATTTGTATAAATATTCCTTTTAATCTTAGTGGTCTTGCCAGTAGCCACAAAAGATACTGGTTATATGCAAATTTAATTCTAGTAGTGGTGAAATTTTATATAAAGGGGGATGTTTTTCCCACCTGGCAATCCTTACCAAAACAGATTCGTGCTCTGATTCAGGGCTGCCTGATTGAGTGGTTGGGTGATGATGTTTTTAGCTGGAATGCAAAGTTTTTCTGTTGCAGCTATTCCATTTACAGTTTTATTGCTGCCACCCCTTGGCACGCTTGCCTCTAGATGTACAATAATATATCTGACTGCCAGGAACCGCTCCCTCATATGCAATAAAGTTGCTATTATTAGTTACTACTACAGCCCCTTTTCTCAACTGGATAACTTCCTTTTTTATACCCACTAACTGCTTTCAGATGTTTATGAATTTTCATCTTTATGCTTGAGAAGTGGCTTAGATAAGGTGCTTGACATCAATGAATTGTTTTACAATCATAGGTATAGCTACCATTTCCTTTTAATATACTTTATATAGAAAAGAAATCATCAAAGTCAATAGAAAGGGAACTGCATACCGGACATTACAATTCCATGCTCAATTCTTTTTTTTTTTTAAGATAGTATCAAAAGCATCATGTGTAGTTTCATAATTAAAAACAGTAGAAAATGGCAAGAAAATATCCTAAAATATTGCAATTAAGTGATCAGCAATATATTTTCCCATGGTGTTTCAGTTTCATTTTAAATACACCCTTCACTGAGCAGAGCAACTTGAATGTTTGACCAGTGGAAAAAACAAAGAGGGTGACAATCCTGCAATGCACTCACATGAATTTAAGGGAGGAATTTCTATTCCTTTGCCTTTAGCAAAAAGTAATTCATTACAAAATGCTGCCCCAGATAATTAGAGATTCTGTTGAGGGTTTCCTTGTCTAAGTGGTGGCATCTGAACAGAATGGCTGCCCGAGTAGCCAAGGCAGCTGTTGGATGTGCACAGACCAAGGCCATCAGGGGGTTTTGGTACCTCTGGTGTGCTGCTGGCCACGATTTGCAAGGGGTTCCCATTGTCTGTGTCAGCCTGGCACATCAAGGCTCTCCTGCTGTGCAGCTGCTTAGCACAGCTGAAAAAAACCCCGGCCTTCTGCAAGTCCTGAAGCAGCCAAAAAAGTAAATGCAACGTGGTAAAACAGTTAACTTGAGCAGTTCAGCCAGGCTCCTACTGCTCTGTATGGTGGTGGTAGAAGAAATCGTGTTGCTTTAATCACGTAAGATCAGCACAGAGGCAAACCACAACAGCTCCTCATCAATCAGAGTGATGGTAAAGGGCATCAGAAAAACTGGGAGATGAGGTGGCTTGGCAGGGAGAGGAGATGGGTGTGAAGGCACAAGAACAGTTCTGGCAAAACAGTTCCTAAAACATAAAGTTCATGTGGGGGTTCTGCTGAGGTTTTTTTTAAGTGATTAATGTAGAAAAGGTGCAAGGTACTGTTCTAATCCCTGCACTTGATAAAGTAAAGCAACAATTCAGCACACATTTAGGCCCTGGAAGATCTGTTTCCTGCTGTGCCCTGTTCTGCATGGGAAGAGATGTCTGTTGTGGTTGCAGTAATACATGGCTCGACTGCATTCCCTTCCTGGGTCTGGGATGTGCCTGGGCCTGGATGTTTGCTGTTGTTTAAGACTGCTGTTCAACCAGGACTGCAATCTTGGAGGCAGCGTGTCACTTGCATTAAAGCTGCTCCTGTGTGATAGTTTAGAAGATTATTTTATGAGAATGAAATCCCACATTATTAAAGATTTTATTATATAATAAATAAGTACCATCAATCAATGAAGTGACATTTTAAGTGCAGATTTACCTTGAAAATTGCTTGTGACTGAGGGGATAATGGACAGTTCTGTTCCCTTGTTCAATAGCTTCTGGCTCATATAATTCTCAATTTATAAGCAGTTAAACCCCAAAGCTCACCCAGTGATGTGAAAATCAATAGAAACCAGTGAGATTTTGAGGAATTCAAGTTGAGGACCAGGGTCAGAAGACTAAATGGGGAGTACCACTAGAAAAGAAACGCAGGTGAGAAGGGACACCCATTTATATGATTTCATATTCTTGCAAGAGATTGTGGAACTGACACCAGTGACTGCAGCCCTGCCTGGTATGAATTATTGCATCACCACTGAAGGCAGAGGAAGGGAGTCCTGCCAGCAAATAAAGCTGTGCCAGCTCACACTGTACAAAACTGACCTGAAAGCATAATGTATTCTAAATACAGTGTCTGAAATACTGGGAGCAGTTGCAAAATCTCCCAGAAACTTGTAAAAGCTCTTGGAACTCTTTCATGAATGCTTCTTTTAAGGTGTTTATCATATATGTTTTTATAAAAGCTTCGTTTTCTTCAATCAAATCTCTTAGCATGGTGATTGCACATACACAGATTTTTTTTCATACGTTTCAGAAAATGTTTTCTGTTATTTAGAAGTTAGTTAAGTGTATGTGAAAAACACATAAGCATTGCAAACTGAGACTCTGCAAGGAAATTAGAGAGTTTTTCATTGCAGGTGAAGAGCAGAGGTGATGAACTTTTGGCTTGTGAATCTGAGTGGATCTGAGGGATTTGCACGCTCTTCTCTTTGTCCAGCCAGAGTGAGTGTGTCATTACTGCCACGCAGAGAGGCAGCCGGGCTGGGCACTCTGACTCCCAGGGTCTGTGCTCCTCTTCTTCCTCGAGCTGCATCTCCAGCACTGCCAGCTCATCCTTGGCCTTTGCCTTTTTCATGGACTCTTGTGGAATGATCTAAGCACTGGGCCTAACTCTAACTTCTATGTACATGCTTGTTTTCTGGAAGCAAGGATATTTTGTCCACAATAAATAGCCCTTTTCTGCCCCTTTTCCCCCCTTTTTCCCCCCTTTTTCCCCCTTTACACCCTTCTTTCTTTTTTCTTTCTTTTTTCCCTTTTTCCTTTTTTCTTTACTTTTCCCCCTTTTTTAACTCTTTTTCCCTTTTTTCTCCTTTTTTTCTTTTTTTTTCCTTTTTTCTCCTTTTTCTTTGTTTTCCTTTTTTCTACTTTTTTTTCTTTTTGTTTTCCTTTTTTTCCCTTTTTCTATTTTTTTTTCTATTTTTTTTCCTGTTTGTTTTATGTCTTCCCCCCAATCTAGGTCACTCAGTTCAGTAGATGCCCAAGTGATAGAAAATAACATAGAGAGTCAGTGAAACTGCCTGGCAAGCATGATTATCAGCATTAATAAACTTTTAAGTTTAAAACATATTCTGTAAATTACTGTGACAATTAATGTCTTATATAAGACATTCCTGCTGAGTAGTTTATTAAGGCTATTTATATTTCTGCTAATTTCTTTCAGTGCATAAATCCTGATTTTGATCATAGTAAAGTTAATAGGAATCGTGACCTTGTTTGCAAGGGAAGCAAAATCTGCTGTTAGTTTTTTACAGTCCTTTTCAAAGTTGAGTTTTTCTGTGTTCACCTATGAATTCCAAGCTGCAGCCTCTTTAGAATGTAGCACAGGTACTTCAGGGATGTTTCAAAGGCTTCCAAAAACCAACCAGTCCCTCTTGGCCTAGCCTAGGCAGTGCAATGCTTTCTTCTTGGGGACCTGTTGTGGATGAAGACATTCCACATTGTAAAATATTTTCCTTTTAAAATCTTTTTGGTTAAGTTTGATTCTGGCCAAATTCTCGTTATTTCCTTCATTGCCGAGATTCAGAGGGAGAATCTGTAAATCTGATTTCTGGATTTGGAGCAGTTTTGTGCTGGACCATTTGTCCTGAGTGAATTACTTCTGTACTTGCTGTGACAGCATGGAGTTCGCAGTTGGACTCCATCTGAAAAGTCTTTTCCAACCTAAGTAAGAGAGTTTTTCAGTGCAGGTGAAGGGCTGTGGTGTTGAATTTTTAGTTTGTGAGTGTGGATCTGATGGGTCTGAGGGATTTGCACACTCCTCTGTTTTCCAGCTGAATACAATGTCCTTTATAATAACAGGACAGAGACCAACCTGTCCCTTCATTTCATGAAGGTATCATTCATAATTAATGGAATTCTCTGTTCAGAGGGTTGAGGGCACTGGAATTCAAAAGAATCAGCACAAGAGAGCCTTCTTCAGGCTTCAGGCCTGGGTTAGGTCTTTCGTACACTTCACTGGTTGAAAACAAAAGCAGAGGGAAAAATCCGTAGAACTGCATTATTCTAGATCAGTTGGAATATCTTTTACATCCCTCAATTTGGAAATAATGGAATGGATATTTCTGCCCGTTTATTTTTGTGTTTGAAATCATGTAGTGTGAAAACATTGCCTGTGAGAATTGAGAGAAGTGATCACTTGGAATTGAAACTCCAACCACGGTGAAATGAGAGAGTTGAAAAAGAATCTTTTTTTTCCTAAGGGTAACATTGATTTTTCTCATTTGGAAGCATATAGGATTTTTGTAGTCTTGGAGAAATAGTTTTGTTTTGAAGAAATTTTATCTTTGAATAGAATGGTCTAGAATGAAAAAAAAAAACAAAAACCTTTTAAAATGTCTTATGTGCTCCTGGAATCTGTATTCTTGCCTAGTGTACAGGATCACTGCTGAAGGTGAGCATGAATAATGAAAAAGAAAACTACTACTGTAAGCTGAAAATAGTGATCTGGCTAAAGCACTAATCTTGTCATTCAGGTCTCAGCACCTGAGCTGAAGTTAAAAAGCAAGAATTCAAAAAGTAGTTCAATTCTTTTAGTTGCTGGGAGGAAGACTATTAAGAACTTGGATTACTTTAAAACTTTGAGCTAAGAGGGTTCTGAAACAAAAAAAAAGCCAAACATTTTTCTGATTGAGAAATGACTGCTCCTTTAAGCAGATAAATGCAGCAGGACAGTCAAAGATAACTCTGTGGCCAGTGCCACAGAAGACACGTGTTTGAAAAAGCAAATAAAACCCCTAACCACAAAATGTAACAGGAATGAAAGCAGTTGTCTGTAATATGCTGTATCTGTTCACTCATCCATTCTTCTAAATAAGAGGGAAATACTCATCTCAGAGAAGGGATAATAGCTCTTTTATGATAGCAGAACTATTTAATATTTTACAGTAGAGGTACAATTTTCCATATATTAGACAATGTGCTGAAAAGATAGAGAAGCATAAGTTAACCTTTAATGGGAGGAAAGATTGCAAATGCTGATCAGAAGCAATGTCAGAAGAGTATTTAGAAAATGCTGTCAAAGACATTCACTTCCTCAGCTTTTGCCTAGCAAAGCAGGATTTCCATAGAGATAATAGAAACTTCAGCTGGCAAAAAAAAAGAAAAAAAAAAAAAGATGTAATTTACCTAGACTTGTTAAACTCAGCTTTCATCGCATTACTGCAGAAAAGAGTAATGCATATTGTCAGCAAAAAGCAGTAGTGAGGGAGCTTGTGGAGTGCTCAGAGCAGCACCCTGAGGCCACAGAGGATGCTCCTGTGGAGAGACAGTGGGATTAATCAATTAATCAATTAACACCTCTCTTCCCCTCTGTTGGACCACACGCCTTAGGCTGGGGCTTTTCTCACTGTGTGATTTCTTCAGGAGGGTTTTTATTGGTTGATTTTAAGAAAAACTGGTTAGTTGATGATGCTGTACATCACAGAAGGTTCCTCACAGGTTTTGTTTTAATAATTTATGAAGTGTTTTCACTCTGTGTTTTGTGTGTCATGTTATCATTACCTTGCCTGTTTTCTGTATTGCTTCAGGTGTTGTGTTTGCCTCTCAGCCTTTGCGTTATTATCTTGAATTCTGTTGCCTTTCTGTCTGACTAAATCCATCTTTATCATCTTTTCTGGTTACCTTGTCCACAGTTGATACATCTGTTAATGATATGGAAGGAGAGGAGCATATATCTGCTGCCCTTGTAGTTTGACCAGAAACAATTTGTTCAGCATTTTGTTAAATAGTTGAGGCTGGTGCAGGAAGAAGGCAAGTGGATTATCAAACCAATTTATTTCAAGGCTGTGTAATGCCCTTTTGATTTTTTTAAAAAATTATTTTTAATTTTATAAGATTCAAACAATTATTACTGAGCTTCTCATGGTCACTGTAAGAGCTGTCTTCTCTAGTTTACATTTTAAAGGCAATTTGCCCAGAATATCTGTAATAAAAAAACCCTGCATTGAAAATGCAATTGAAACAAACTGTTGAGAGCAACTGCAGTGCCTAAGAATTTTAAATTATCAGAGAATTTCAAGCTCTCATGTACTTTTTTTTTTTTTTTTAATTTAGAAGAGATTAGAGCTGTTATCCTGAATATTATACAACATTTCAGAACTGCTCTCATCTAGGAAATAAAAACGCATTTCCAGGCAATTGCTATGCTATAATAAGTCTTTTGTTTTGGGGGTTTTTTGGGTTTTTTGGTTTTTTGTAAGGCTCATTTTGATCAAATTGATTTCAGCAGGTTAAAATATCAAAACATTTGAAAATACAGAGGTGAAATATTGCTGGGCTTGTAGATGACAGGCCAGGCACTAGGTTTGGGATTCAGAGCTGCGGGCTGGTGCTGAAGGGCCTTGGAGCCCACACCCCCAAAATACTCAGGGTGTCAGGTGTGGTTTTGGGGCTGCTGCTCTCTGCAGTGCTTGGTACTGCCCAGAGCTGCCCCTGAGCCACTTCACAAACGAGCACTGCTTGCAGAAAATGATGCAGCCACAAAAGAAGGGCAGGGCTTTCCTCTGCTCCCTTGGCAAGGGTTTTATTTCACACTCTTGGAGCAGCTGTGCTGGGTGCCTGCAGTCTCATCTCATAATCGAATGCTGTGGGAGCATTTCACATTTTGTGAGCGCATTAATTTGAAATAGATCAGAGTGGGATGTTATGTAGCTATTAGTAGAGTTATCCATATTTTAAAGGTGTCTTTTCTCATTGCAAATAGGCAGTTCAATCAGCAGTTTTTAAAACCAATTGTCGCTTACAATCTAAATTCAGCATAAAACTAACAGTTATTGGAGCACATGTAGAGCACTTGGAGATGGATGATGTAGTAATTGTGGGATGGCTCTCAATTTAAACGTTCTTTTGATTAATATTACACTGTCTCTCGTTACCTCATCAGACGCAGAAGTTCTGAAGGTCAGATTTTTGTTTCTCAAATTCTTAACAGTGTGTTATTAACTATTAGAGAAGGTAGTTAATACAGGAGATGGAAAATTCACTTTATAGTTCCTTTAGTTTTACTGATAATTTTATTATGTCATTCCATTAATTGAAGTCATCCACTGGCTCGTTTGGAATTCATGGACCAAGTTCAGTCCCAATGAAAGCATATTTAACTCCCTCTGTAATTACATGAGCCATATTGCTTCCACAGCCTTCATTCAGATTCTGATCAGCCATTCAGCTTCAGCTTAGGCTCTCCCTTGCATTGTTCAGCACTTGCAGAGTGTGGTTATTTGCAGAAATGTTTATGGAATGATTGGATCCGCAGCGTGTTTCTGTGAGCAGGGTATTTTTATTTTTTTTTTGTCCTGCTCATTAACCATCATTTTGTCCAATTGGGAAGCGCAGAGAATGTCAGAAATTATTTGTTCACATAAAATGTTAATTGAATATTTATGAGTAACTCTGAAAAAAAGAAAACCCTGCGTTGATTTGGAAGCCAAGGAAAGAGCTATGTTTATCAGGTAATTTATTTGAAATCAGCAATCAAACTAGCTCTTAGCAAGAGTTGAGCTCAGTCTAAACCTGAATATATTTACAAAGCGGATGTATTTTTTCCCAAAGAAAATACGGGATATTAGATATTTTAATTTAGAGTGGTTTCAAGAGCCAGTGGTTAGAAATTAAAGCCAGTTGGGTGCCCATAATGTGCATATTCCTACCAGAGCAGGAAGTAATTGTTGAGATCATCAAAGCTGACACAACTCTGGAAACTGTAATTTAATACAATACAAATCCTTGTACTTAGAGGTAGGCAGGTGGAAATATGGAGCCCGTGGCATATGGGGCAGCAGAGTGAAGAACTGGTGGTCCTTGTTGGCTCATGAATCTCCTGGCATGTCAGCCAAGTGGCACTCATAGCTAGGACTTCTTGGAATTTCAGTTCAGTTGAGAGGGTTCAAAAATAACACTTGATTGTTATAGGAGATGAATTATGGGATGCCTTTAAAGAAATTTGGGGGAGGGGTTAATGTTGTTTTTTGTATAGCTTTAAAAATAGTTGTTAAATTTCTTGAATTAATTTTCCTCTTTTTTGTTTTCTTTCTCCTAAAGTGTGATTGCACAAATTATGCAGGGATAGCTCTGTTATGCCAGCTCTGTCTGCTCAGCTGGCTGTCCATAAAGGCTCAGAGCAATCAAGTGGAAAAGCTGAGGAATGCATTTAAACCATTCTGATGTTACTACAGAATTAACTTTGGGGGTTTTTTGGCAGGGAACTGCACTGATTGTGGACATTGGAGCTTTGTTGCTCTTGCTGTGTTAAAGATGTAGTGATTTGTTCAGCATGCATATTCCATTTCAGCAGTTATTTTTGATGCTTTCAGGCTCTCAAATTAGCCTTGAAACTGTGAGTGACTCACAAATGGCAGTTTGGGAAGTTAAAAATAGCAACACAGCTCATGAACACACTAGTTTTGTTAAAATAACACCAGATTTAAATAGCAATTTTAAGAAGGATAAAACTGAGGTTACCACATTAAACCTGGAGTTTTTTTAAAATCATGCTGCTCTGCCTTTTAGATGGAGGTCTCTGATCAAAAGGGTAGGGACAAGAATGAGTTTGGCAGAAGTAAATAGTGGTAAATCAGAGCTGTAAATTTCATGTGGGTTTGGGTGTTTAATTTGATCTTCCATTTTATATGAGCACAGAACCAAATCCTTAATTTTTTTTTACTTGTCCTTAAATGTGTTTACGTGAGGAAATCTTCCAGTGTTCAAATAGAAATTATCAAATACCACTGCATTAGTGGGACACAGTGTGCTAAAAAGGTTTCCTTTGTTAAATTGTGCCTGCACAGTGTTTTTATTGTATGGGGCATATTTTGGGTACCAGCTGTCCTCAGGGCTGTGTGCTGTCAGCATTGCTGGATCAAATTATGACAATGACTGACTAATCATAATTTAATTTATTTATGTCCAATGCAGTCACACTAACACTAAGTCCTTTCATCTACTGGATTGATTCAAATATCTTATCATAACCTCTTTCTTGTTGCCAACTATAAATTTGGGGAGGGGGTTTAGACATTCCTGGAACAGGTTTGGGTTTTTTCCCCCAATGGCATTTTTAAATTCTGTATGATAATCAGGAATAACTGCAAGTGTTTGCATAAAGATAGACTGAGAGTCTTGGGACCTTCTTGAGCACTCAAGCAACATTTAAATATGAGCTGTCAAGTGAGCTGCATGTCATTCTGCCAGTTGTGTGACACACTCTGATTTCTCCACTTTCTCAGGAGTCATGCTGAGTGATTCTGGATTTACTGTGTGCTGCAGAGCGCCCATTTCTGGCTTCCAAATATCTTTTTCCTATCCTATGTCACGTGTTTTCAAGTTAGCTAAAGCTGCCCACTGCAGACTCTACTTGCTGCACATAAATTTGAAGGAATTCTGTAATTTGATCAGTATTCCCTGAGATAACACTGTGGCTAAGGTCACTATGAAGAAACAACACCTACAAATACTGTGTCAGGTTTGAAGTTTACTTCAGCTTCTTTGGCACCATTTAGACTTCCAAACATCAATACTGATTAGCTTTTTCCTTAACTAAACATTTTCCCCTTAGAATTCTTCCTGTCCCTCCAGCTTCCAGCATTTTTCGGCCTTGTTCTTACAGGAAATTATTTCCCACAGCCACAGAATGTTTGAGGTGGGAAGAGACCTCTGGAGGTGATCTAGTCCAACCCACCTGCTCAAGCAGGGTCAGCTAGAGCAAGGAAAATATCTCGTGGTCCTTTATTTTCCTATTCTGTCCATAAAAGCAGTGGAAGCCCAGTTCATCTTGGGCAAGAGTCCCCTGTGTGGGAAGATAAGTGGCATTGAAATAATTCCCTCTTCCCGAATTTGCCAGCTCCAGGATAAATATGTTGTCTGGGCAGGGGTGGAAAACTTTCCATGACCTAAGGTGCGTTCCTTCCCCAAAAGGCTAAAAGCTCTCCAAGACTTCAGGTATAAAAGAAACTCTAATTTAATTTCTGACACCTCTTCTTTAAAGGAGAAAACTGAGCATTGGAAGATATAAGGTAGCCATAACCAAAAGGAAAATGTTTCATTTTCAGTAGGAAAGAGTGGCAGCAGTGGGTCAGCAGTGTAAATAAGAGTGGGGATGGAGCCCCCCATCTGATGGTGAAGGATAAACTCTGGGTGCTTCAGGGCAACAGGACAGTGACTAAAGCTCTCACTTCAGCTAGGCTGGCCCAAGGATTTCAGTCAGTGCCTAATGAAATGCTCTCTGGGTAACAGCCATGAAATGGCTTTAATTAAATAATAATTAAATCAGGCTTTAAATGCAAAGCAGCTTCGAGCAAGTTAGAGAGATACTTTGTGCAACGGGAGAGTAAATCTGTTCTCTATGTGCCATAGAGAATGTAAAGTTAGTTTTATTTAGAGTGGGATCAGGTACATCAGTGTGATCCAGCATCTCAGGTAAGGATGTAGCCTGTCACCTCAGCTTCCCCTTCATCTCCCACATTGTTTTATGACTGTTGCAGGAACAAAATTTTCTGGGCTGATGCAACTGAGTTCTCGAGGAAAGAGCTCTGTAGGCTTGAAGCACATAAAGAGATTTCATCTTGAATGACCAAGGCAGTGTGGTTTTAACTGTTCCACTGCCTTCCTGCAGTGAATCCACAGGTGCAGGTGCCAGAGGGAGTTGTACTGGAGGGATCTGACAAACTGCTGCCCCAAGGTTCTGCCTAAGAGGCTAACGCCAGTGGGCTTGGAGAGGAGAATGCTGAAGGAATAACTTGCATCTGGCTGTAGTTTTGTCCTCCAGGTGTGTGCCAAGGGGAGATCTGGACCAGCAGTTTGTTGAATAAAAATCTGATGCTTGTCTTCAATCTGGTTCAGTGTGAGGGGAAAGCTAAGTACAAGTAATGTGGCTTTGGGTCAAGTTTAGCTCTGCTCTTTTGGGGTTTTGCCACACCTAATTCATGTCACAGGTCACAAGAGCCCAGCTGAGACAAGGACAGAGTGTGAACTGCCTCTTCCCTGAGCTCCTGCACGGGCTGCAGCCTCGGAGCTGTCTCTAGGAATTGGAGGGGGCTGCTGCCTTCCCTCCATACGGTTTGGGGTGGGTACATGGGGCAGGACTGCAGTGGGGTTGTGTCTCCTTGGCAGTGTTCTGGCACAGCATTCCCTCTGTTGTGGACACGGGCCAGTGTCCCCTTGGAAGGAGGAGAGAATCCCATTCCACTAATTATTCATGAATTTCCAAACCACTATTTCTCCAGTGCATGCCTCTGCCACCCCTGCCCTACAAGGGAATATCTAGCCCTAGAGGGCCTGTGTAGGGCCATAGATTTGTGCTTTAGGGACAATCTGCACAAAATAATACAAATCACCAGCTAGTTTATTGTGCAATAGACAATTGTAATAATCCTTACTAGTGTTTCTATTCATATGCAAATTAAGAAGCTAACAATAATCATTATTGTTGATTTAGAACAATCAAAAGGATATTGTAAAATTAATTTACTTAAAAGAGTCCTGAAAGAACTCTTATTTAGATTGTGAATATTCAGTGACTTTTAATTATGAGTGACTGATGTGCCTGGTTTTTGTATTAATTCTAAACAGCAGGACAGCAGGCATTTTCTTTTCTTTAAGTCTGTGTCCTGCAGATACCGTTATGGGATAATCTACTTCAGATATTAAAATAAAGTCTCCTACGACAGGCAGAAAATGCAGGGGGAAAATCTGACATAATCTGTCTCTGGTGCTGAAAGAGGCTCGGCGTCACAGCCCAGTGGTACCTCGGCAGCCCGGAGCTTAGCAGAGCTATTTTAGCCGTTCAGTATTGTGCTTGAAGGTCATTTAAACAGCCTGGGTTTAGAGTTTTTTTGTGGTTTTATTTTGCTGCCTCACCCGTCTGATAAGCTGCTAGGCAGAAATCTGAGCCTCTTCTGCTTGGCCTGCGAAGGGCTGAGTTTACATACAACCTTCACTTGTACGATCGAACAATCAGCCTAGAAAAGAAATTAAATTAAATGAATGAAAATGGGGGGAGATATCATGCCACTTGCATGATTAAGCAGCATGCCTTTGCATGTCACAGTATTTGCAGTTTCATTTCTTGCCAAGGTTTCCAGCCTGATTTGTGCAAGGGGCACAAGTTGGCAGCGTTTGTGGTTGTAGGAGAAGCGAAGCTCACCCAGCCAAGCACAGTCAGGCTTCCTCACAGCTGGGGCAGTTGAATTAATGTCCTCCTTGACATCAAAGCAATTTTCTGCTTTTTGAACGGCTTTATTTGTTCATTTGTTCCTGGTTTAGAAAATCTTTTAAGGCTTAAATACTCATAGTAAGAAACCTTGGTGTATGGTTGCTTCTAATGGCATTCTTCTTTTCCATCTTTCCATTGAAAAATGTCATTAGCAGTAAAAGTACATTCAGTGATAGAAAGGTATTAGCTGATGCTTTTCTTTGCCCTTCTTTTGGGAGCCAGAAGAGCAGAAGAAAGGAGGAATCTCTGGGATATGAGCTCAGTATTCCAGCCTGAGACATATCTCAATCTTACTTGCAGAACTTTGTGAACTTTGCAATTTATTCATGAACACAGGCAGGATGGAAGCTCCAGCTTCTGCATGAGGTCATAGTGTGCAGAATCTTCATTTAAATTCTAGATATGACTTGTTTCTCTGAGTGTCATTTGCTGTCACCCTGAAAACAGTGGAGCCACTCCTTGAAGACATTTGGCAGGCAGGGAAAGTGCCTACTCTATTAAGGCACATATATTTCTCCACTTGTCTTGGAGAGCTTAAAAGTATTTCAAGGAAGAAATTTTCTTTTAGGATACAGTTGGGATGGATAAAACTTCATGAGCTCCTGTCAGTCTCTACAGAAAGAGATCAGCAGTAAAGATTGAAACAAATCAGTTGAAGTGATAGAATTTATTACTTGAAATGCATTATCTACATAAAAATATCTACAAACACATTATCTAAATAAGGCATAGTATTTTTACTTCTTGTAGGCTACCATGATTAAGGATTTGCTTGGATTTTGATGCTGTCCATTAAAAATATGAGAAATCTTCTCTTCAGCTTAATGGGCTTAGCTTGGTTTAAGAGGCAGAATACTCCTGACTGTGCCCAGGTGGGAGCAGAGTAATTTTCCTTTGCTCTCCATGGAAGGGAGACTGCAGCAATCTGCACCTCTCACCCCTGCCTGCTGAAGAGCCACACCACAGGTCCCCACCATTTCTAACCCAAAGGGAAATGTCGATGGCCTGTGCTCTTTTATGAAAAGAGAAAAGCTTAACTGTTGGTGACAGAGATAATGAACAAAATATGGTAAATGTGCTCTTTGCTTTGATGGTTATCAGTCATGTCTGCATCATCAGAATTCAAGCTGTCTCATCCATTAATACTCTGTTGTAACGTTGGCTGTTAAGTCACATAAGTCACTTAAAGAAAAGGACATCACAGCAGAGACATCAGATATCTGAAATGTTATTCATATTATGACAAAGCGGGCAGCTAAACCTGACAGAGATTTCATTTGTTATAGTTTATTAAAAATAATAATAATAATAATACAAATAATGTTACTTAGCATGAAACTAGGCTGCATAGAGTATTTGCCTTTCCTGTCAACGTAGGCATGCATGACATGATAACCTGAGGCAAATAGTGTCAGGTTTTACTCAGAAAAATGACTAATTCAAAGCTGAGGAAAGACTACAGAAGTACCCACGGAGCAGCTGAAGTGGTGGAGCTTGATACAAGAGCTGCTGTTCATCACTGAAACTGCAGCACTGAATGTTCTGCACACAGAGACGCACAGTGTACCTGCAAGTAATAAACCTTTAGGATGGTGTTCCCAGATGGCAACATCTCAGCTGTAAGACAATTCTTAAAGTCAGGTGAGAGACAAAACACTGAAGAAAATCATCTGTGTGAGTGCTGTGCATCTGTGCTGAGTTTCTCTCACATTCCTGTTTGAGCAAAGCGAAATTCTTTTCGTTCTGGTGTTTGAGGCCCTCTGCTGCACTGCAGAGGGCTTTGTCCCTCCTCGCTGTGTTGTGGAACACTGGCAGTGCTCCAGACCCCTGGTGCTGCTCATCCTGTGGGGTTGTGTTCCTAACTAATTCACAACTTTCATAATATCCATAATAAGACTTTCAGAGTATAATTATTTCAGAGAGGTTAGGAGGCCAGGCAGGAGATTAAAACTGCTGCTGAAGGAAACCCTACTAATAGGAGTAGGTGAAAAATTCAGAGTTTCCCTTTTGTCAGAGTGCTCTGACACTCTAGGGGCTTCTAAGTTATTATTTTAGCTGTAATTTGCATATTAATTTTGGCATTTCCATTGTAACTTAAGTCTCTAAGCAGGTTCTTTGGTTGCAGATGTTTTGACATTTCAATTTGTCCTCTCAAAGGTGCTTGCATGAAGGTCACTTTATAAACTTAACCCTGGCTGATGAACTCTTGTGGGTGTATTGTTCTTCGGGGTATTTCTGTGGGGAAAAAGAAGTATGTCCTTGCTAGTAGTTGAAAAAACAAAGGAGAGATTGTCACTAACCAGCTTAGGTTAAAATGTGTTGCCTCATTTCCATGTAGAAGTTTTAATGTCTTTTTTTTTTTGGTCTTCAGCACCAAAAGTAACTACAATTTAGATTTATTTTTCTTGGATTTGCATGTGTTGGTGTCAGTGTGGTACATCTGGAAAACTGACATCAAATGCACATGTGATTCTGAGAATGGGTGAGACTGATCTTAGAAATAGGTTTGAGATTCCTTTCAGTGAAGCCAGGAGAAGGAGTAGGCTTAGGTGTTAAGAAATACCTGTAGGGAGCTGGGGATGCTTCCAGAGTTGTACAGGAACTCCCTGCCTTTGTTCTTGTCACAAAATGATGAAAAATTACAGCACTCGTGGAACATAACAGGAGTTAAAGGACTTCTGTATCCACAGTCATTGCTCACGGCCATACAAAATTAATAATGACAGGGCTGGATTACAAAGCGAAACTAAATGAATCTACAAACTGAAAACCTCAAACAAGAACCTCAAAACTCTTGAGATCCAGGTGTTTACTGTAGAGCATCTTAAGAGGGTGTAGCACTTGTTTGTAATTTGCCTTCATTTATCCCTCGGAGACAAAAAAATTAATCAGATTTCCTTTAGGAAACATAATAGTGGTGGAAATAATGCAATTTATTTTAGAAATCTCTCAGAAGGTTATACCACTAGAAGAACCACTCTCTGAGGTGTTGTAAGCTACCTGATTCATAACTGGCACTGCTTTTTTTTCTTTTTTTTTTAAATATTATTGTTATGCTTTATTATTGCAGTTCCAGACATTCCAATAATGGCCCAGATGTCTTTCATATCAAGTGCTCTACAATCTCAGAATAAAATCTACACCATTGACTTGAAGAGCTAAAGCCTACAAATAGAGCATTAGAAACAAGAGAGTCTGGGAGAGAGGAGAAGGAAATGCCGGGTGGTACTGACATTCTTGAGTAATGCTTTGGGTTCATCAGCAAAATTAAAATTATGGATTTGTTTTTTTCTTTTTGGACATTTGGGAAATTTTGTTCAGCTGGCAGAAAACAGTGAAGGCTGGGAATTAGGAGCTGGAGGACAAGCTAGTGATACTTGCTTGGCTGATAGGTAACAAGAGAAGGGTTCAGAAGGGCTCTGAAAATGAAGACGAGCAAGTTTAAGCAGCATGGGAATAAGAACAAGAGGCAGGATATTGCCCTCGTGAAAAGCAGCCTGAAAAATGAGTTTTCAGAAGCATTCAGGAGGGATTTGAAGTGGGCATGAGTCCTGACATGAGTGAGAAAACGGCAAGGGTCAACATTAGGTGGAAAAGCTGTAATTTATTTCAGGAAAAATAACTATATGGCAAGATTTGATGGCTTGGGAAGAGGTTCAAGGTGAAGGTGTTGCATTATGCAAACACACAGTTACCTGAACGTGACCATGCCCATAGTAATCTGGAGGTGTAGCTATGAAAAGGTAAAAAAAAAAATAATGTTTTTAAAGTTATTGATGCTGAGCTACCAAATGCTTACACACAGATGGCAGTTAGGGAGCTCAGATTGTAATTTGCCTAGAAGTCAGCTCTGCTTTAAAGATTGGACCAGTACATCAGCACATGGAAACAAAGGCTGTTTGTTTCCTGGTGAATATGTGTTGAAGGAAAGGAAAACTGGGTAAGAAAGACATGGGGCTCTTTAGGAATCCACAGAAACTGTGAAGGTTAAAGAGAGCTTGTTGGGAAAGGATGAAGGAAACTGCAGATAGGTCCAAGTCACAGGAGCCGTAAGACTTTGTCCTGTTTTGTTTTGTTTTTTTTTTTTAAAAAAAACAAACCAGGACACAGATGCCAGGATGGTTCTAGATTTTTTTACTGCCTTTAAAATAAATTAAAAAAATATTGTGGAAGAGATTTAGAGATCTTGTGCAGAAAAAAAGAGGAAAAACCAGAGCAGCATTAGAAAGCAAATCAAGTAAAATTTTAATTTATCCAGGTCCTGGATAAATACCTGAATTAGGAGAACTATGGCAGTAAATACTGAGAGCATATATAAAACCCATGATTGACAGCTTTATTCAATTTAAAAAGTGGAGCTTAAGTAATAGGATTTTTGTTTGCTTGTTTTAAATAAAACCAAAGCAAGGTTGCAAAGTAGGCAACACCAGAATTAAGTATTCCACTGCAATATGAGTTCATGAATTTAAATTAAAAAGAAAAGGTCTGGCATTTAGTACCTGTCTATTTTCTATTAAAATGTTAACATTTTTGTGGTTTTAAGCATGTATTTATAGCACCACACTGTATTATTTAAAGTTCCTGAGCACCTTGGTTCCATTACTATCAAATATTGTTGCTCAGAGTTCAGGTCTTAATTAGTGCATGGACATGAAAAAGAGCAAGTAGGTCAGATAATCAGTATGCTGATACCTTAATTCAGAAGATGCAAATCTGAATACTGAAGTGGAATCGTAAATCTTTCTTACACACTTTATTACAATTAAAATCTAAGTTAAGGTGTTGCTGCACTTGGTATGCCAGAGCTGTTTGTCAGCTCTTCACTAAGGCAAGATTGACAGTTCATAGATGCTCAACGTGGATTATAAGTGTCATCATAATGGCCTTAAATCTGAATCATCAGGCTGGAACCCTGCTTCCAAAAGTAGCAGGAATGTTCTGAGGGTTGGCCTGTGGCAACTTTCTATAATTCCCAGCCCATGCTCTCATGTATTTCCTTCCTCAGCAGTGTTTGAGGGCAGCACAAGACACAGAGATGCTGTTGCTACAGGACAGCACAGCCTCTCTCCTCTGCCACTTCCTACATGAATGGTGAATGGGAAAACACTTGATTTTTATCTTAGTGATGGATATGTTTGTGTTGCTCAAAAGGAACTTGGATTCTGTTGGGCATTTTCTTATCAGGGTTGGAAAGCTCTTGCTTTCAGATGTGTTTATGTACAAGAAATGCCAGAACAGGAATCAGGAACAATTCAAAGAGCCAAGTAAAGGCAAGGGGAGCTAAGTCTGGATTTACTGGAATCCACCAGGCTGCTCATTAGCTGGAGTTACAGTCAAGTATGAATCTCCTGTGAGACTTTGGACCTAGTATGTTAATAATATATTACTCCTGACAATAAATGACTTCATGGATCCATCTAGAAAAATATGGATCAAAGATGGAATAAAGTAGTGGTGAATCAGGCTTCTTATCCCTCATAGTTATTATGCCAAAGGCAAGGTAGCAAATAAATACTGCTGGTGGTGAGCATTAAGTTTGCTCATTATAAATGCAGAGTCGTGTACCAGTCTCCAGCATGATTTCATCTGGGAACATTGCCATAAGGATTACAAATGGCTTTCAGCCTGAAAATTGGTATGTATTGCTCTAAACTTCCAGTGGGGAGTTAGCAATTTATCCTTCAGATAATCATCTTGTGTTAAGTTGAACATCTTAGTGTAACTTTTTGCTACATGATAAACCAGCTCCTATGAATAATTTACTGCAACTGGCAAGCCACTTCAGCTCTGAAGCCTTTATAAAGTCTAGTGGCTTTTCAAAGTTTAATAACAAACTTGGAGCCAAAAATCCCTTTGCATTCAAAGTCAATGGAATTTCAGTGTTAATTGCAATGGGAATCACAATTTGGCCTTTTAGGGCAAACTTATCAAGGACAGAAGTTCTACATGACATAATTGAAAAGGCCAAAGCTGTGCATTGGTATCCAGGTAAACAGAGCTCATTTACCTTCCCCTGTACTCTACTGCATCATGGGGGAGTTGTGCAGATTTTATCTTGTTTAGGTGTTTGAAATGTTTTCACTGGGCAAAAAAATATTGGAGGGGTTTCATTTCTCCCATGGCAGATTTAGGTGTGGTCTGCACTGCAACGCAGCGCACGAGATGTGAGCATTGCACAAAATTATCCTTCCAGCCCTACAGGAAACCTTCCATGGGAGTCAAGTTGGTGCTTTTCAGAAAGAGCAGCAGCACCTTTCAGTTTGCCAGGCCCTGACTGAGTGGCTGAGTACCAGTGAGGTCTGTCCCAGCCTTTTGGCCTGGCTCTGTCAGGCCAGGCTGGGCCAGAGATGAAGTACGAGAGGGAATTCCGTGCTCAGCATCATCTCCCTGTGTAAAACAGAAGCACCTAAAGCTTGTCAGAGGATCTTGAACATCAGCAAAGGAGCATTCTGCATGCACGTGCTAGGTTCCATATATGATCTCAGCTCTAACCCTTCATAAATCAATAACTCTTCTTTTCTGATTTTGAGCTTTCTTGCTCGGCTCTGCTTTGCGCTGTGCTCCCTCCGTGTCCCTGGCACGTGTGTGCACTGTGCAGGGATTTTCAGGGAGCACTAGCTGAGCGGAGGATGAACTCTGTGGCAGTGAAAGGGCTGTGCAAGTGGTGTTTCCAGATTAGAGCTGGAAACAGAATTTATCTTGGAGGGGTGGAGTAGAAGGACCAAACGACCCTTTGTTCGGAATGTAACAACTGAGATTATTGCCACTCCAAGCATAAACTCTCTGTTTTTCTCTTCCCTGCTGGTTTGCTACATGAGATTGCATCAGGAGAGAGGGAGAGTCCTGGCATTCCCCAAAACTGAGCAATGGCTTGGTCCAATGAAAAGGGTGAGACTGCTTCTCCTTATTTCTGGAGTTAGTCTGAGTAGCAGTACTGAATACAGCTTTTTTTTTTTTTTTTTTTCTTCATTGCAATATTTTAAGTTTTCTTGATAGTCAAGCAGTTTTTTTACAAAATGTTAAGCTTAAAATCTTAAATAGAAAAAAATAACATTGCGCAAACTAGTTCACCTGAAATGCAGGTGTGGAGAACATTTCAAACACCTAATTTTCTCTAATAGTTCCTAGTCATTATGATGATTTCCTGAGAATCCTATGCAGCTCTCAACTACCACTATCTTTAGGTATCTTTTTTTCAGGACAAAAAAAAATGTTTTTCTTAAGAAAAAAAAGATCAACTGTTTAATAAAAATAAGTATCCCTTGACTAAACCTCCCACTTTCACCTCAAATGAGGATTTGGGGAACCATTTTATTAATTTTAAGTATGTGATACTAATCTCAGTTTTCGTGCCTTAACGTGGATTGACAGATTATTGGGTAGAGCAAACAGAAATGAAGCAGTGGCTTTAGATAGGGCACTTTTAGTAAAATAAATTAAAGGAAGCTACAGAATAATTGGTCCTTTAGTTGGAAGGGACCAGTTTAGGAACATAAGGGTATTTGCAGGCCAAATTTCTCAGCAGAAATTAAAAATACTGGAAACAATTTACACGAAACCCCCACATTTTGCACTCTGTGGGAAGATTAGTTTTGATGAGTTCAGTTACGAGGCTGGTCTTTGACAGCACAAAAGAGATTGGAACAGAAGCCTTGTGGCAGACACCTCCGTCACACTTTGGAGGCAACCACTGTGCTTCCCTTCAGACCCAGCAGGAAACTTCTGCTCCTTTAATCGTTTGCTTTCTGCAAGCAGATTGATAACACAGGTTTTTTTTGTTTAGAAGATTTTATTTCCCATCACTCTAACCTGCTGTGAGCCCCAGGCTTCCAGGGGAAGTTTCCTGAGGTCACTGGATGCAGCTGGACCTGCAGGGAAAGCAGGCAGCCTCCAGAGCCAGCCCGTCCCTGCCTGCACGGCACCTGGAGGACAGGTGGCAGTGCCAAAGGCTCAGGGCACACGTTGGCTCTGAGACTTGGTGGATCACAAATCCTGCCCAGGCTTTTACAGGGTATCTCACTGACAGTAATGCTGAATCCTTGCAGCTTGGCTCTTTGAGAAGGTAAAAGTGCTTTTGTCAAATTTCCTGAGCACAGTGCTCCCTGCCAGGTGCCCAGGAGACATGGTTGTACATCAACGTTGCTACAGTGGGGAAAAAAAAATAAAAAAGATGGTAAAATGCTGTGGGCTAGAACAGACTAATGGAATATAAGGAGGCTTATTTTGTTACAGACGGAGGGAGTTGTTACCTGGTGCTTTGGTACCAATATCTAAGCAGGATTCTTTCAGTGGAAATTCAGTAGCTCCTCCAGGAGTATGTGTGTGTGATGGTGATGTGAAAATGTGTGCTTGTTTTGCTAAGGAGCTTGGAATGAGTGCTGTAAATCGGCATACAGCAAGTGTCTTGACTTCAGTGGAATTAAATAGATTTTTGCCTAAGGTCTGGTCCCTTGAGCAAGCACTGCTGTGACATTTGCTGTTGTAGCTCCAGTGAAAAGTCCAAATTCTGAGTAAAATTTTCAAAGTTACCCCAACACGTTAGCAGTTCATATTTATTGTTCAGTCATTTGGACTTCCAGGACGCTACTGGAGTGGTTGTTCAATAAATCTCTGCCCTGAATTACTGCAGAATTTCTGTCCTGTTGTGTTGGTTGATGGTGATGTTTGCAATATTGTAGAACAAATGTGCTGGTAAAATGCGTTTCACTCGTATCTTTTCAAGTGTTTTAAACAAGGGTGCCTCAATTGTCCATTTTATGCTGAAGTGGACTGCAAAACAGCTTGTGTGCTTGTTGATGCTTGTTAAAAGCATCCTCCTCAAAAGGACTGATGTGACCATTTATCTGTTCAACAGCTTGTTTAAATCACAAGTGCAAGCTGTGCAGGATGTTAAAGCATGAGCATGGTTTTAATCTGTATGGCCGTACTTTACCCGAAGGTCAATTTAAAATATAGTCCATAAATATGTGTGCGTAGCTAACATGTGAATTTTGAGAAGGTAATTGAGTTCTTGTAACTCAGGTAATCTCCTACAGCCTGCTCCACCCAGCTAATTTGTGCACCATCCTTAAAGAAACAAACAGAAAAACCAAATCCTAAGCCACAAAAGAAACCCCAAATGAAAAAAAAAGAAACTCAAAACATATTTGGGAAACTGCAAATAGGAAGGTCTGGTATGACAGCACTTAAAGTATTTTTTATATATGAAATTATTTAAAGGGAGGCATTACCATGGCTTCATGTTTAGTAGCTTTAGGTTTCAAACTAAACCAGTGAGCAGTCTTGTCAATAGTTGATTCTCTTTTCCCAAGTGGATCTCTTGCCCTCATCCCAACAGAGTTATTATTATATTTTCTCAGTGCAGGGACTGTTTCATTCTTAGGGTGGGGGAGAGCAACCAGGGACTGTTGGTAGGTTTTAAGAAAAGTTTCCTGGCCAAGTGCAACACAAACCGGTACCTCCCTGTTGGGTAACATGCTGCTCAAATCAAATTTTTAGAGGTTGTGTGCTTTTGATGTGATTCCTCCAGTAGAAAACCACAGCAGTCAAGCTGCAAGGTTGTGCAATGTTTTCAGTTCTGAAGTGAAATAAGAAATGGATTTGTTGTATAAGAGACTAATGTGTTTGTAATGCTGTATGGAACAGTTAAATATTGGAACAGTTAAATATTGTGCATGTTACTGGATAAGCAAAGCAACATCTTGAAAGAGCCTTGCTGGACAGGCTGCCACCCTACCACGTTCTGTTTTAATCTGAGTTTATTTTTACATGCCATTTACTGAGCTGAAAGGTGCCTTTTCCAACACTAGGTGAGAATTCAAGATCTCTCACCTCTTTTTCTAACTGGTCAACAATGAAAAATTAAGTTATATTAGCAGGTAGGCTCTCGTAATTAGCAACCTGCTAATTAAATCTGTTAAGCCTAATTGTATTTGATTGTTCTGCTTCTTACAGTGTTGCCAGCAAGCAGAATTGAGTAGTTCCTCCAGCCAGAGCCATCGTTCTGCTTCTGCCCAGAAGGAGGCTCAGACTAAACCCTTGCTGCTTTGACAGCAGGAAAAGCTGGTGGAGCCTTAGTGTGAACTGGGTTTGCTCTGTCCACCCAGAAAGTGAAAATTATTACCTGCAGCCTTCGGGCCACGCTGCAAAAGGCTGAGGTGTCTGGGCTGATAAAGACAGCTCAGTCCCAAGGGTTTGCAGGCACACTGCTTTCTTCGTGCAGGCCTTGAGCCACAGAATGCACTTCTCAAGGCTCCAGCCAAGCCTGCTCATTTGTTTCCAGTGACTGATACCTATCATTAAGGGAAAAAAAAAAAAAAGCAACCTCAGTTTATTTTCTTGTATAATGTTTTCTGTAGTGGCAACGTGTTGAAATGAAATATTCCCTTCCTATTAGTTAAAAATTTAAATAACTGACAATTTCCCTTTATGTTTTCTAATAGTATTTCAGGTTAAAGGTAAACAAGCTGCAACACAAAGTTCATCTCTGGGGTGTCCTAACAATCTCCTTTTAAGATCATCTCGATCTTATACCCTTGCTCTGTCACTACCTCAATCTCTCTCCAAAAAAAAAAATCATCTAAATAGATAATATACATGTCTAAAATAGTTGCTCTTGGCCTGTCTAGAAAGTGCATTCTAAATGTTAATAGGTTTTTTAAAGCATCAGTTTTGTTGCAGGAATGTTAATATAACCTGAGTTGTGGATGCAGTGTGATTTTTTTAGTGTGCCCACAGTTCTTACAGTTTACTTCAATCCTTACTTCAGTCATAACCATCCATTCTGGAAATGTGCTCTGCCAAGTCCTTTTATTACCCTGCTCTCCTCCTCTCGGGCATGACTGAACTATTCAACTTTTCCCTCTCCAGCCTCTTCAAACTTTCCCTCACTTCACTTCAGCCAGCTCAGGCTTGTTATCATTTCTGTGGGGTGAAAACAATGAAACTTCATTAAGAAGGGCAAAACCTTGGATTAGTCTAAACCATTAATGGTTACTTAATTAACTTGGATACAGTTCTGTCCGGTTATATCTGCCCTGGCAGTGTTACAGGAGGGTAAACAGGGGGACACAGTCTTGCCCAAAACACCACCATTTGTTCTGGTTGTATTCAATCCCTGAATTGATTGCTTCCAGTGTTCCTTTTATTTATTTTTCTATCTGTCTATTTATTTATTTACTTACTACATTAAGCTCCTAAATCATTTGTCAGACCTGGCTTCTTCTGCTTTTCTGCTACACTCACACGTAAAACAATTTACAACATCAACAGTGAACAGATACCAGGAAATTCTGGGCACCAGAAAGATTCCCAAATACACCCAGCATAATTTCCAGTTTCCCTCTTGTTACAGATGAATAGAATAGCTTACAGTTAATGACAGGGGCTATTGATTTGGTGCTCCTGTCGACTCTTGTCTGTTGTGACTCTGCCACCACTGAGTTATCAAAGACTTAACACCTATAGCATGATGTTTCCATTTCATCTTTCTCGTGGTCCTTCCAAGAAGAAAGTCTGGTTTTAGCAAAATAAATTAATTTTGTTTGTGTTTAGCAAAGAGGCAATCCTGGCATAGTCCTGTGTTACCTTCCTGGGCTTCTATGTAACCTGTCAATCTGAAGCAGGACATATCCCCTCCATTCTTCCCCTTCTTTTTCTTTCTTCTAGAGAAACCTCCCACATATCTTTGTAAAGAGTCAAACAGAGTAGAAAGAATTTGTATAACATTAAACACCCATGTCTTTGGTCCCAGGTATAATCCCTGAGGCCCTTGAGGGCCCTTCTTTGCTACAAGTACAGAGCAGCCTGTGTCTGTCCCTTTTCCAGTCTCTTGTGTCTGTGTTTATTGCCATAAAAAGTAAAATGAGAACAAACCTAGCCATTCTGTTCTCTCTCCTGCCTGTATCTGTCACCAGTTGCTAATATCTTTTTTTTGTTTGGTTTTTTTTTTTTTTTTGTTTTATATAGGAGCTGCTTCAAGCGTGGATTTTAGCATTTGTTTGTAGAAAACCTTCAGTTGTCTTTCTGTCTGTCCTGTAGAAGGTTGAGATGCTCTGAACTCCTGTGCTGCTGTTCTCTATTTTTACCCCTCCAGTGAGGTGTTAGCCTCAGATGAAATAGTCTAATCAGAGCTGATGGCCATATTCAAGTCAATCCCAGGGTGCTTTTCTTCCTCAGCATGAGCTTAGAAAACAGAAGGAAAAATCCCATGACGAGACAATAATCGGTTGTATTTGCATATTTCCTCTTAAATACTTAACCAGCATTTAAGCAATTAATTGTTAATTTAAACCAACTTTGAAAATGTTGTGTTGCTTCCTGCATGAAAGGAAATTATTTCAAAGCCACTATGGGGTCAGCCTGCTGCTATTCAGCACGTATGTCTTTGCCATTAGCTTTTGGGTAAAAAGTGCTGCTTCTGTGTAGAGCCACAAATCTTCTTTGTGCTTCCTGTTGCAGAATGTTTATTACACAAGCAGTCAGCAGCTCCACGTGGGTGTTCTGAGCCCCACAATCGACGATGATGACAACAGATGCCTGGTGGATGTGAACAGCAGGCCCAGGCTCATTGAATGCAATTATGCCAAAGCCAAGAGAATGAAGCTTTACTGGCAATTTACTCAGGTAATTCTTACCCAGCAGCCGTTTCCAAAAGTTTGTTTCTGTGTTGAAGTGTGAGTAATCTGTTTACTGACAGAACAGAACCAGATTTATCCTTGCTTTCTTTGCACAGAGCCAGGAAGCTGGTGCTTAGTTTTGATCCCAATGTCAGCCACAGCAGTAGGGTACAAAACTTGCATTATATTTTCTGAGTTCACCATTAATAACTTGGTTCGAAGGCAGAGTATTGTTATGGGGTGTTTATGGGGTGAAAAAAGATTATTTCAGTGGAGTCAAATACAAAGTAACCCATTTTGGAATGGGGAACAGAAATCTTTTTGTTTGGTTGGTTTGGGGATTTTTTTTTCTTTAGAAGTAGCAACTCAGAAATGGGGATAGTGGATCATTTGTGATAACAGCCTCATAATGAGCTAGTTCTGCACTTGGTTTTCATAACAAGACTCATGTTTTTACACATGATTATGAGATGCAGAAAGAGGCTCAAGGAAAGGCTGAGAAGTGCTTTCATAGTGATGAGAATGATGATAGGACACCAAGGCCAGGCCTGATGTCCGCATCCAGAATGGATTTAGAAACATCAGGGAGATTTAAGAAGCCACAAAAATTCTGGGGCTAGAAAAGGGGCTCTGCCACATAACTTATGATGATCACTCTGCTCTGGCTAAGAGGAAATGGCAAGGTGACTCAAGGCAGCTCAGTGTTTCCACAGAGGGATTTATGTTACCCTGAAGACAAAACAAGTTCCAATGACTGGAAGCTAAAGACAGTCAAATTCTGTTTTTCAAAGAAAGATGAGTTTTTCCTAAGGTAAGTTTAACACAATGAAACTTTGCCATGTCAGGCCCTGGCACGCTGGTGAATCAATGAAATGAAATTAGATTACTTTCTAAAACAAGTGCATGATTTTGCTTCTGGGGGAAATGTCACAGCTACTGTGAGTTTGCCTGGTGTCACAGCTGCTCCTCTAAAGTTTTGAGTAAACAAATCTAGTTGGGTACTCAAGCCCAAAGGCTGAGGCTCACCATTGAAAGCAATTTTTTTTTTCCCTGCATTCAATTTTTCTGTAACATCCATGTTGGTTTGCAAATATCTTTTCTGTCAACTCAATTATTTGTATACTTTAGGACATTGTAATCAATCTTGATGCAGACAGCATCTGGACATGAATCAGTAAAAAATAATATTAGCTTATTTTGTATTTATACTTAAAAATCATCTAGGTCTTTAAGGAGTAACTCTCAAGCAACAGATCTTAAATCCTTAAATTGGCCCCTCAATGGCAAAGTTTTAATTAAATCTTCTCACAAATTTTGACACTAGTCTTCTCATGAGGGGAGCTTGTAAAAATCTCTGTAAAAATCACTTGTTTTTTTAAGTACCATTTCTAAAAAGTATCATTAACATTGAAGAGTATTTCAGTAACAATTTGGCACAGTCCACCTATCCAGTGATTGCACTGTATGCCCCAAAGTTTTGGTGGTAATTAATGGTTTCTATTCCAGGATACTGCTGCTATTTCATAATACTGATAATGTTAGATTGTGTTTGGGGGGGTGGGGGGCAGCAGTAGAAGGTCTTGATAATATAACTATTAAAATCTTCAAAAATGGGATCTGGCAGCATTAGGTTTGTTGCAGTTTCGTGTTCCAGTGACAGTCTCTGAATGAAGGTGCAGCCCTGGTAAACTCAACTCTATGGCCTCTCTCTTCCTTCTGCAAAGAAACTTCTCCCTGAGAGGAGGGAAGGCTAATTAGTTTTATCTTCATGATAAATGAAGAGACAAAGGAAATAACTGAAAGTTTTCTGTTCAGAAAGGATTTTGCTAATACCCAATACAATTAAAATGTCATTATTGCTCAACGTGCTGCCTGATACCCAGCCCTGGGTACGTTCTGTGAGTTAGAAGAAAGTTAATGAGTGTAATCAAGGCTTGCCAAGATCAACTGATGAACTCCATTTGAAGTGCTCCCATTTAATCCAGTGAAAAGATGTGTTTGTGTGGCTGTCTTGGAAGCTCACTCTCTCTGAAAAGAGTCTTTTTTATTACTTTTTTAAAGCTCTGGTATTTCTTTTCCATGTTGAGCAGGACTGCTGTGAGTATCAGGAGTGTAAGAACTGATGCTTATATAGTCTTGAAATTTGAGAGCTATTAATTAACATGTAGATGCTGGCTGTAGCCTTTTATAGCACTTTTCTTTAGCTGCAGCTATCCTTCCACTTCTCTGGGGTCTGGAGCCATTCTGTGAGGATGGCTGAGGGTATTGATAAGTAAAAATACAGCAGTGCAAGTGGAGAATTGTCTCAGAAAGGGAACAGAAACACGCTGGCCAGACAAAGTAGGATAAACCAATTGAACTAGACGTCCCTGACCAGCACAAAAATCTGTATTTTCTCTGCTTTGCAGACATTTATGTTAAATTAGTTTGACTGAGGAAACATTATAACCTGAGAGGCCCCACAGTATTCCATGAAATGTGGACAGCAGTCTGATAGGTAGAAAACTGTACAGCTTTTTTTAAAAAAAATATATCTTTAGGTAATATTTTCCTTCTCCTCTGTACTGTGTAATGATGAGTGAATTCCACTTGCCAAAAGTAGAAGATGGGTTTATGCTCAGTTATGGGACTCCTTGTTTCTGCAGATCTATTAAAGAACTATTTAATTAAGTCTCATCTCTTAGATCAGAAGTGTGTGTAAACACATATATGTACACACGTGCTCATATATCAAACTTGATTTTTAAAAAAAAATTAAAATAAAAAAATATTTTTAATTCCCTGGCTATTTTCAGCTGGAGTCAGGCATCCAGATGCCCACTGGCTACCCTGTGAACAAAATTGTGAATTGATGGGCAGGAACTTGAAGGGGATCACTACCTCTGGTCTCTTTGTCCTGTACAGAAACTTGCATTGAGCATTCAAAGCTTGTAGGATGTGTTTGTATAATCAGGATCTAGCTGAGCATATTTCCATGCTCCACACTTTTGTACAGCTGCCAAATGCAATGAGACCCAATAATATGTAGGCTTTTGGTGGCATTCTTGCTTCCAAAGCTTCTTCAAGTGTTTATAACAGTAATTATGTCAAATTATGTAAATTAGCCCAGAAAAGACTCCCATCAACTGGGTGATGTTAAAGAATTTTATTGTTCAGGGTGTTTGTCAAGTCTTCTCTTAGGGAAATGTTTGTTTTGGAAATACTTTTATGAGGGAATGTCTTCTAGGTGTTTGACAGCTCACCTCGTTCAGTCTGTCTCACCCCTTTTTTCATTTAACCAGAACAAACTTAGAGCTTGCAGCAATAAAAACAGTAAGTGATCAGAAATTAAGCACAGCAGAGGCGAGAATCACATGGTAGCAAAAAGGTCAGAATTGCAGTAAAATACGACTGGAAGCATGGTCTCAAGGAAGCTGCTTTGGCATCGTGAGGCATGAGGAAAGCAAAGCCTGGTTCTGGCGAGGAGCAGGTGCAGACACTGCTGGCAGCTCCCGTGGAGCTGAGTGCTGGCACCAGGCACCAGAGCTTTGTCACTGTCCCTTTGGCACTTGTCCTCACTGGAGCTGCTGGGGCTGTGAGCTGTGGGAAAGGAAGGCCAGAGCACCTGGAGAGGTGAGGTGAGGCCTCAGGATCTCTGTTGGTAGAAACTGCTTGTGGCCAGCCCAGTTCTCTGCTGGGATCAGGTTTGTTGATGTTCTAGAGCAGCAGGTACATTCTCAGCGCTGCAAGCAGGTTTTGCGGAGGGCAAATCCCAAATTTGGGGGATTTTAACAAGTTTCTCCTGATTTCTCAGGTTTATTGCTGATGCAGAGTCAGTTGCCTGCCCTTCAAGTGAAATTTGTCTCTATGTAGCTCCACCTGGGTGGCAGGAGGTCACTTAGAAAGTTCACTCACCTCGTTAGGGCTTCTCCAGAGGCAGAGCAAAGGTAAAAAGAAGGAGTTTTCCTGTAATTCCTCTTTATCTGGAGCTATATTCCTTTTTCATTTTAGCTGGACAGTGATGTGACTATTCCATTTTAACTAAATGAGCCACACTCTCACTTTTTGCTGCCGTGAGAAATGCAACAGGAGAGAGTTGCATTTTTTTTATCTAAAAAGAGGCAAAAGAAAGGACACCAGGCTGAGCTAGCTAAAAACTTGGGATTCATCATTTACACCTGTTTCATACTTAGTTAATTTAAGTAATTCAGCTTCCAGTTTAGTTGCCATAGAAAGGTAAGGAAGAATCTGCAGCTATAGGGATGGATACTCACTGCATCCTTCATGGGAGGGAGAAGATGTTAAATGTTTGGAGGGCGTGGCCAGAAGCTGTAAATAAAATTTGCTGTTGACAGCTGTAATTATAATATGTATTTCCTACATATCATAGTAGGAATTGTTTGGGAAGGAAAAGGGAAGACTGAGAAGCATATGAATTACTGAGTTGTTGCAGGTATTCCTCAGGTAAATATGAAGATTCAAATCTTATTTAAACAGGTATTAGGTAGCAGATAGATAATGAGATCTTCTTTTTAGCTGTATAAAGAAAGAATAGACCTTAAAATACTGACTTGACACCTTGTTCCTCCTGCAGCCTTTGGCCTTGCAATTATTTTCTCCCTCCTTTGTCTAATGAGAATCAAGGTTGTGCAGCACGGCGTTCCCCAGAGAAGGATGGAAAGCAGCTGCACGCAGGAGTGAACTGGTGGGCTCTGTTCCAGTTTCAGATGCCCCCTTTGAGCACACAGAGTGCAGAAGCAGCATCACTGATTTATCAAGAGTTTGGATTGGTGTGGTATTTCTAAGCACGGAGCTCCCTGTCTGTCTCTGCAGTTTGAGCCGTGCTGCACTGCTGTAGAACTGTGTAATTAGGCAGGGCTCACAACAGGAAAGGATGGTGATCCTGCTCAAAGAGATACAGGCTTTGATCCTGCAGGAGAAATAAGAGAAAAACAGAACCTAATTACTCAACCAAATGTGCCAATAGATGAGGTTAAACCTTGTGTTTTTAGTGAGGCAATCTCATTTTTAAGCAACCAGCGTTGCCAAGTGTGGAGTTCTGAACCTCAGACATAAAAGGTTCCATGAACCCCGGGGCCCAGTGTTGGTGTAGGGATCCAGCAGCATTTCTATATTTAGGTATTCTTCGCCCATTTTTTTTATCAAATATTACCCCAGCTTGCCTTTACTTAATATTTGAACTAAATGGATAACTGCACAAGGTGTTATAGCCGGAGGACGAGGAAGCTGAACCATTGTTCTGCTTAGACATGAGAAGACAATAGTTAATGTTTCCATTTTCATTCTGCTCTAGTAAATTTGTTCATAAGGCACGTGTAACTTAATATTCATGTCATATTTTAATATGACAATAATTATTTTAAAAAAGGTGTCTTAAAATATTTCTTTTTTATTCACCGTGAACTACATGTTGCTATAAGCCTATAAACATTTTAGTACCATTTAAGCTTAATGGAATTGAGAAGTAGAAAATGCTGAATGCATACAGGCTTTCTCCATTTTGAATTCTTGACTGCAACTTAAATATGAAAATGTATATGCAAAAAGCATGCCCAAAAAATATGGAATAGAAATATTGCTGTACAATATTGTGTTTTAACAACTGATGTTAGATTTGCTGGCAGTTATTGCTAACTGATATTAAATGTACTCGTTAATTATTGCCATAGCTCGTGGTAACCAAAATTTAATTTTACCAGTTTCTTTTTCTATTTGGAGTAATCTTCTAGTAGCAAGTTTTAATCTTTGCAAATTGGTATAGAACTTGCCAGCTAGAAAGTTTGTGTGAAATACAGCAGTAAAATGAGCTTTTGGTGGGTGCATTTCAAATCTTTTCTAGCATATCACATTATGCAGTATTTAATCTCCTGAGGACTACATTTAAGCTCCAAAGACACTTGTGCTGAATTAATTTAGAAGAAAGTTAACACATACCCATGTTTTTTCCTTCAAAACAGATACCCTATTTGCATATTTTAACATCTAATTTTACATGCCACATTTATTTACAAAGAAATTATTTGTTCCAGTTGCACATGATTCGTCCTAATTTCAGCTGTCCAGACAGGCTGCATCCGACAATCACAGGTGACATGTGTGTCATTGTCTTGTCAGGCAAGCAAAACAAAATCCCCCAAATCCAAACACAATCCCCGAATCCAGAGTGTCTCCTACAACTTGAGTGATAACTTACGTGGGAAGCAAAGTTGGGTTCTGCATTCCCCAGCTGTGGGAGGCTTGGAAGGAGTTTTGCTGTTCATATTTCCAGATTCCCAGCTGAAAACAAAACGCTGTCAAGTCAGTAAAGGATGCATCTTTAATCCCAATGGAGATAAAAGCAGTATGTTTGTAAGCAAGATTTGGCTACCGAATAATTGTCTACAGTCCGAGATAAGAAGGTGAGGAAAATGTTGCCTCACAAGTCAAATAAATCAGCATGAAAAAATTGACAAGAAAAGAGTGTTTATCATTCGGTGAAATGATCAGGCCATCAAGCCTGGTGCCCTGAATCCAAGAGTGGTGACACTCAGTACATGAGAGAAAAAAAAAGAGATTATTTTCATTACTGTCTGAGTAAACTGCACAAGGTTCGTGCTGCAGCAGCAAGGACATTCCTTTCCCAATATCAGTTATAATCAGATTTGTGTGGGTAGTGGGGAAAAAGCCATTTTCAATAACTAGACACCATGATCAGAGTCCCAAAGAGCCCAGCCTAAATTCCCATGTTAGAATAGGCAGATCAATTGAAACACTGGTGCAAATTCATTTCCTAATTTTCTTCACTTGGCACTCAATTTATTTCTTAGGCCCTAGAGACTAGTTTAATCATAAGCATATAATGATAATGCAAGCAGTTCAATTTCTGGGTTAAAATGTATTAAGCCTCCTTCTTATGGAACATTCAGATTAGAAAACTTTGATTAATTAAATACAAAACACACAGAAAAGAAATAAAATCATCGTTCAGGGTTTTTGTTTTCCAAGGGAGTTATTTCTCACAAATAAACTCACCTAAACCCCATAAACCTTCGGAAATCTGTTAACACATCTGGGAAAAATATAAAAATCTTACGTTTCCTAGTTGTGCTGAAAGGGGTTTCTCATTTATCCGGCTGAAGAAAAGTAACGAGGTATAACCTGTGCTAAGGCTGGTAAAACAGCAATGTGAATTTGTGTTCTTCACATCAGTTTTATGTCTGTGCTACGTTAGAACAGTGGAGAAAAGGAGGCTCCAGGGGCGTGTTGGTCTCTTTTCCCAGCGATAGGATGAGAGGAAATGGCCTCAAGTTGGGCCAGGGGAGATTTAGATTGGATGTTGGGAAAAATTTCATTGCTGGAGGGGATGTCAAGCAGGGCAATGGGATGCCCAGGGAAGTGGTGGAGCCCCCGTTCCTGGAGATATTTAAAAGACACGTAGAAGTGGCACTTGGGGACATGATTTGGTTTGGCTGTGGAACTGATAGCGTTGAATTAATGGTTGAACTCAATGATCTAAAAGGTCTTTTGCCATGGAAACACTTCTGTAATTCTGCATACCACAATGCAGAATTACAGAAATGCAATTACTCCAGACCCAAATAGGCAGGCAAAAACCTAGGAATACACACAGTTTGCTGCATCACAGGTCACAAAATTAATTAACTAGATTAATTACCTCATCCAGAGGACTGCCCCAGGCAATGGTCAGTGCTTGCTGTGTCACAGAAACGAGCTCAGTTCATTGTAAGTCCAGGAGCAGAATTCCCTTCTTGACCCTTGATGTGCCCTCTTCGAGAAGACTGAGGTTTAATTTGTCTGAATGATCATCTCAGCATGCCTAAAAAGAGATATCAACACTCTGAAAATTAACTCAGCCCATCAAAAGCATCTAGTCAGTCACTAAACATAGATGTCTCAGACGATGAACTCAACAGGTTCCCTATACACCCAAAGATCACAACAATTGTAGCAGATTTTTAATCTAACACTCCTTTTTTTTTTTTCCTTAGGAACTTTGTTTTCCAATTCCTCACTGCTATTCACAGGTATTCAAGCTTTTGAACACTAAAGGCAGGGCTCACTAATTTTCATTCCCCTAAGCAAAGTCCTGTTTTGTTTCATGTTACTATATTTTATAATACCCCACCATCTCAATATTGCATCACACTTCAGAACATCTTTGTTGCCTTTCTCTGTCCTACACTTTAAACATCTTGAAGCAAGCCTAGGTCACAGCAAAATAATCAAGCCTGAGTTGTTTGCAGAAATCATTTAGATGCAATCTGAGAATGAAAGAGGAAAAGGTAACTTTTCTGAGCTTTTCACAGAATGCATTATTAAAACATCACGACAGTGTTTCACTGCACAGGTAGATGTTGCCTGGCACAATCAGTGAAAAGAAAGATTGTAAAAATTCTGGGTTTTACTTGGAGAAAAATTACTCTGCAGAAAACATTGGGCAAAGCTTTAACTTTGGTTATTTTCTATAGGTCAGTAGTCTCATACAAGACTCCAGAGGTGTATAAAACCCTGGATTTACCTATATCCAACTCTTCTACTAGAGGGAGTAGAAAATGCAGCAGTTGTAGTTGATGCTGGGAACTGACATAGTTTAGTTTTAGCGCCTTAAGTTCTAATTTAGAACTCGAGTATCAAAATTGGAGCACTGAGTATCCAGTGAGCACTGAGTATGGTGGGTTCTGCAAAGGAAGACACGAGAGACGAGCATCAACATTATCCCCTTCAGTAGTGAGGAAAATAAAACCAGAAATCTGTGAATCATCCCTCACCAACGCTCATCTCTGCAGCTGGCTCCTTAAGTTCCCAAAAAGGCAATTTATTTCTGAATGGCCTGTCCTGTTGCTGGTTACTCAGGCCAGCTGTGGCCAGAAGAACCGAGCACATCACCCTCAACTGCAGAGCATCAAGCCGGTTTTTGCTTTTCCCCAAAGGACTTGCTAGGTAATCCTGGCTCACCATCTGGATTTGCTGGCAAATAAAAGAACCAAACAATGTGTTTAGCTGTAAATTCTGTGTTTAGCTGTAATTATCAGGGCTGTGTATGGATAAAGGATTCCTTTTTAATCTGATTTCCACTCTTACACAGCCACCTTGCCTATTCCCCGAGACAGTGTTCAATAATTAATTCCAAAAATCACATCCTATACGTACAATACTTTTTTCTGCAGGTGTTTCTCTAGCATGTCAGAAAGATTTCCTGGCTACTGCAGATACAGTAATAATTCATTTTTACTTTCTGAAAAATACCTCAGTCTGGCTAATGTATTCTACTCCAAAACTTCCATTTTCTTAGTCTTATCCCAATTTCCTGTAGTAAAACACATTTCCAGCTATCATATCCTGAGGAGCTTCTTGGTATTTCAGTGAAGGCTTGAATTTCATTATTTTCAAGTTATTATTTTCTTAATCTTGCTATTACCAGGACTGCAACCTGTTTTAAATCTGTGATATTTTTATATATGTGGAGAAATGTTAGCAGTAGGCATAGATCCACATTTCTGATTTTTATGTGGCATCTCTGTAATTTTTTTTCTATTCCACTTTCTATTCTGTATGAAACTGCATTTCCTTATACCAGGTTTAATTGCTTTTATTTTAATACCATAATTACCAGTATCATGTATTTCTAAATCCTGGAGAGAGTAAGCAAATCAGACCATCCAATTTAGAGTAAATGAAACAGAAAATTATTGCACAGACCACAGTTTACCAAAACCTGCTCTGGACATACAGATGAGGCTGCTTCATTTGATTTGTCACAGCTGCAGTATTAAAAAATTTGGTGCAGCATTATGAAAATTTAGCATTTATGATCATGTAAAACCTGAACACTCTTGGGAAAGGAATGAGACAACATCCTGTCAGAGGATGTTTGACAGCATTTACACACTGAGTACCAACAAGTGGATGTAAGTGCTTGGGTGATGCCCTGACAACAGAACTTGAGTGCAGGAGGAGGGAAAATTTTACTTTTTCCTTAATAAATGGTTGGGCCAATCCCTATTATAACACCACTTAAGTTGACATTGTACATAGTGTTTAGTTTTGTTTAGTATGGGAAAAACAAATTCACATTTCAAGTGTGGCTTGTAAGAATTCTCAATTGCCTGCCCTGTAAATAAAGATCTAAATAGCTGAACAGATAACAGTATATTTTTTAATATATAAACATGCTGTATATGATACTTCATGTACATAAAAGCAGTTAAAAGCACCTTATTTTCACAGTACTCATATAAAATATATTAGGAAGCAGGTCTTTGTGTAAAAGCAGCTAAAAATTTACTTCAGTGAGAAATATTTCAATTAAAATAGTTCAGCAACAGATATGTTATAGAGCCTGCTTTACTTACAGCACACCTGTTAGACAAAGAGTTGGAGAATTTGTCATACTTCTTTGGATTCAAGAAGGATTTAATCAATTACCTCTATATTATATCTATCTATATGCTTTATACAGCTAAAAAGCAGAAAATCTAAACTGAATTAACATCATCCAATATTTGCAATAAATGGGCAATACTGAAAACACATTAATTAGTGGATGGGATAAGTTATTCCCTTCTTCCTATAAACATTTTCTTATTGCCTACACATCCATACAGAAGTGAATCCCACAGAGCAAAAAAGAAAAAAAGCCTTGAATAATTTGAGTCACTTTCTTTAGGATTAAATTTGGTGTACTGACAGACACTGAAAATTTACCCCAGTATTCTGGGGGAATGCACGAGGAGATCAAGCGTTCTGTTGAGAGTGGAGATTATCTCTGTCTCATACTCCTCACCATAATTCTTTGATTCAAATGTATCAAAGCAACAGCAAAGATTAGAGTTTCTGCCTCAAAGGCAGAGCGAACATGTAAATATTTGAGGTCACTGATTGAGGTCCAAATAGGAAATTAATAGACCAGAGAATGCAATGATCTATACCGTGTGTGTGATAGGAGGCTGGATATACTTATTAACCTTTTAAGACCTTTTTCTGAAATATCCATGTTTAGGAAAGCAAGTAAGAGCATGTTTTTTCTCCTTCAGGTAGAATAACGTGAGCTTTAATGTGAAGAGCAAAAAGCAGGTTTTAGACTCTGAAAGGAAAAGTGTTCACTCCTTAAAAATAGCCATCAGTCTGATTTTCAGTGATGCCAACAACCTCCAGCACTCATTTAACATCCCTCGTCTCTACAAAGTGATCAGGTTTGGTAACTGGGCATCCACCACCTCCAGCAAACCAAAAAAAAAAAAAAAAAAGCCAAAACCAACCCATAGAACAAAACTGTCTCATTACTTTGCACAACTTGGTGCTGCAAGGGTTTGCAGGCACATCAGAGGGTGTTTTTAAGTGCCACATTGCTGGATAAACTCTGCTGTGCTAAAAGACTGGGAAGGAAAGCCCTTACATACAGTAGGAATGCAGAAAGTGCAACTCCAAAGAAGTCAAAAGCTTCACTCTATTTTTTACAGAACAGTTGACCTGGATGCTTATTTATCCTCTTGAGACTTCTGACACTGAGCTGCCTCTCATCATCAGTGATCTCAGTCCTAATTCTGTTCAATTGCACAGAATTCCTCTTGAAAGTTCTTTCAATCTACAGCATTATGTTTAATGTATCATGATTAAGGACATTACCCTAGGCTATCAATATTTTGCCTTTAAATTGGAAAGAAGAGGTCTTGCCTGGAATGGGGAAAGGAACCCAGATGGGCAACGTGTCTTTTACTGAGCCTGAAGTGTAAAAACACAACAAATCATTTTGCCAAGCATGCAGCAAGCCTAATTATGAGAATTTTATACAAGTTTAGATAACTGCTTACTAAAAAATAAATTTTAAAAAAGGCAAAAATATTTAAGTTAAAGTAAACCTTTGCCTGCATTTGGCTTTAGGGTTCCAAATGACGACAGAAACCCTTCAGGAATGCTGTAATTTGGAGCAAAACATAGTGTTAGCTTTTGATGCCTCAGTCCTGCCTGCTCAATTCTTTCCCTGGAGTTACTCGGAGTAACTTTAATCCTTGCACAGCTCACTAGTTCAGGCCTTGCAACCTGTATTAGGTGCACTGCCAGCAACCCAGAGCTGACAGGACACCGTCCCAGGCACATGAAGTGGTGAAAACCAACGCAGATAAGTAGAAAAACAACAGGAATTTTAAAGTGAGCACCATCCAAACCTCTCTCCGTGTACTTCAGAGCAGTTTTTCCATTTTTAGGCCTGCTGAAAGCATCTGAAACTGTGTACGCTGCATCCTCTGAAGCAGTGGCTCTGCACAGGCCTCACTTCTCTCATAAACAGAACAGTTCAGCTCCTAACAGGGCTGGAGCCTTCACGTTCCTCTTTAGTGGTTTAAAAAAAAAAAAAGCCATGCTTTGCTGGCAGCATCTGTGCTGTCTCCAACACTCAGCTCACATATATTAGCCACTGCTCAACTTTGCTGTCTCTTTTGTATTCCATGCAGCAGCTCCAATGTACTCAGCAGGGTGGTTTTCAGGAGCCAGTGCAGAGCACTTTTCATACATCAAAACAGAGCTTCCTTGGCTTTTTCTCTCCATATTCACTTGTTTCTGTTAAATGGAAGCCAGATTTCACTTGAGGGCACAGCAGAAAGGGTGAAGCAGTGTGAGGGGGCTCTTTCTGTGCTTTTCTGGGTGTTTGGCTTGTTTCGTTTTTCCTTAGGAATGGTTTACACTTTGTGTAGCTGTCTGTGTTAAAGTGTTTCTCAGGAATGCTGTAACACCTAGGTCTGCTCCACAAAATTTAGAAAAAAGGACAAAATGTTGTCTCCACTGTGAACATCCATGCTCCTTCCTCTGCTCCCAAATCCACAAGGCTTTTGGGCCCATTCAAGTGAAAGGAACCCTTGACCACTGAAGCAAATGGGAGTTAAGCAGAAAAAAATCCAACTCCACGTGGGAGTCTTTAAGTCTGAATGCTGTGCCTTCTTCTGCCTGAGTTCCAAGTGCCACACTTCACAAAAAAATGGAGAGAGGGAATTCTGTTCCTCCACTTGTGCCAGTAAGTTAGAAATGACAGGAGAAACCTAAGAGTACCATGCACAGAGTCATGTCCCAAGTCCAGAAATCAGGCAATTAATGGACCCAACGGAGTTGATTTCCTAAAAAGACAAAGTGGAACAGCTTTCCTCAGCTTCCAGTGCAGGATCTGAGCTGAGAATGTCTCGAGCACCAAAAGTCAAATGAAAGACAAGCAATAAATGTAAGATACAAAACTATTACCTAACTAACAGCAACACAGGCACCTCCAGCACCCGCTGAAAACACAAGGAAGTTAATCTCAATTTTGGGTTTAGGCAGAACCCCTTGTAAGGTGTAATTGCCAATTCCCAGTATAAGCCAAGAGAGCTGACCCTGGGTGCCCTGCACAAGGCTGTCTGCCCAGGGGAAAACCACACTCGCAGCTTTCAGCAAGAACAGAAAGGTCATGTTATTCCAGAAGAAAACAAGATAACTGCTCCTTTCACAATGAGGAAATATCCATTACCTCAGAGTTTTACATGTGAATAACCTAGTTCAGAGCTCTTTAAATTAACTTGGAGGGGAGGGAAAAAAAAAATCTGTTGTACTATAATGATCTCTAGATGGCCAAAGTAACCAAGGGAGGGGGGGAATGAGAATAGGTGGGGGGGATGTAGGGTGAGTGTCCAGGATAGGAGAAGAAACACCATATAATAAAGCTTTGACAAAATTTTCATCCTGGTTTCTTCAAATTTCTTGTATGTCATGCAGTGTTACTGCTTTTGGATAGTTTGGGGTTTATGCTCCCACCAGACAGCCAAATTTAACTACTGTTATTAATACAAATGTCAATAACAGCCATACAGCAGTAGGGAAATGCAATTCACTCAGCATTTTATTATGGAGGTGTATTAAAATGCCTCTGCAAGCCTGTCTGTCTAGAAAAGTAATCAAGAAATTGTATCAAGGCTGCACATAGACCTACCAGGAGGATTTGTGGGAGCCACACATTTCAAATTTTTGTGGATTTTTTCTAGAAATGGTCCCTCTTACCCAAAGCTGTATTTAAAATACAGAGCTTTCAAGTCTAATTCTGTATTTCATTAGCCGAGCACAAAATATTATTTTAGAAGTCACATCTTAGAGAAAGTTCTTCCTCCTAAGCATTACTGGTGGGATAGGAGGGGACCCCCAGCCAGCTGTCTGAACGAAGCAGAACCTGTACTGAAAGAAATGGCACAAGCTGCCCTAGTCTGAGGAGCAGCCTGCTCTGAACCAGCCCACAGCCTCTCTGTGGGGCTCATCCTTGTGGTCATAGCAGAAATCCTTCCCAGGTAGGACTTTATGATGCAAGGTAGAACAAAACTATGAGGTGCTGGGTTTTTCCTATGGAATTGGGGGTTTGGTTTGGGTTTTTTCTAGCAGCTATTTTTTTTCCCCATGGTACATATAAGCAATTTAAATGCTTCTGCTCTTTCCATACTTCAGGTGTACTAATCTGCACCAACCCCATTCTTTGATTTGCTGATTAAGCCAGTAATTCTCTACACAAGTCCAAGATACTTTAGAGAAAGCCACTTTCATACTTCTGTGCAATTACTCCACACTGTGTACCTCCATGTGTCTTGTAAAAAAAAACCTCCCAGACACTGATGTGTACAAATTATCTGCTGCCTTCCTTAGACAGGAAAGATGAGAAAACAAAAAAAAACCCAACTGAAAACAAATTTAAAGAAGGAAAAAAATGTAATTTATGTCACCTGCATGACAATTTAACTGTAATTGAGGTCTACAGTTATTTGTGTGATAGCAGTGATTTAAAGCTTGATGTAACTCAAAAGTGGAGGCAGGGCTTTAATAAAGCAGCATTAAGCTAGGAAATGAACAGAATCAGTACTGAGGATTAGCAACAAAAGATTATAAAAAACATTTCAGTATTCAAGGAATAAACAATTTTTTTTTTTTTTTTGCATTTTTTCCTTTATACAGCATACCCTGGTTGTCTTTTGTCTTATTTTGGTGTTCAGAATTGCAGCAGAGCCACAAAATCAGGGAACTGAAGCAAACAGGAAAGCTTTGGCTCGTGGTTAAAATGCATGACAAGAAACACAGCTCAATTCCAGAAATCCCATTTGCTGAAATGGAAACCAGGCATTGAGACTATTGCAAACTGCATCAGAGATTAAACCAGCCTGTGACACAGGAACCTTCATTCCAAATCCAGTGCTTATCTTGTCTCTAACTGGAAAGTTTTTCACAGTAGATGGACTCTGAAACGTTCTATAACTTATGTTACCCCACAGCAGCAATACAACAAGATCAGTGTTTAACACAAACGCTTCTTTTTCTCTTTCCCCCCCCCTCAATCTTTGCAGGGAGGTCCTATCCAGAACCGAAAATCCAAGCGCTGCCTGGAACTGCAGGAGAACAATGAAAACGAGTTTGGATTTCAGCTGGTCCTTCAGAAGTGCACTGGACAGCGCTGGTCCATAACAAATGTCCTGAGAAGCTTGTCCTCATAGCAGACTCAATTTTGTACCCATTTCTTTTGCTACTGTGTAGCAAGTACTGCATTGTCGCCTGCTGTACTGTATTCCTCTCGCTCCCCACCTCCCCCAGCTCCCTTCTCTCCCCTTTTTTGTCTCTGATTTGATTTTGTGAGTGTGTGGAAATAGGGTCTGTGGGCTGGAAATAAGAGGTTTTTATTTCACAATGATGCTTTCACGACATTTGTAGAGACGCTGAATGACAGGTGACGGGTAGGCTATCCTAAAATATTTTACAACTGTAAATAGGAAGCAAATGGAGAATATTTATAACTCAAACTTTTATTGAATAAAAAAGTCCAAACACTATTACTGTCTATAGCTGTCTCCATGGAAATCCATTTGGAAGTGCTGGTTTCATTGCTTTCATTAACCCAAGTCTGATGTCAGCATGTTGCTGCAGAGCATCCAAATTCTCCAGACTCGGGATAAAAAGTTCTACCTGCACACCAGTAGCTCCAGTGAGGGAGGATTTTCTCCATTCTGCCTCTCCAGAGATCAGTCTAGGCCACTGTGGCTACTGGTGTGCAAATGCACGTGTGTGGAGGTGTACAGTATGCCCCCAAGTATTTTTCCTCTACAATACCACTTAATAAAGCCATGGAGAGAGCCTCAGGGCTGAAGGGAGGCAGGGAAGGGAATTTGTTAAAAAGAAGGGGGGGAAAAAGCTACAAGAGAAAAGCAGCAGCTACTGGAAGAAAACTAAAATATAAACCCTGACATTTCACAGTGGGTTGGCCTCCATTTCAGCGACTGAACTTTCCTTCAAACCCGTCATTCTTCTCTCAACTCTTTTGTTAAATGTCCTTGTTGTTCCCTGCAGACTTGGGTAAAAATGGCTCCATCCAAGAGGAAAAGGTATGAATTCAGTCCTTCATGCCTTTCTCCCTGCCTTAAAGGAGGTGTGAAGGCAACTCCATATCACTTCATCTTTGTTAAGATTGGTGAGGAGAGAAAATTTGATGAGGTAAACCAGAACACTGGGATTACTAGAGTCTATTTCCAGCTGCTTTTATTTGGATGTAAATGTCTTTTATTACTCTATTCTTTTCTGTTTGCTACCTTAAGCAACAGTCCTAACCTGTTTTGGAGCTGATTATGTGCTAGAGTCTGTTTTAAAGTCAGGCTTCACATTCAGGATCAGCTCACAGCATTGCTTCCTGTGGCTGTTCAAAAAGCCTCGGGGCACATTAATTTTAGGTGTTCTAATTTCTGCTATATATATTTACCATACACATAGATGTATAGCTACCATACATCTGCTTCTCAAAGAGGAAAACCCTGAGCCAGGAACAGGAGAAAAGTCAAAGGTGGAGATGGGCTGAACACCTGACCTTTGACTGACTTGGGAGACCCCTCAGCCCTTTTTGAGTAAAAAAATGCCCATTAAAATTAGAAACAGAATGCAGAGTCATTTTAAGCAGTCCTTAATTCCAGGTGAATGGGGAAGAAACTACATGTTCAGACAGAAAAAGCACACAACACATGCAGAGTAGCAGGAGGCAAACTGAGCTTCCTTTTCTAGCAGGGACACTGAGGCTTCACTGCATGGAGATACAACCATAAGGGGAAAAAAAAATAAAATGCTGTGGATCAAATCAGTATCCTCTTGATTTCTCCAGGCTTGTTGCTGTGGGCCTTCACTTTTTGCTCTGGGGATGGTTTTATTTATGAACACTACAGGGAGATACCTGGCAAAGACCTGAAAGAAAGGTGCTGAGCTCTGAACTGCTATGTTTCATACCAAAATGTGGATCCTGTGTCTAGAATCTGCCCAGAGAAGATTGGAGTTACTCCTGATCACATTGAAGCAGTGCCCACTGCCCACCACCAAGGGAAAGAAAAAAACACCAAAAAACCTCACCCCACTTAAATGAACCTCATCACCAAACCACAGAGCCATGGAATGGTTTGGGTTGGAAGAAGCCTTAAAGATCTCTAGAACCACCCCCCTGCCATGGGCAGGGACACTTTCCACTCAGCCAGGTGGCTCAAGCCTCATCCAGGCTGGCTGTGAACACTCCCAGGGATGGGGCACCCCCCTCTCTGAACAGCCTGTGCCTCACCACCCTCACAGTAAGAAAATCCCTCCATAAATCCAAGCTAAATCTCCCCTCTTCCAGACTGAACCCATTGCTCCTTGTCCTAGCACCCCTGTTCTAGGCCATGCTACACACCAGCTCCAGGGCTGCTGCTTCCCTGGATTCCCACGGGCTCTGCACTCAGGAACACTTTCCTTCAACAGCCCTACAGGGAATTCCTTGCTGGTCACTGCAGGTTTAAAATTGAGTGCATTACAACTCGAGTAAGTACAGCAGAATTACCAGAATAAAAATTTGTGGTGGGAAACCCCATAAATCTGCACTTGAAACATGGCTTTATACTGCAGCAATTTGGCTATAGGTAAAATGCACGTTTTAGAATATACTTTTCCCTTTGTTTTTTTATCACAGAACCAAAATTTTTATGTGATAACATAATAAAAGGGAAAAGGGGTTTAAACCTGTGGGTTTGCCTACAAAAAGGGTACAGTAAAAATGATGAATGTACATAAGCGTTACCATTATTGGGCTCTGAGACCTCAGGTCTCTGAACAGACTTTCTTTGACAAGCCTCTCAGAAAAACACAACAGCAGAAGCAGAACTGAAGGATGTGGCCACATTTCACTGGGCACTCCTAGTCATGAACTGCCTCATCACCACTTTCTTTTTCAGCTGAACAAAAATTACACAGATGCAGGAACGCTGCTTCACACTGTAAAAGACAAATAATCAAAAGTACCAAGTGGAAAATAAAACTCAACTTCATTTTCTGGAAAGGTATAGAGCCTCATTCAACCATCAGTTGCCTCAAAAGGTTAAAAAAAAAATTCCCTAAATATGTTTGTTTGGATTTTGGGGGGCTTTGATTGTTTTAAAGAGGAAAGGCTAGCAAAGAGAACCCTAAGTCATGTAACTTCTCTGAACCTGGTCAGAGATGAAGATGACCAGAGAGATCCAGTCAGTTCCCTCTCCCTCCTACTGCTTGACAACTATTCCCAGATATTTGGATTGGTTTTTCTTGACAAATAACAACAGTACACCTACCACATCTATCAGCTGACAACGATATACTGGCAATTAAAGGAAACATTTCAAGAAACCCTACAGTACTTGCTTAAATATTTATGGGCAGCAAATACCTTCTCAGGCGTCGTTCCCTCGTGCCAGGATATCACCTACAGTGGTTTTTGCCAAGGTTTGCCCATGTGTTCTCTCACCACATCAGCACATGGGGCAGGACACCAGCAGCAAGGAGGGAAGGAGCTGTGCAAGAGGTCCAGCTTCTAAGAACTTATTAATTTTTATGTTTATATACTCATTTTTACAAAACAACAGGTATCCAGGGGCATGGATTACCAACACCATTCCTGTTCATTCCCAGCTGGAACTCTTGACAGGAGAATTCAAGATTATCCTTGCTTGCCTGGTCTTTCCAGGCTTGCCAACATCTGCTGGGAGTGACTGTGCAGAGTAGGGTTTAGGATTCTCCTCTTTTGCTGTGGAAGAGGCAGGGTTGTTTTTTTTTTTGTTTCATCTTTCTGAAAGACCAAAATTTCACCTTCCAACATCATGCCTCCTGTGTCTTTTATAAACAGAAGTTAATCTGTCAAAATTACTCACTGAGCTTTTTTATGTATGTTAATCAAGGCGTACTTGAAAAAATGGTAATTAAGCAAGCAACTGTCATATGTCATTTTATACTGGGTGGCACTGAATGCTTACTTAGCTGGATGTATAAGGGGAAACAGCTTTTATAAGGTCATACTTCAATAGATTGTACCACAATTTTGGTTGCAAACCTCAATTATGTGTATTTGTGTGTATATATCTCTACATGAAATACATGTGAGTTTATATATAAAGGATTAGCATGCGTGTACACAGACTGATAACTGGCCAGCCACAACAGAAGAAAAATCACATTAAAGTGCACTTTATCCAACTACGGTCTTAAAGCCTTGCAGATAAGACACCAAAATGTCAGGTTTGGTTCACAATTACATCACTGCTACACAGAACACCTTCAGCACAACATCTGTTTTCACAACATCTGTTTTTAACACTGACAAAAAAAGGCAGAACACATCATCCCATTTCAACACTTGTTCAAACGAATGCTAAAAGTTTTCCACAATAACTTGTCCAACCAGAATACAAAGGAGCTGTGCTAATGCAGAGGCTCAGGAGGCAATTAGCAAGCCTTTCACCTAACAATGCTTTCTCTACTCATTTTCTAATTCTCTACTGATTTTCTAAATTTCCCCCCTGCTACGCACCTTGCTTTAAAAATACTTAAAAGTGCAGAAGCTGAGTCTCAGGCCTGTCATTCATGGCTACACTTTAAAACAGAAAGGCAATCTATTTTTTGTTTACTGACTAACATTAGCTTTGCATTGTCAGGTGGAAGTGACTATTGTACCTGATTTCAGTCTTGTTCTGAATACTCTGAGGGGATTTTTGTGATAAACCATCTGAAAACTCTTTTTAGCACTACAAAAACATACTTTTCATGATAATACATTATTTCTAGTCAAAGTAGCCTCATCTGAGGTGCATATATAATAGGACATAATTTTTCAATTACAAGAATATCATGATATGAAAACAACAAATATATTTTAGTTGCAAAAGGCCAAAGGTGCGTGAAATTTTCATTCAGCTTTTCAAAGGAAAGAAATTGAGTCTTCTAAGTAAACTGGACCACAGTTTAGAAGGTGGTGACTGCTCAGACCTAAAAGTATTATGAGTTATTTTCAGCCTTTAAGCTCTGCTGACATTCTTGATCAGGAGTTTGTGTGGGTGGTAGGGTTGGTTTTTTGGGGTTTTTTTAAAAATAAACAATAGCAGGCAAAAATTTTAAAATACTCCCTCTTATGCCTAGAGAACCAAAGCTCCCATCAGCACACACAAAGAATGTTGTGAGCCTCAGCTTGTTATTTAGACTGATATTCCTTACCTTCTCTCATTGCTAAAATCACTTGTATTTCAGGGGGTTATTTCCCCATCTGTAACACTTGCTCTAGAACTGGCATACCAACAGCTAACCTCGGGAAGATCTGCCCATTCTCTGCAAATGCAGATAGGAAACATCTATATTTAAGTGCCCAGAAGTACCAGATTTTCTCAGATGAATTGTGAATATTTTGCTGCAGATGATAAGTGCACTCATTCCAATTCAAAACAAACTACCGAAGGCTACATTCTTATTTTCGTCATCTGTTAATAAGGGGTTTCTGTGGATCATATTTTTTGTGATTTACCATCATTTTATTATTTTCTATATTTTCTTAGACATTGTTCAGCAGTATCACTTGAGTTAAATGCTCTGGAAGTGTTCACAATTAAAGAGGAGATTCTAAAAATATGTCCCAAAAATGTCAACAGATCACCTTGAATAACAAGGGACAATCACAAGAAGGATCCTGTGCACAAAAGGGATCTTGCCAACAAAACTGCATGCTGAGACCTTTCTAAACAGTAGAAAAAAATACAACTCAAGCACTGCAAAGACAAGAATTAAGTGTTATCATATGGACAGCGCTTTCTAAAGCAGGTCTTGTGCTTTAAGCATTTTTTCTGACCATATCTCATCAGATCTGGCAGCCATTCAGAGAGAGCTGCTTTTATTAAGAGATGAAGAAAGATTATCACACTAGAGAAGTGAATAACCTTGATTTTTACTGCCCCTCACATGCTTTGATATTGAGCACTTTTTATTTGGGTACACATTACCTGAGGAAAAGCCAAACCATAAAACCTGTATCAAAGACCATTTAAAATTTCTGGCAGGTATCACTTTTCTAATCTGGCTGACTTTCCTATTCTTAGAAAACAGAGTCCAAACTTCAACTGAATTACTTGGAAGTCACATTGGCTGACTATGTGTGAGATTCCTGATCCTTCTGCCTGCAGCTGAATGCAATGTGTGCCACCTCCCTTTTTCTAACCCATGTGTATTGTGCCTACGACCAAAATATTAGATTTCTAACAAATGAAATGTTATTATTGTTTCTAATCTAAAATGTTAGATTTAGCAATCAATAAAATGAAAGAAAAAGCCCCTTCACACCCAATTTTTTAGCAGAGACACAGAAGCATTCAAAGTGTCAGTTCAGACTTGAACCAGTTCATATTTAAATTGTTTTATTGTTCCATAGCATGACTTCCTCTACCTGGTCTCACAATCAATAACTCCTGTCAAGGATGGCCTATTTAAATAATTCTTCCTGAAAGTAAAACTTTCAGGTATTAAATCCTTGACTGAATTTTCCTGGGAGAGATTGAATCACGTGGCGCTTTCATCATCTGGAAAGATCAGAAAAATAATATTGTGTGTCATATCTTAGCTCCCACAAGTCAAATTTTACTGGTGTAGTTTCAGAAGCCTGTCTGTTCACTTAAACTTTTGATTGTCTGCAGAAATGGTCATTTGCTTTACGGAAAACATTTGTGAAATATTAATATTACCTGAGCCAAATTAGCCTGAGAGCCACAATCTTCTCTTCTATATCAATTTCTGCAGGATCACTTGCAGTGACACTTTTTCCAGGAGGAATGTGGTAATAAAAACCTGCCCCTTGATGATGGATTCCATTGTGGCCTATTGATCCATGCTGTTCTTTTACCCCAACATAATGCCTTGCATTGTTAAGGGCAGAGTATAATCAGCAGATTATTAAGAGCTACAGGAAAATTTAGTTTTCCCGTGGATTTTGCCATGTCCAGTGTTTTTCCCCAGAAATGGCACTTGTATTACTCCTGCCTTTTAAAAACTGAGCAGAAATTCCTCTGGCATGAAATGATAGTGCCAGCAGTTTTCTGTGAAACAGCAATAGGTTTATACAAAACCTTTCTGACCTCTCCTGGCGCTCTCTTGGAGTAATAACCACCACAAAACCAGTGTAAAACAAGGCTGACAGCTCTAAAAGCAAACAACAAACTGGTACAAACACATTGTGGAAGAAATGAGCTCAAGTCCAAGTTGGGCTCGAGGCCAAACACTCACAAGTTTGCAGGCAAGCTGCAGACAAGCATCCAAATGCAACCTTAATTTCACAGCTGGAAGATGGGAAGGTGTTGGACTTGAGGGACTGCTCCAAGAGAGAATACAAACCTTGCTGCAGAGCATTCTTAAATTACAGGCAACAGCTCCTGTGTGCCTCCTGTCGGGTGCTTGGGTAGGATCACCAGACCCTGTCAGTGACAGCCACCTCCCTTGGCTGGGAGCAGCACGGAGAGGTTTGGCTGCCGAGAGTGACTCGTAAAGCAGCTGGCTGGACTGGCAGCCAGGCCTTCTGGGCACCCAGAGCTTTGGAAAAGTGTCCTGGTGCTCCGCCTGCCTGAGCAATCAGTCTGCATTTGTGGGCAGCCCTTGCCCCTGTCTCCCCCAGGGAAGGGTGAGGTTAACTTAAAAGACATTGCCACAATCCCCATCGTGCTCCTTGGCAGTGGCCCCTCTCAGTCTCCCATTCCTTCAGTCACATGCAGCAGAGCAAAAGAGATTTATGCCTCTCAAACACTACAGCAGAAATACCAATAAAGATGCTGCAGTAGTTGCCATAACAACTGCTTTTAACTGGAATAGGAGTAAGCAATACAATTTCTTTTTGCCCATAAACTAACAATGCGTTCATTTTTTCTAAGCAGACCCTCATAAAGAGCCTTGAGTTCTTTTAAAGCTGTTACCTTTGAGTACGTATTTTAGATCTGCCTTTCACCCTTCAGAGTAATATCAATTCTAATTAATACCTTAGGTTTATGCTTCTCCAACTTACTGCACACATATAAAGCCCAAGATTATTTTTTTTCAATAAAATTACTGCAATAGAAATAACATCAGCTTTTCTGTGGAGAACATCACCTGTACTTCACAGGTAGTTTTGAGTCCACGTTTCTCTTAAAGATAAGTTCTAGTGATCAGGCAACAGTGACCCCAAAGATCACAATATTTTTCTTTATCTCATTATTCACCAGTCTATAAAAAGGGGTCAGGGGTTGAATTTCACGTGTGGTGTCATTTTTGAAGACTGCCCTTTTTAGAGATACACTTATTTCCGATCCACTCTATACAAACAGGGAAAGCTACCGCAGCAGAAACACCTGCTAGAGACCAGGAAGGGAGAAGCATGCACAGCTCTGACTGCAGACACTTCTAAAGGGCCAGAGAGAAAACAGAGAAAGGAAAAGTGTTGGTGGCAAAGGGGGCAAGAGACACAGGGGTGACAAATCAGTGCTTCAAAGTGCATCACCTTCCATGAGATACGTGGAGTGACAGACTCAAAGATCAGAAAATGATTTGCAATTCTTAAATAGGAAGGAATCTCCAGTGGTACAGCCTTACCTCTTGCCTAGCAAGGCAGGGTGCTGAGGGTTCAGAGAGCATAAGATAGGAAGTCCACTTTAAGATGACTGAAAACCTTTCAGTGTATGGGAGCGTGTGGTGAAGAGAGGAACTGCACACAGGTGTTTGTTAAAGAAGAACATAACATGTTTAATAGCTGGTGTCTTGGTTTTAAAAGACAAAGGTGTCTGCTAAGGAAGGCAGGAGCCTCTCTTGGAAATGGAAAATGCAAACGCCCTCCCTCATAATTATTATAATCTTGAAATTAAGAGGCTCTCAGGCAAAGATATCAGGATGGGAATAACAGTTCTCTATTAGCAAGGGAAAAAATAAACAAACTACAACATAATAGGAATATTAGAATAAAATGCAGTAGTACAGAAACACTGCCAGAGTGAGGATCCATCCTGGCCCCTGTCAGTCGGGGCTGGCACAGCCCCATTCCATGGTGCTGCAGCCCTCCTGCAGTGCCAAACGTGGCTCTGCTGGAGCAGGGATCCTGCAGAAGGGCTCAGTCCTCCTGCCAAGCTCCAGGGCTGCTGGGCAAGGGCTGCTCTTCCTCTGGGCATCCCCTGGGAAAGGCTGCCTGGGCTGTTCTGGATCCCAGATGGATCCAGCTGGGAATGCCTGGCTCCTGCCCTGGGTGCAGCATTTCCCATGGGATGATGGAATTGGATCAGTCCCTGCATGGCCCACGAGCAGAAGATCTGTGCCTGGGCAGGGCTGGGTGGTGGGAGAGATAAAGAGCAGTGCCCCAGCTGTTTCCACAGATTGGGACAGAACACACACCCCGGCCACATTTTGCATTGCAATTTAAGACAGCTGGTCGCAGAGAAATCAAGCTAGCATAGCATTCTGGTTATTTATTATGTTGTTTAAAGTCCCAAATGCAATTTTCTGTAATTATCTCGCAGATATTTTTAGTGCTGCGCTCTCTCTGTTCATGGCATCTTAGGAAACGAGTAATTCCACGTCCCCTAGAAACTGCAAGCACGATAGCCAGTGGCTATGCACAGTGGGGATCCAGCTGGTTCTTCCAGCTGTTACTGGAAATAGCAAATGTCACAGCTCTGCAAATATCCATTCTGACAGCTCAGTAATTTGGGGCCAGCCCTGCTCCCCCTCTCCCACAGATGCTGTAATAACTTTGCACCGGTGCTGCCATTCCTCACGCAATAGAACAAACACCATTTCCATTGTTTAATGTTTTCTGAAAATTGGTGATTTTACACAGCCTATGCATTCAAGTATAACTTCCTCTAGGAGGAATTCCCCAACAATTCACCCCAAGGAACGGTTTTATGGGATATATTATAACTTATCACTGAACATATTTATGTAAAGCCACTGCTGCATCCAGGGAATCATTTGCAAACGTGTGTGGAGAGACAGTGCTGCAGCCTGTGTGAGCCATCATTTCCTACAAATCCCTGTTCCCAGCAGCCAATCTGATAGGCACCAAGAGCTGATAAAAGGTTCCTCAGCTTGTCTGGATTCAAGTCTGGCTGCTGCCCAAGGTGCTTTCACAGGACAGACTGCTTGTGCTACTGCCTGCTGCAGCAAGAGCGGTGCATAAATGCACTTCTGTGAGCTCCAGGCACTGAGCATGCGGAATTATCTGCTTCTGAACACTGCTCTGGAGCGAGGCAAGCAGGCCAGAGAAGTCAACACAGCTATTTCCAGCCCTTCCAGCACAGTTCTACAAACAAGCAACACACACATTTTTGTTCTGAGTTTTCCTAAACACGAACTGGGCACAAACCCAGGCTGGATGTGAGGATTCCATCTCTAATGGTATTACATAATTATGTCTTTAATGATGTTATAAAATTATAAGATGAAGCATTACAGCTATTTGAACTTGGCAGTCATTTACCTTTTCAGAACTGACACCTTGTAATTGCTGAACATTTTGTCGCAGCAGCAATTTCTCCAAAATACTAATTTTAATATTCATTTTATACTATTATAATGAAGTATTTACATTTACCATAAAAATAAAAATAAATTACCATTTACCAAACAAAGGGAACATGTCAATGTTTCAACACTGGAATCAAGAGACCGATATAATTAGGCAGGGAAAAGGAGGGGAAAAAAAACCAAACCCAAAACCAAAAACTAAAAAACCCCACCCTTTTAAATCCTTCTTTTCCAAAATCAAGACTGTTCATAAAACAGCAATATTATACGACATTATATGGTTTAAAGTATTTCTGGAGAAGCACTAATTAGGTCTCACTGTTTAAAAAGAAATTAATAAATGTACAATACAATATCAAACTCACTATTTTGAATTCCTCCTCAGAACTTGACAAGTTCTCAAGGCTGAGTGAAATGTTTTCTTCTTGACTTTTTGGACACTCTTTTCTACTGGAAGCATGCAGGCTTTTCAGTGAAACAAACTTCTGATGCTGGCAGGTGTTGGTATGTGGGAATCGTTAGTCTACAAGGAATTTCAGGGAAATTGTAATGAAAAGCTCAGTAAAAATTATGGTAGTACACAAGTGAAAGAAAAATAGGGACTATTTCAAAGGACCTGAAGTGTTTAATTTCACTGATTAGTGGATTAAACACCAAATCCTGCCATGACCTAAGTTTTGCTTAGCACATGCTCATCTTTGTAGGAAGAAAAACGTCTCTGCTTCTCCTGGCTCCTTTTTATGCTTCAGCTTTGCCAAAAAAATTATTAGGTACAGAAGAATGGGATGCAATTCCTGGAGATGCGAGTGGTTATGTTCTCTGAACCCTCATATAAGTTCAGTCACTCCTCAAAAGCAGCAGGGTGAGAAGGTGTGCCTGTTTTCCCTTTTGTCAGCAGTTACCACCACTCACACTGAAGTGGCAATTACCTTAAATAACCTTTTTGTCCCCAGGAATAAAAGCCCATTTCCCCCAACTTCCAGGGCAGTGACCTTCCTAAAAAACAGACCTTTTTGAAGTAGTCTGGCAAGGATTTTCCTTTTTATCACAGTGTTTCTAAGTTATTGTCATGGAACCACACGTGATGAAGAAAAATTGGAGCTGCTGCTGCTGCCACCCCTGCTAACCCACGGGAGCTTGGTGCAGCACTTCATCAGGAGTCAAAGGTTTCAGGGGACCCACTTCAAACACACCAGCAGCACATTCCTGTTGTTACCATGCCAAAACATCTGTCCATCAACATCACTGATGTCCTGCAAACAGCACAAGCCAGACAAGCAGGCACTGTGGCGCTGGCAGCTGGATGCTGCGCTAGGGATGAGGAAACCTCTCAGATGGTCTTTTTACAAAGGCTAATCTTGCCCAGAGAAACAAAAATGCATGCTGAGGGAAACCCCCCTCTCAGTTTCACTAATTTGCCCCTTTTCTGTGGACTCTGAGTGTTCCCAGTTCTGATCATGTGGACACCTCCTAAGGCCCTTTGAAGAGCTGACATCGCAGCACTTGTCAGTCACAAGATTTAACCTCAGTCATGGCTGGGGTGGCTACTATGCTGTGCATACAATGCCTTTTAAGTGAGCATTTAATACATTCTTTCCCCCTCCCATTCCAGTTAGATGTTTGGCTTAGATTTCCACCTGAACATCTTGAAATGACAGTACTAAAATTGCTGACTTTGCAGTTTATTTACAGCAGGTAGCTGTCACATAAAAATAAATCTGTGAAGAATTTCACAGAATAAATCGGTAGTGCTTCTAAGAAAAGTGTGGATGACATCCTCAGCACACATCCAGCTCCCTGACAAGTAACTTAAGTATGGCAAAGGGTATGATAATTAATAAAATTGAAATTTGAAATATAAAGCATCCTGTATCCTCATCATGCAAGAAGAAGCACAGGCAGAAACATCTTCAAAAACCATCCTATGACCTACAACTTGGATAAGCTCACTGATAGGGCTCCTCTTGTCAGAGGATTTCGAAGCTCTTTGCAGATTAAATGCCTTTGAGGTGCATCATTAGTCTTGCCATTTGGCAGGGGAGTTAAGCAGCTTCCCCCAGGTCACATGCAAGAGCAAATCCCTGCCACCAGCAGCCAGTGAAATGTTTTCAGAGGCCGAAATGGCAGCTGTGCCCAAATACAATTTTGCCTCTGAGTATGTTTACTCACCACCTACTTATGCCAGTGCTGTAAAATCCTGCCTAAATAATGTATTAGTCTTTATAGCAGTCCCATGGAATAGGTCAATAATTTACTTCTATTGCACAACAAGTTAAAATGAGGCATAAAGAAGTACTTTGTCCAGCACTCTATGAACTTCAGGTTAAGAAGTTATAACTTTCAGTATAAGAAATGACTAGACCATGATTTTTGAAGTGTATGTTCATTTTAAATCGCCATGAAGACCCTACCTTACTATTTAAATACTCCCTCCAAACATATAGGTGATCAGTTTCATCTACAAGCAGTGAAACAGGACTTTAAAGAAAATAAAAAAAATCCTCAAGGTAATCCATCTGACTACTAAAATACATGCATACTGTATAATGCAGCTGGAAACATTAATAAGTTATACTTTGCTAGGATAAGCATCCGAGAAGTTCATCCAAATCCATTGCACAGGGAAAAAGTGAAGCAGCACAGAATGGTGCTAGTAGGAATTAGAACCAGACAGGAGCACCAAAATGTAGCAAGTTCCTCCTTGAGAACATAGAAATATTATTCTAAACAGTTTTTATTTTTGTTTTCTGGGGGAGATGGGGTGTGGTAGGCCTGGTAGTAAGGCAGCAGAAAGAATTAAAACCAAGTTGCATGCTTGTATGTTTTGGGGATTTATTTTTTTTTTCTCTCCTAGAGCTAACACAACAGATGAAAGCTTTTCAACTGTATGAGAAGTGCACAAAAGCTGTATTTGCACTGCAGACAGCTCAAGTTCTGGGCAGCTCCCACTCATCCCATGCCCTCCTGGCACTGTGAGCCAGCACTGCTTTGTCACAGTGATGGAGGAGCCCTGCTGGGACAGTGGGCTTTACATGAGAAACACAGGCCTGGAGAGTTCTGGTACTTTCCAGCAGTGATAAATGCATATTATTCCTTGAATTTTGTCTTCTCAGGGCATTCAGTGCGAGGAGAAACACTTCTAATAAATGTTATTGCAATACCACTCACAGAACACCCACTCCTCTACAAATACGTAAGGATTCGTCATCCTTGCTCTGAGGAATTCACAATTTGTAAGGCCCATAAAAGCAGAGAGAAAGAACAGCACAGGCACAGAAAATGAAGGGCACTGGCTGGTCTCAGGAGTTCTCTGCATGCAGGCAGGCCAACACATGCACAGGCAAAAAATCATCCCTGCACTTACACTTCTAAATTACTTTTATCACCTGGGAAATGGAGTAAAAACAGAAGAGTATATCCCGCCAATATGGTAACAAAAAAAAAATGTACCTTTGGGAAGACGTTTCAGGCTCAAAAAGAAAGCAAATTATGATTGCAGCAGCCTGCCAAGAAAACAGTAGTGGTTCCACTGAACGCAAGGAGGGCTAGCAGAGATAAAGCTGACAGCACCTGCCTGACAGAGGCTAGAGGCACTCGTGCATTAACAAGTTTTTATCCTGAGAAAGCCAGGCTGGAATACAAAGACACCACCAACATTAAATCAGGATGAGCAATTCAGGTACTGGCATGATCAAAAGGAAATTATTTTTCTCAGAGTATGCCTTTGGAAGAAAAGGTTATTTGTGTCTGCTGCAATGGGGTGACAGAGGATGAGGTGGAAGAGAGCTTAGATTTAAGTTCTCTGGTTTCTAAGGGTACAGGAGAAAGACAGGAGAATAAAAAGCTGAAAAGCAGAGGGAGAAAATTCCTTCATTCCAGACTACTTTTGTGGTTGTTTATTATAGGTTTTGTGGGGTTAGGTGTTTTTAAAAGGTGAAAACCTGACAAGATTTCACTGGTTCTTAAAATAAAACATCCCATTTTCTCTCTGGTTAAAACCTGCCCTCAAGTTCCTTTATGTTAAAAAATCCCAAAGACTGCCCCAAGACCACCCCAATTCTGCACTTCTGGCCCCAATTCTTGTACTTGTATTTAGGCTCAATATAGGCTCAGTCATCAGCTGGAAAATAGAACAGCAATGTGAAGAATGCTGGCCAAGAATGCACAAAATCAATGGGAAAAAAAATATAAAGAAAATGCCTTTGTGCTTCCCAAACAAAATCAAATATCTGACTAATTTTTTGGTCATACACAATTACTAACATGCAAAGATATGATAGGGCTGAAGGGGGGAAAAAAACCAAGCCATAAAAAATACATCAAGAGCATAACCAGAGTGCTATCCCTCATTTTCCCATACGTCCAGATCCCTAACAAGTCACTATAAAAAAAGCAAGCATAGAGAATTTGAAAAACTACTCATCTAGAAGCTTAAATGTTGTGCTTTACTAGGTCTCGAAAGCAATTTCTTGTTATTATCCTGAATAATAAAAAAATGCAGGTTAAACTAAGCAACAGTATGTTCTGACACTTAAATGCACCATGGCGCAACGCAATGTTCCAGGCACCATCAAAAGTCAGTGACATAAAAACACACAACTGCAGATTCTTAAATCATAACTATCAACAGGAGTCCGATGAGAATTAGTACAAAGACATTGATTTTTTTTTTCTGATGGATTTTTTTTTTCCCCCTGGAGTGATACAATAAACAGTGACTGGGGCACATAATCTGAAGTGTGTTATAAAAACTAGTTTCATGCAGTTTAATTCCCATAAGGAGAATGTTGAATCCCAGCACTAATAATTAGAAAATACAAAGCTAAAATGGGTTTCAATATTCTTTTTCATGTTTTCTGTTGTTGCCTGCCCCAGGAAGCCAGAGAAGCAGAGTTTACACATTCTCATTTGTTATGCTGTTCTGCACAGCCATGAAACAGCTACAAGAAAAGAATTCCACATTCAAATTGTACTGCCACTAAATGGCCTTTTTCTTTCCTTTTGGAAAGGTTTGCCAAGCCCTCTGGGGTCAAAAGTGGTACCATTAGAAGATGGATGGGAGAGTATGGAAAAATTAACACAAAATCCAGTCATTTTGTAGCCTGGTCTACCATAGGAGCATTAATAGATATTTTACAAAATAAATATTTATTTTTTTAAATTATAAAGATTTCAATAATAAATTTTTTAATTAAAAATAAATATTTGAATGTTTAGAAAATCATTGTGTTGTTTATACCCCACCACACTACAGTGGTGGTATAGGGACCATCTAATCAGGCCATCCTGTCAGGAACAGGAGCAAAAATGTGGCCACAGTTTCTACCAAAGACTATATGTGACCTCTGACATGCTACGAGGCTCATCTTACCCCCACCTCCCACATCTTAAAAGAGAGATTTAAAAGATGTCTCTTGTGGTTTTGAAAATTAATCCATTGCAATTCCCATAGGGTTGGGGGATGATTGATCACCCCATTTTGAAATGCCTCCAGGGATTAAACTGGCGAGCTGCAGAGCTGACTGCAAGTTTACCAGGCAAACTCAGGAATAATTTCTGTTACTAGAAATCTTTAACAGATCCATAATCCATGATCAGGCTCCATGCATCAGTGCAAACTGCAGCTCTCATGCTCTGTTCTGGCTAGTAACTGCAGAGGAACATAAATAGGCAAGGACAGAACAAATTGATAGTGAATGTGCACTGCCTGATTTTTTATTTTTTTAAATTCATTGTTGTGGGATGATGACAATCTACCTGTAGAATGAATTCTGTCTTCTGCTGTGTTTACCATCTCCCAAGTAGTGTGATCTTCCAATTACCACTGGTACCGGCTTCTTCAAAGTACTCTTTTTATCTCTGGAAATACTCATTCCTCTCTATCTGAAAAATCTAAAGTCTTCAAAGAATCATCCTTATCAGCACTTGTCAGTCTGACTCAGTCCATTCAAACCTGACTTGGTCTGTGTGGATTTACAAGGAACTCCTTGCAAAGAAATTATTTTATTTACTCTTGGTTCCCTCCGCTGTTGAGGGAAATGGGATTCTCGTTCATAATTAGAGCTATTGATCTTTGAACTGCAGCTTTTCACAGCTCCCTGGACTCGGAAGATAAGCCAAATGCTTTCTCCTGCCCCAGAAGAACTCGAGTTTTGTCCCTCGGTGCAGCTCTAACTAGGACAAGCATCAACAACACAAACCTGTAAAAGCATTACAAACCCCCAGAAAAGCAGCATGTGTGGCTGACAGGTGTGACACGTGGGAATTGCCTTGTTTTAATCCAAGACTGCCCATAAACAACTCCCTGGAGTTCTCTAGCAGGGATCCAGGGGTGGTGCTGGGACAGAAGCTCATTCAGCCAGGTCCCTCTAACACAGCATGGCCAACAGGAATTCCAGCTCCAGAAAACCAAGATGCAAGAGCAACTTTCCCCTCCCATCTTTTGTATAGTGAATACTTTGGCATTTAGACAGCTCTTGTTTGACCTAGGAAGGGTAACTGCAGGGATGAAGGGAGACAGAGCAGAATCAAAAGATAGATAGTGAGAGTGTAACTCTGAATTCATTATTTAGGCAAACCCACATTTGAAAATGGAATGCAAGTTTCACTTGAAGAGTATCTCCTGTCTGTCTGCTTCTTAGAGAGGCTACACTACCCATCAAGCTCCCTGACTGAAAGGGGCCAAAGAAAAACCTCTCTGATCTACAGTGTATTACACAGGCACTGCCTATGACTCTGGGTACCAGAAAGCTTGGCTGTATCTGACAAATGGCAGATTTTTTCCAAAACAAAATGCCAGATCACGCAGACAAACAAACATTTTAAAAGCAAACAGTATCTATTGCTACATTAGAAGTTTGGTATTTGTAGTCAGACTTTTACCAAGGCCCTTTTATTTAATGTTTCAAGTGAGGAGGAAAAAAAAAAAGAATTGAATGAAAGTTCAGAAGTGGAACACTTAAACCCCAGAAATTTATTAGTCTTAAAATGCCCACTGGATACATCAGCTGTGCCACAGTACAGAGACATTTACAAGTTTTGAAGAAACAGTTGAGTAAAAAAGTTTTGGCACAGGTAGACTTTACTTACTTCACTTAATCCCAGGTAGAGAATACACATGTAAATAAAGATTTTTACAGCTGCCTCCCTTAAAAACTTGATGTTCAAATATGGATGAGGAACACAGAACACAAACTAAATGTTGAAAACTCTTTAGGAAAATCTGGTGCTGTAGGTACCAGCTGTCATTTTGGTGAGGCATGGATGAAGCATCCCAAGACTCACCCAAGTATCCCAAGTTAGATTTCTCAGCACACTGAAGTTGTTTTTTGTTTTTTTTTTACCTGCACATTTTAGTGCTGAGGGGTAGCTATGCTCTTGATAAAATCTGAAGCACATGCCAGAGGAGCAAGAGGAAAAACACTGTTTAACAGCAGTTGTGGTTTGTATCACACTCATCTGAAGGAAAACACATCTTCAAATTTCTTTTCCTTTTTTTGTAGCAATGAAACCCTCTGAAACATGTGGAAATTCTCTGCTTTAGAGAAATGGCATTTGGTTAATGAACTTTGTGTTTTATTTCAGTTCCCTGAAGTGGCCTGCCAAGAGTTCTAGCAAGGTATTTTCTCTGAGAATTTATTACATACAGGGAAATCTGAAACCCCTGCAGCCAAGAAACACCTCTGGAATCTCAGGGGTAATCAGGACAGAGGGGAGCTGGATGCATCTGGCTGGTGTCTACAGGATTATTCATCTGCACACAGAAGCTGGGGATGAGCTTGGTCTTTGTTGGCTCCCTGCTAGTCTTGCTGACATTACCAGCTAGAGAAAAACTTTTCAAAGTGCACGGTTTCATTACCTTTTTTCCCTAGGATTCATCTCATTTACTCCCTCTTGAGACTGCCTCTTTCTTCACACAACATATTTAAACGATGCCGTGGACTGGGAGTGCTGCAGAACTCCATCTGTGATTCCAGAGTTCACAAGCAGTCATTTGAATATGAGGTATGGGATGAAAGGTAAGTGCCAGTTCTGGGCTTTCCATTGTAAGCAGCTCATAAAACACTTCTATTTGAAGTACAGAGCATCATTCTTCAAAAGATGCTTTCTCCACTTGTAGCTGTGCACTTGGAGTATAATCCCCAGCAGCACTTTTATCTGCTTTTTAAACACAAATACTAGTGACTGACTTTCTTTCTTTCTTTTTTTTTTTTTTTCCCCCTCCCCTCTAAGTGAAGTTTCAGAAAGGAATGATTTGGGCATGATAAATGCTTGATGAACTCATCTGCATTAACAGTTCTTTGAAAGCTATTACTTTTAGGGAGAGAAATAATCAAATTTCTTTTCCCTTTGAGATGCACTGACAGAGCGGTACAGCTCTGTTGCATGAAAGAATGAACTTCCCAATTCCACTTCAGAAGCAGCTTTCATGTTAATATGTGCTATTTGGGTAATTTTACTAGCAAGAAAAATCATAAGAAGTGAGGCAATCCAAACCTAATCAACACTAATTCCTACTAAATGAAAAGCAAACCTCATTAAAAACCAATAGCAATTTGGTTTGGAGAGAAAATATTCTTAGCTGCCTTGTGTTAGAGAAATGGTTGGCAACATGACACACACTGATGCAGACAAGCTACTCGTTGTCACCAGATTTTTAAGTACAAACAGGCTTCTGCGCCTCAGAAATGAAGTGACAATCAGAATTACCTGTGTATTGTCATGGATGTCACCCAAGAAAGGATCAGATTTCATTTGTCAAACTGGAGGCTCGGAAAAACAACCTGGAAATTTGTCTTAAGGGCCCAAATTTGAATGATTGGTTAACCAGTAGAAGAGAAATGCAATTCAGAATTAATATAAACCAACTAAATATAAACACAATTCAGAATTAATATTTTAAAATTAAGTATTTTTGTAATAACTTCCTATTCTTTCCATTGTAACAACCCATGGCAAAATGCACTAATATTTACATGGAAACTGGCTAAATAATTGCTGAAATGCTTTGATGTTAGAATTTCCAGATGTTTGTTTGAATGATTTATGCACATAAACAACTCCTGCTAAATACAGTCTTGTCCTCCACAGTCTTCTTGAATAAAAATCAGAAAGAAGAAACTGGTTGGTGAATATGAAGCTTCCTCTCATGAGGCAGGATTTCCTTCAGCAGAAGTAACAGCAGCCATTATTATGTTAAATAATAATGTTATACAAGAAACATTAGCATTATTATGTCAGTAAAGAATTGGAAGGTACTGCCCCAGAGTCTTTACTGTGGTGAGTTTGTTCTCACTATATATATGACATATATGATATATATGGCAGATATTCTGTGTTCCATCCAGACAGCAGGAATGTGATTGGGAAGGTTTCAAAGTGATTTCCAGCAATTTATTATTTACATGTCTAAGAGCTAATGCTCAAAACCAGAGTTCTTCAGTTGAGATTTACAGTAGAGGGGTGAACCTAAGGATAAAATTCAAAGCATGCTCTCCCATTTTGGAGTCCCTTGCCAAACACAATGTTCTGATAGGGGACCTGCAAAGGGAATTGTCAAAGCTCCCTGGCCTTCGTACATGTGCTCTGAATATCTCAAATTTCCAGACCTACAAGCTGTTTTTAAGAAAGAGAAGAGAGGAGGAAAACAAAAACAGTACTCTTCTACCATACAAAATTTTATCCTTATTTAGGTTCTAATTTGAAGAACAGAACTCAGTGTTCTAAGTAGCAAAGTAAGAAAGTGTGTTAAAAGCATTAAAAATTAAAAAAAACCCAAAACAACCACCCACCTCATGAAGAATTAGCAATATAATATAAGCTTTGGCCTGACCCAATTTTGCCAGTCTTGTCATAGCTGAACTGGAAAATCCTCTTACAAGCTCAGCTTGAGCAGAATTCATGTTGATTTCACACGTGTTTTACTTGGGGAGGCTGCATATTCCTCCTCTCCATAAGGTTGGAAATCCATTGCAATGACTTCCAGAGCTTGGAAGATTTTGCTGTAAGTGAAATCCACACTTACATTAAAAAAAAAACCCCAAGCTTCCTTGATAATAGGGTATTTAAAGTCCTAGCCATTGCTAGATGGGAGGCAATAGGTACTAAGCAATTTCAAAACCAAGCTTCTAATTTACCTGTCTCAAGTGAAGGGTAAATTTGCTCTCATTTCCTGTCTGCTTTTCAGTTTGGATTTTTTTCCTGAGCAAAGGCTACACGAGACCCAGTTTTGCCTCTGTGAGTTTTATTTCAAGCAAGGTTAGTAAAGCACGAGACAATGGTTCCTTGACTAAAAGGTGCCACAGACAAGAGCAGATGAACACATGCAAGTCCCTCACCACGTGTGTTTGGGATAGTATGTTTGAGGGAAGAGATAATAAGAAAGTGAAAAACATGAGAACAAAAGTGAAAAGGAAGAGAGAAGCAAGGCAAACAAATTATAGTCTTTCCAGATGTAAAAAAAAAAAATCTATTAGGACCTGATTTGCCCTACCACACACTGAGCTTGGTTTGTTCAGGAGAACTGAAAGAACAGAGAACTGAAGCTTGACGTGAAGAGCATTTCCCACATCAGAAATAAACTTCTGGGCTCTAGTGGAAGAAGAGAGAAAAGGACACACAACAGAGGAGTCAGCCTTCTGCTGAAGCTGCTCCCTGCAGCTGACAGAGGATCAACCCAGTTCTTGCCCTTTTCCAGGAAAGGGAACTCAGTGTCTGCACTTGTAGGAGGTAATCCATGCCCCACTTTTGGCATTTCCCATCCTCCTTGAGGGAAAGGGTGTCAAGAGTGAACACATCTCCCTTGAGCTTGTCTTCCGTGTCACCAGGAATTCTATCATCACTATCGTTTGCAAATTTCCCATATCTCTTCATTTAATGCCACAATTCTCTCTCGATTTGCCTATGGATCAGGTACTAAAATTTGCCTTTTAGCCTCTGGAAAAAATGGCTTGCCTGTGAAACTCTTTGAAGCCTCAGCATACCAAAACCCTGACTGTCACCTTGGTATTGTGTGCCCTTCATACACAAGTGGGTGTGTCACACATCAGCATCATTTTCCCCTCGGTTTTTAGCGTGTCCAAAACTCTGCAGCTGGACTAATGACAGATTAAATCAATGGAATAATCACGGGAACATCTCACATCTGTGTTCTGATCTATTTTATCACCTTCTCAGCTCCTCAGGCAGCATAAATCTGGCACCAGTTGGCCACTATCATCTATGACTGGGCTCACTAATTTCAAATACAGTAAAAAGAATTATTTTAATAAAGTGTAAAGAATTATTCTGTACAGATATGCAGTAAAATCAAGTTATTGGGGTTTTTTTTCTATTTAGTTTCCAGATAAAGAATAGAAGGTATAGTGTAATAACCTAATTTGATGGGACTCATGAAAAACAACACTATCTCAGAGCATAAATAGCTTTTTATGCAGTTTTTCCCCCTATAAATTCAATAGGAATATATCAAATAGGACAGCCTCACAGTTCATTTAGATTTTGCTAGAGTAATCTTAAGGAACAGTGCTTTACAGCAGTGCTACTCCATAAACCAAGCGCAGCTGCTCTCTTCATCTTGGAATTCTCTGGACTTTATTTCAGGGAATCTCTGAAATCCAAAAATAGCCAATTTAGTGCAAGTAAAACGTTGTGAATTCATCAGATACGTATCTTACTTAAGCACATACTCTTGTGCACCTCACTAGATGTTACATGATGCATTTAAGCCTGCATCCATGGGGGCCTAAGAATCACCAAGCCTTAAAACTTTAGTTAGTAATATTTTATGCAGATAAAAATCAGAGTTGGGACTTCATTCACAGCTGAAGAAGAACCAAATGATAATTTAGCCAGCTGGTTCCAGAACTTTTCAGAAATAGCCATAATCCAATGAATGTCAAAATTGTAGAGTTTTAATTATGTGTATCTGTTCTCATGACAGATGGTTGCACATGTGTGGTAATTTAGGAGAAACACCCCTTTTTGTCTACACCTCAAGACAATATTTATTTGTGGTGTGGCATGAGCATTTCCAGAACATCTAAGTTAACACAAAAGGTAAAAAAAAACCGCTTCCACTGGGTACTGGAAAAATCTGTCCACCAAAAATCCTACTGTTTCTAGCAGAACTAGGATATCACCCTAGCTCAGTCCACGCTAATACAGAGTGAATACCTGCAGTCATCCTTTGAAATTAAATGCCACTGAATGTATTTGAAAATAAATACTCCAAAAAAGCAGCTAGCAAAAATGAGCCATTGTGAGACACGCTGTAGTTAGGGATCTGTGGCACTGCAGTTTATGTTGCTCTGGAGACCATATCAGAGGATAATCATGTGGTGGATATTCAGGGGAGAAAACGCAGAAAGATGAGACCCAGCAACAAAGAGACAGACAGGTGACACTGCCATCCCCAGCCAAAAGCCTTCTAAATTTAAAACTTCTTTTTTTTAAAACATGATATGAAAAATTATTCTTTGGCATAGCTTCTCTGGCTTCTATATATTCAGATTTTCCCAAGTATTTGGTATTTGTTATTTAATAATAAATTTTAAAATAAGACAACAAAATTATAATTTGCTATTTCAAAGCTGAGACTAAAATAAAATCTTTCTTACCACAGGGAATTATGGCATCTGAAACACCAAGGGACCCTACAGAGAGGAAGAATCCCAGAGTTTCTGTTCAGCCTTCTCCATGCTTTAGCAATACCTACTTTTGTATTCAAAGGTAGTAGAGGGTAGCTTGGGAAAGAAATGGTGGATATGTGGAAAGCTAGCAAAGCCAAAAAACTCTTAACCAGAAAAATCTGAAGGAAATAAATCACCTTAACTTTCATGTTACTGTGTGAGTATATAAATACATACATGTTTTTAGTGTGCAATTCTAAAAGAACCAGGGGAGGGCAGACACACGAAATACATTCAATCCTAAATATTTGCTTGTGTAAGGCACCAAGATGTCAAGGGTTTATTTACTGATGTTTCTTTCACTGGCATTCTTAATGTTTGTTTTTTAAATTTTAAAATCATGTGCTTTGTTTCTATTCATTCTTTAGCCTGACCTTCCTGAAATGACCAAGCTGATATTGTGATTAATGAGCCAATTATTTTCATCTGAGACACGGAGCAAAACAAATAGCCTATTCCCCTCCAATTTACTATTTTAATAAATAGTGGCCCTGCCTCTTTTTTTTAACCACTGAAAGTTTATGATGGATTTCCTATGCAACTCATTCCCTAAATTAACAGGATCTGAACAGGGCTGGCTAGAAATTTCGGGGTTTAATAACCTTGGCTATTAAAGCAAGATGTAAATACAACTTGACTGATCTGAAGTGAGAAATGCTCAGAAGGGAGGCTGACAGGAATGTAGAAAGGAAGAAACATGCACTTGAAAAGAGTCACCCTCCCTAGAGCACGAAGTGCAGGTATCAGCTTTCTTCCCTTCTCTTCCTGAGGCACATTTTCACCATTTATTCCAAAAAATGTCCCTGAAGTATATAAGAAAGGCACAGCTGCAACAAAAGAATATGAAAATTCCATTTTGTAAAAAAATTCTAACCCATATGGGTGGACTACATTTGTAAAAGGAAGGAAATAAAGGAAGAAAAAAAAAAAAAAGCCCAAAAAACTAACAACCCTGTGGGAAAAGCTTTCTCCATCCAAGAAACACCACAGTTAAATAAATAAATACACTAGAAAGGCATCAAGGGAAATTCATGATATTATACTCAAGAGACAATTTAATAGCAATAATGGAAACTGTAAAAGGACTTCTAACCTACAGGTCCTGAGAATCTCCTGCCTCCTTGAAAGCTGCAAAACACCAAGTTCCTTGTTCAGCTGCGGAGCCTTTGACAATTTGGTGTGTGCCAGTGCGTGCTGCGAAAGAACCTCACTGCTGATGGCTGCACACAGCAGCACAGACAGCTCTGAGCCTACCTGGGATAAGACACAATTTGATATGCAGAGTAAATACTTTGCTTTCCTTTAGCATTTCTCTCTCTCTTCAGGCTAGGAGTTTTGTTTTCTTTTTGACAGCTTATGAAAGACAGGAGAGAGACTTCAAGGATGTGGAGATAGCAGTTTGCAAGTCCCAGTGCAAAAAACATGACTTATTTTACTCTGTGTACTGCTCTGAGCACCAGGCCCTCAGCAAAACACCCTCAAATAATGATGAGGATAACCCTATCCTGCAGCATTTCATTTGAGGATCTAGTTCCGTGCTCCTGTCCTGCCTTCCACTGGAAGATTTCCCTTTCCTCTATGACCTAATCCCCAATATACCTGACAAGGATCATCTTGACAAATAGCTAAAAAGAACCCAAACCCAAAAGAGCAACCCAATCAAAATAATTTTAAAACCTCCACAACAACGGGAAGATTATGCAAATACCTTGCCCAAGGTCACTCACCAAGTTTTTCAGAGATGATAGCAGTTCAGACAGCCTGAACTGCAGACAGACACAAAAGTTCTCCTTTCCTCATGAATCACAATCAGAGGATCCATCATTTGTTTGAGAAGCCAGCGCTGCTCTTTGCACCATGTCCCAGATGGGAGACCAGCACACTGAGCAACCCCTCAGCACAGTGGGTGCAAACCACACAGGGCACAAACTTTAGAGCTCAAATAGTCAAAGGTATCCCTTTCCCTATCCGTTTCAGAATGTAATTATTTAATTTTTTTCCCCCCTGTTCAATGCTGCAGATTGCTTGGGTAGTAAATTAAAGCATTCATCACCTTTCTGTGAGCCCCGAATCAATTCCATACTTATCAAGGTGGGGATACAGATGTTTGGCCCAGCAGTCAATCTCTTCCTGGTCTGAATAAACACAGAACCTAAAAAGTACTTGGAGTTTTAAGATTTTTTTGGTTGATAATTGTGTTTGTGTTGTGCTTCACCCTACAAAGTGTGAAGAATGAAAAGTTGCTGAAATGTGTTTTAGAAAACCTGTATCTTACAGGAATATTTCTGCTACTGACACATAAAGCTCATTTTTTATGATCTATTTCCTATCTAATTCATTCCCTGAATTTATATGACTATAATAAAATATAGAACCCATGTTTGATGTGTCCTCTTTTATTCTTAGCTCTTTATGAGAGTCCACTATCCTCAGACCCTGAGCTCATACCAGTGACTCTGTAACCCCTATGTAAAACTTCCTAATGTTAATTAAGGAATTCAGTTAATCATTTTCCTTGCACATTAATAATCGAGATATGCTACAGTCATATTAATGTGTACATTTGTTATGACTTATAAAAACAGTCATGCTTCCTCCTAAAAGCTAGAGAAGCAAAAATATTTTATACAGAAAACAATAAAAATTCTAAAAATCACACACAGAGATAAGAGCAGTACCAAGGCACTCAAATATATTCACTGCCAAATGTAGAAGAAAAGAACTTGCTACAGAGTGCTAAAATATAAAGGAAAATCCTCATAATCTTTAAAGGAGATTTTTTTTTTTTTTTTTTGATCTTCAACTGAAAGCAATTCAACTGTTCTTTCTGATGAGCTGCAAAATCCTATAGCTGAAGTCAGTCACGCATAGTCTTTAGGAAATGAGAAAAGAATAGTTTGAACTTTGGAACTCCACGCAGAAATTAGAAGAAAACTCCTCTTAATGGAAAGTTACTTTTCGGATGATTCTGTGCTCTAAATTAGCGCTGACTTTTGAAGACTTCTAGAGAAACCTGTGGCATTTCAGCAAGCACTAATTGATATTTACAGAGTACCACTGAGTGGGGTTATCACCATTTCAAACAGCTCCAGAAGTCAGACAAATTAAGTGCAAATTGAGGAAACTTTCTTTTCAGTGTTTTTTTCTTGATGTAATGAAGTTAAGGCTCTGAGATTGCTTCATTTTAAGAAGTACAAAAATAAGAAAAATACTAATAACTGTCTACACCACTACCAATACTGAAAACTGTCCTGGATTTAAGAAAAGCTCAAGACGCTCTGCACCAGACTACCTTTTAAAGCTTCCTTCATTCTCAAATTTTCCATAAAACTCCAGCATTTATGACCAACCCCGAACATGGAAATCAAAGCAACCAAATTTTCAAAAGAAAATCTGAAGTCATTAGCAATTACTGAAAATTTTAACCACAGCTTTAAATAAATAAGTGACCCTTTTGGTGCACTCAATTACAGTTTGCTAAAATGCTAATAGATGTAGCCCTATTCTTCACCCTTCTCCCTCACCCCCTGAACTCCTTGAAATGCACCAGCTGAACAAGTATTATTTTAGATCTCTTGTTTTCTCTGTTCAGTATCTTCGTATTTTAGCACTTCACCAGTACTCAGAAAGAGCAACCATTTTCTTCTCAGCCATTAAATCTCTGGTAACACTGCTTGTGTTTTACTTGGAAGAGCAAAACACAAATCAAAAGTACCAAGAAAACAAAAATAAACCAAACAAAAACCTCAACAAAACCCAGAAACTCAACCCAAATGAAACCTCTCCCACTTCTGAATTTTCATGTTCAATGGCAAATGTAAGACCTATGACCACATTCTGGTGACAAGGATAGCATTTTAACACAGAGTATGGCTTATGAAAGAGGTAGGACGAAAGGGTGTGGTGATTGATTCTGAGGTGTATGAAAATAAAAATATTGGTAGTTGCCCAGTAGACTTTGGAATCTGACATAACAACACTGCTCTTTTATTAAGAGAAAAAAACACATAATCACTGAGGCACTACAGAATTTTCTTCCATATCTGCCTTTTTGTATGCCACGAGTTACAGTGCAGGCTGTGCCAGGCTGTGTGCTCTGTCCCAGCTCTGAACCAGCTGGGGCACTGCTCTTTATCTCTCCCACCACCCAGCCCTGCCCAGGCACAGATCTTCTGCTCGTGGGCCATGCAGGGACTGATCCAATTCCATCATCCCATGGGAAATGCTGCACCCAGGGCAGGAGCCAGGCATTCCCAGCTGGATCCATCTGGGATCCAGAACAGCCCAGGCAGCCTTTCCCAGGGGATGCCCAGAGGAAGAGCAGCCCTTGCCCAGCAGCCCTGGATCTTGGGAGGAGGACTGAGCCCTTCTGCAGGATCCCTGCTCCAGCAGAGCCACGTTTGGCACTGCAGGAGGGCTGCAGCACCATGGAATGGGACTGTGCCAGCCCTGACTGACAGGGGCCAGGATGGATCCTCACTCTGGCGCTGTTTCTGTACTTCTGCATTTTATTTTAATATTCCTATTATGTTGTAGTTTGTTTGTTTTTTCCCTTGCTAATAGAGAACTGTTATTCCCATCCTGATATCTTTGCCTGAGAGCCTCTTAATTTCAAAATTATAATTAAGAAGGAGAGAGCTTCAGTTTCTATTCCAAGAGAGGCTCCTGCCTTCCTTAGCAGAAACTTTTGTCTTTTAAAACCAAGACACTGTATTAAAAAAGAAGAAAACACTCAGAGCTTGAACGGATGGCAAAATTGATAGGCAAAGACAAATGACAGCTAAAGTATCTTTCTAAATTAAGTCCAAAAATAGAGCACTTAATTCAGCTGCAAGGTAGTATGAAGTGTTTAATTTGTTGTAAAACAGGGCCCTTGCCATGCCAGCTTATTATCTGAGATGTGCCAATCTTGGCAGCCCAGTCTTCCCGGGGGCTTGAGCTACAAGCTCAGATCTTCAAAACCTGTTACATTCCTTATTTATGAACTGATGCACTTTGATCAGCCAAGCCAGTCACTCTTTGCTCCTCTCTATTTTCATCTTTCATCAAACTCTTGATAAAATTTTGTTTCAGACAGGTCTGTAGAACGATGTGATACTTGGGGCAATTCACTAAAGATTATTTTCTATGTTAATTTCAGAAAGAGATAAAAATCAAATATACCCCATCTCTGAATTTTCCTGACATTCCCTCTCTTTTTGCAGAAAGGCACATCCACACTCCGTAAAGATTAAACTAAATAACACGTCCTCCTGCCCACTGGGAGAAAATATTCTTCATCTTTCAATAGACTAAGAGTATGTAGGAAATGCCATAAGAAAATTAATTACCTATTTTAAGCAAAAAAAATTTAGCTGCACATTCAGGTACTTTTCTTGTGAAGAGCAGTAAAAGGCTTTTGTAAGCAGCTGGCAGATTTTCTATTTAATTTAGTGTTTCACAGGTGATGGGGTTAACTAACAGCATGGCTGAGGTTTTGATCAAGTGGCAATCAATACTGCAATCAAAAACATATCAAAGATATCAAAAACAAGAATATTTAGAACACAGAAGGAGTATGAGGTGTACGGACAAGTGCAGTCATTTCCAAACCTCTGCATCACACATGGAGGAAACGGGCTGCTCTGTAAGGCTCCAGGGATTTTAAAATTATTTCATAATACTCCAAGTTCCTTAGAGAGAGAAAATGAGAAACTGTGGAATTAAGTATATTTCAGAGGCAAGGGGCTGAGGAGAATTTCTCTCTTCCTAAAAACTTACCCAGTCAGAGGCAGCAACTGTGGATACCCTTGTCGCAGAGACAAAAAATGGACAGGTTTTTGTGACTACCCATTTCTGAATAACCGTAGCACAAAATGTCCAGTTTTAACTTAACAAAAAACTGCTCAGTTATTCTGCTTTCATTCAGAGATAAGGAAATACAAAGGGGACACAATCTGTAGTTACTTCTGTCTGTTGCTGCTGAGCTCTGTACAGCTCTTAGTGCCTGACAGAAATTATTAACAGAAAAGCCTTTCCATTTTGAAAAGAAATACTGTGGATCTCGGTGTGAATTTTTAAGCTTCCAGCATTGTCAGGGTTTTTAGGAGGGGGGAAGGACAGAAGGTGGAAGAAAAGAAGTTTCAATTTTGTCTCCTGAAATGAAAGACCATTTCTTTCCCAGCTATATGTGCAAGGGGATAAGTAGGTTACAGATGTTTTGTGCTCTTTACCTCAGCACAGCTTCTGGGAAAGTTGGCACTGGCCTGAGAAAACTCAAGGTAAGTCTATTTCCACTTCTTACATACTGAACAACCTTCTTGTTGTCCTCATTTCCCTTTAAGTGTCACAAAATTAAATGACAAAAAATCCACAACTCCATAAGGAAACTGTATCTTAACAACCACAGCCACTGGTTCGACCACCCGAGTGAATGTTATTACACTATTGACAAGGCAGGATCCTCTTCATTACTTAAGTTGGCAGCTTTATTGTCGTGTCAGAATTTGAAATGTGTTTTCATGGTTTAACTCCAGCTGGAAACCGAGCCCCAAGCAGCTTCTCGCTCACTCCACCACACTGGGATGGGAGAGAGAATCAAACGTGAGCAAATTCCCGGGTAGAGGCAAGGACAGTTTAATAGGTAAAGAAAAAACAGCACATTTGAGCAAAGCAAAACAAGGAATTCATTCCTGGCCTCCTGTGGGCAGCCATCTCCAGGAAAACAGGGCACCATCGGGTAACAGTGGCTTGGCAAACCAAACACCATCACCCTGGATGTCCCCTGCTTGCCTTCCTCCTTCTTGCCCCAGCTTTATTCACTGAGAATGACCCCACATGGTGTGGGACGTCCCTTGGGTCAGCTGCTCCTGCTGTGCCTCCTCCCAGCCTCCTGTGCACCCCACTCTCCTCACAGGCTGTGGGGAGGCACAAAAAGCCTTGATACTGCTCAGCAGCAACCAAAATACCCCTGTGCTACCGACCCTGCTTCCACTGCAAATCAAAAATGCAGCCCGGTGCCAGCTACTGTGAAGAGAAGTAATTCTATCCCAGCCAAAACCAGCAAGTGTCCATTTTCCTCCAATGGATGACGGCCTGTCAAAATCTTCAATCAACACTCAGTTATTGCAGCCCTACAAGCCTTGGCTGCTGGAGCTGTTCCAGCTCTAAAAATTGAAATTCATTGCTGATGCACTAAAGCAGAGTAAGTCAATACACCATCCACTCCAGCGCCTCATTTCCTCATTAGAGATGCTCCACAGAAAGTGAGCTTCCCTTCTGTCACAGCCAAAGAAATACACACTACATGGGACTGGAAGGATACACCTTGCATGGGAATGTGGCCCTTAGGCTGACCAGATGCACTAATGGAGACCCAGTACATAGATTAAGGCAGGAATTTTGGCTTAAAGAGTGTGGTCTTAAAAGAAAAAGAACATTGGCAATACCAAAGTTTCTATACTATTAGAAGTCAGAATGAAGAGTCCACAGACTAATCTGAATATGCCTGTGCTAAGTTTGCACCCAGCTTAAGTTTTCTGTTGTTTGACCTAATTTTTAATCTTGTTGAATATGAAATCTATTACTCCATTAAAAGGAATAAATGTTTTGTTTCTTTAATATAAACCAAACTGTTCATTTGATTACAAATCTCAGTACTCACATTCTAAAGTTAGAAAACTCAGTGTTTGAAATCCAGCCTTTTCCAGGATTTTAAATTTTCACCGTCAGTATGGATATGGGAATGTAGAGGAATACCCAAAAATAACTGAAAAAACCCAACATATATGGCTGATGCTTTATAAAAACAATTTCACATATTCCATCAAGTTATGAAGAGAAAGGAAAACACCTCTGCCACATCAAGGTGTAAACCCTATTTTAGTGTATTTGTCGATGTTGATCCTAAGTCTCAGGAAAAACCAACCCTTTGCCATGTATTTGGGACATGTTTCCCCTCTGATATTCCCACCATAGCTTTCACTGTCTTCTTCATTTCTGAAGTTTCTAGACAATGCCACAGTTCTATAATATCATCACAGGATATTTAAACAATTTTATTAAAACTAGAAGTTACATTAGTATAAGTAATCAAAAGCATCTCCAGAATATGTTCTTATGTCACACCATAACGTTTATTGCTACTATTTTTTCAATGAAATTACAAACCAAAAAACCCTTTAGTCAGACGCTGCCATGCAAACCAAGGCGGAGTTTCAAAGCTGTAAAAAACAGAACAGGTAAAAATGTTCTGTAAAAATGAAACGGCTAAGCTGTAATTGAAAGCCAGCTTGGCAGGAGCTGTGTTCTACTGGGACATGCCAACTTACACTACTTGTTTAAGCCTTGTTTAATCTTTTTTTTTTCTTTTTCTTCTTTATCTCATCACCAATATCACTCTGCATCACACAGCAACAGTCAAATAAAACCCAGATGCCAACTTAGTAACCAATTAATAAATAAATAGCCAGTAAATCCAACTGCTGCAACACTGTATAACTGCATAAGCATGACAAGATTACACTCTCTCACTGGACATTATTGCACGTCTTTAAGGAACCTAAAAGATTTGCTACTCAGAGAGGATTGAAACCAAAATTCACTAAAAGCAGTTGGGATCTGGACACTTGTTTTCATCAAGCTGTTAATACTTCCAAGGAAGAACAAAAAACCAGACAGCTGACAGCTACGTCTAACACAAAGTAAATGTATCCTGGCTAACGTGAAAATAATGCTTATTTTAACAATTTATAATCAGGATATTAAACATTTCATTTAGCTTGCTGCATGCACCTCTAGAGGGAAACCCATCTGCTTTGTGTTATAGGCACACCTTAGGGGGAAATGCATAGTGCTTTGCAGTCAATAAAGAAAAGTAGGTGCAAGCAAGGGAGTCAAACTAACGAGTTAAGTGCCTACCCGTGAGCCAAGGAACACCACTCATCTCTGCCATTGTGGTAGCCCATTCCTAAAACACAGATTTTTCCTTTGCTAACTCTGCACAGCACAAGAGAAAGCCACCTATAAAAGACAACACTATAATCACTCTAGAACATAAACAAGCAATGGATCTCAGTTCCACTGGCAGTTTAATTTTCCTCTCTTTCCCTTTGAGGAAATTATAATTTCAACCTCTTTCATCACATTTGGAGCAGCTTTTTGACCTGACAAGCACACTTGCCATCATTTTGAAAACATAAAACAAATTTAGTCTCAATCACATGAAACTGAGCTATTCTGATCAGCGTAGGTTTGATGTGTCCCAAATGAGTAACATCACCCCAAAATCATAATAGTGATCTCCAGTGCATAAACTGAGATTTAACAAATTGAGTTGGTTCCCAGGACACGCTGAGCACATGCACAAATGTCTCTTGCCAGTGCCTTTGACCAGCCCTTGGCTCTGCAGTGCTGATGCACCATTAATTAAACCAATTTCTCATGTAAAGTGAAGAGATAAAGGGTTCCAGGAGTTCCACATTTTCAATCACACGGATAGCTGGGCAGGGGGACTCTGGGGCAAAAGACACCACTGTAGAATAAAAGGGAGTCTAATTCCAGTCATGTGCCAGCCCAAAGAAAGGACAACTCCATTCTCAATGCAGATAGCATTAGAGCTAGCCTAAAGTTTCCTGCCACAGCTCAAAGCCATATTTGAACTAACACGACATTTTTGGGAGTGGTTTTGTATGGGTTTTTTTTGTTGTTTTGTTTTGGGGAGTTTTCCTATGTTGCTATGTTTTGTTTGCTTTTTTCTTTTTTTTTAATTAAGTACAAAAATGCTGAAATCCTCCAAACTCAGGGCACTTAAAAATGATAGGTTGTCTACACACCAGCTGGGTTTTTCCAGCCCCTCAGGATGCTGTGTGTCCAACTGACCCTGCTTCCCTTCCCTGAAGAGCAGGTCTGCACCCCAGAGTATGATGCTGACCCAAATGCAAACCCTTCCTCCTCAGCTCCCTCTGTCCAGTCAGCTGCTTCACTCTGGAGATAAAGGCAGCCTCGACAAAAAAGATGCTCTCACTGCTCTGAGCAGAGGGTGAAGGTCACCCCTGAGCAGATCACCAGCTGAGCTGACACTATGCACACGCACACGTGTCTAAGGGGAACGACGTTATTTCACAATGCTGACAGCTTAATTTAACACCACTGAATCTTAATAAAGACATGTGCCACGTCCCACACAGGGTTTTACTCTCCTGCTATTTCTAATAAAACATTTTCAAATTGGAGAACGTGCTCATGGTGAGCTACATATCATTTTCAACTGCTGCCTTCATTCATTTGCATTCCTACTGTATTTGATTTTAAGTGCATATTACTTCAAATGCAGCTTCTCCCTATGGATATCAAATGCTCTTATGGAATGTTCCAAGGGCTATACATCAGCAGTTTATTTCCCTCTATTTAAGAGCAGGAAAGCCATTGTAGAATTTTTGGTTGGTGTTAAAGATGCAGAATAGAAATCTGTTAAGAAATGCCATGCAGGGCAGTAAGGGTACTAGAACCCTCAGGGTACTAGAACAAACTCCTGTCACACTGCCTATCAAATTAGTGAGCCCAAATTCTTCCTTGCCTCTAACTACTGTCTTCTCATTCTAACTTTTATAGCTTATTGGGCCACATCAGCTCTACAGTTCCATTTGTTTTCTTTTAAAACAAAAAAGACCCCCAAAGTCTTCCCATGGTATTTTCAATTTTTTTTTTTCTTAGCTCTGATTAGTATTATAATGCATATTTAATTATGTTTTCCTGCTATATTTCCAAAACACGAAGTTAAAAAAAAGAAGGTAGATCCCAGCTGTGTTTTTGGAATGCAAATAACAGTAATCTACCTCTGTATAGTTATCAATAATTAACATCCAGTTACATTCCACTAATGATACTGTGAGGGACTGATCAGAAAAATCTTCATGCCACACTCTGGAAGGGAGGGAAAAGACTGTAACAAGCTATTTCATCCACGTGGTTTTGCCCCTCATCTTTATACATTTCATTTCCTCCTTCTTACTTACTACCCTGCTATTTTGACAACAGGTGTTACTTTCAGTAAGTACAGTAAGACAATAGGAAACAATCTGGATGTTCTTTTAAAATTAGCACGGTCTCTGGAGTTGGTACCTAATTTGCAATATTTTGCCTGTTTGCTTTCTCTAGCAACCCTTGCAGTGTGTTCCTTCCTTTCATTCCATCTTTCCACTCTGGAAATGTAAAAGGCTTCTTCAAGCCAGAGGCAGTTGCTCTTAGTTGCACTTCTCATACACTCTCTCCTGTGTTTAGAAAATGAAAGTTAACAGAAAAAGAATAAATAACTCACAAAACAACCCTTCTTTTTTTTTTTCCTTTAACCCGTAGGCTGAGCACCTGTTTTCTCAGAGCTTATGCCACATTATCTTCTACCATCTTTAACTACAGTCACTAAGTTGAACCAAAACCAATCTATATTAATATATTAATAATTAACCAAATGACCAAAACACCACCCTAACACGATTAAAGCAAGAATAATATTCCGATTCAAGAATTAAAAGTTTATTAATTCTCCAGCCATAAAAATGTTAATTCAGGCTGTATGTAAAGAAACAACAAAATACTTTTCCCCTTATCAGGACAGGCCTTATGTTGTCAAAAAGCTTTAGTCAGTTGCAGGTTCGTATCTTTAGGCTTTTTCATTCCTAGCTACAACTCCATGTGTCAGCAAGTCAGTGGGACTGCATGCAGAGTTTAGAAGTGCATAAAAATTTAACTCTTCCAAATTCAACAGTAAACAGAAAACCTTTGATAAAAGGCCTCATTTTTTAGCAGAAAAGCAGGAGTTAGAGTTCTTGTTCTCAAAAATCCACTTTCTTCTAACTCTTCAAATGGGATCCAAAGCTCCATCCGTATAAATAAACAGCAGTGTAAGATGACTTCACATCTCTTGCTGGCATCTCTGATAGATCATGACTGAAATGGATTTTATTTGTGCATGGCACTGATGAAGGGAGAAGAATTTGTGCTGTCTGCAAATACCAACACACACTTAACCAGATTCAGAAATAACCAAGAAAACAGACACCTAGATTCTGAAATATGTGCATTTTAGAGGTGCTATATGGTATTAGCAATTACTGCTCTCCTGTTTTCTTCCTGTAAAATTACAGTGATTCCTGTAATATATTTCCTTTTGGTCTGTCAGGAGAGCTGCAGATCAGACAGACCAACTCTAGTCAGGGCATGAAGACTCAGGGATAAATAGTTTACTACTGCTCAAAAGCACTCCAGGACATTTTTTCTATTCTCCCACCCCCCAAATAGATGTGCTCAAAAAAAGTTGTCTCAGGAGAAGCTTAATATTCCTAGAAGCTCTGACTAAAAGAAAACACCTGCCTCTCCTGAGCCTTGCTTAGCAATTTAGATCTCCTGGGCAGGCCTAGAGCACTGTTGGAAGAGGCTACAAGGAGAAAAGCCTCAAGTTTAACACTACCTTGAACAATTTTTGGTTTTATTGACCTAAAAGAACCTGTTTCTGATGCCAGTGGGAGCATCATTTGCTCCACTGAATAAACTGCCAAATGCAGAACAGCAACAGACAGTAGAGCTGGCTATAGCCAACACAAAAATAAAACCCCTGTGGCAGCACTAACATTTTAGGACTGAGTCAGTCACATCTAGAGGTAATGGGAAAACTGATAAGTAGGAGCCTTGGACCCTTTCACTTTCAGTGTAATTCAGACTGTGCTTTTAAGTAACTCACAGTCTGCTATAAGCACTACTTAGAAACTACTGAAAAAGAAGGTGGGAAGAGACAAAGCTACTTTCCCCCTCTCCCCATTCCTTTTTATGTTCTCACATCTGACAAAACCCATTTCTTAGCTGCTTGGAGCAAAAATTCTGTTGTTTTGGGTTGGTTTTTTTTGGTTTTTTTTGGTTTTTTTAAGGGTTTTCTGATGATCTCTCAATGGAAAACTGAGCAAAGTCAGGTCCCAGTACCTACAGTGTCAATTCAACTGAAAAGAAAGATTATTTACTTAGCATCTTCTTCCTTATGTTTAATTACTCTTTGTACCTTTTCACCGGGGGTTAAATTAGGCTGGCTTATACTAAAGGCCTCACAATCCTCAGGTCTTTGACACAGAATTTGAAAAACAGGTCTAGTAAAGCTCTAGAAAAGCAGAGCATTCTTTTTAAAAATGAAGCCTGAAAAGAACTTCTGCTCCTTAAATCCCAGTCCTCTATGAAAGACGGAAAGCTGAAGGGAATGAGTGCATGATCTTGTTTAATTAAGGCAATCTCTACCTTTAGGAATAACGGGAAAGTGTTGCTTCCATTCCATGTCTTGTGCTGAAATAATCTTTAAACAGGGGCATCTAAAAACACCCTAATAACTTTTAAAAGAACATTTAAGAATTCTGATCTGTTTAGAGAAGTTTGTGATGTATAGAATTCTAAGCATACTCTCCAACTACAAGCCCACCCTTTTACCAGCAATAGGGATCACCAGCTGAAGAGTTTATTTCAATATTTCTGCCAGGGTCAGCAACAGTCACCAACTTCTCTTGTGCAACCTGAGAAGACCAATCCCTATTTCATTTCCTGTTTGTGCCCTTTGCTCCAAAGGATGCTTTAAGGACGAAGAATCCATTGCTTGTTCTCTGTGAATGGGAAGCATGGGGCACAGCATTCTCTAGATGTTGACAGTCAGTGGCACTACTCGATACCCATCCCATGGAGAGATGCAAAGTTATGCTTTCTCTCTGTTGAATCATTCGTGTGGAGGAGGAAAAAAAAAAATCCAAAAAATAAACCGGTGTCTTTTCCTGCTGGCTGGAGAACTCACCACAAAATACTTGTCCAGTCTGATGCTGAAGAAAAGTTAGATATGAGACATCCCCTGTTACTAAAAGCAGTGAAAAAAAGTAAAACTGAAACCAATGGATTTAAAGCAAAGCACCAAAGCAACAAAATTGTTGGATTAAAAAAAAAATAATTTAATTGCTTCCAGGATTATTTTAGCTTCACTCTGTTTGCGAATAAAAGTAAACATTACTGTGGACCACTGAAGAATCTCAATGTCAACAAACTCTTCAAGAGTTGAGAGTCAATTTGACAACTCAGTTGCCTGAGAAAAACCCACTTGACCATTGAAATCCTCAAAGTTCATATTTATGAAGTAGCAAAGAGAAAAACTCAGACTCTTGCCACCATTTCAGCTCTAAAAACTTCTAATATAAAATCATACTAAGAGGAAAAATAAAATCTCTTCAAACAAGAGATCAAATCTCTTTAAAACAAGAATATGAGCACAAAATTAAAGCAGTAAGTCTTGTTGGTATAAGGCTTTGTGTGGTATCTGCACACATTAACTAAAACATTTTAAGCTACATTCTGAACAGTTGCCTTTGCAAATGTCCTTTCAGAAATCATCTGGGATGCTGCCCTGCAGGATGAAGAGTCTGACTCACTGAATTGAGAGATACCATTGAGTCATGGTAGCTGAGTCATTGGGTAGTTAATATCTAAAACAATTTTTAAAACACTTGACGATGCTCAAAATAGTAAGGATTTTGAAGAAAAGGGGAAAACATTAATTCAGAAATGCAGGTCTTCCTTTGACACAAATCCCCTTGTAATAAAAACTACAAGGACATACATAAGGAAAAATAAGTTATGTAGATGTCAAATTTTGGAGGCAGGAAATGTATAGAAATCTGTCTCCCAGATATTTCTACTAGAAAACTGAGGTTTTTTAAGCAGAGATCTACCACAGCTCCTGCTGCTTTTCACTCTGTTTCCTTTATTTGGCAGCCTGTACAGAGCTATAATTCTTTTCATCATTACTGTAACAATGTCACTGCAGATACTCAATTGAGGTTTTTAGGGATTCTAGGGAAATGCACACCACTTTGTGGGTATAATTGATTTAGAGTCAATACTATCTCAAAATAGGGAAAAAGATCAAGAGAGGGACCAGCCTGTTCTTCCTGACTCCAGCTCTGTCAGTCTTACATCTGCCCTCATTGCCCACTAACAACCACTCTCATTCTCAGACATTTTACACCCTTTAAGTAGAGAATTACCTTAATAACCTGCTAGACCTCTGAACAGAATGACAGAACAGCAAATGGTCATCCATTGATTTCAGCTGAAATATTCCAATAAGGTTCTAGCTGCATCTTATAATAACCTCTACAAACAGTTAGAAATATTAAAAATCAAAATCAATGCTAGACAGAGACAAACAACAAAAATGCATAGAAATCTGATTATCTTCTTTCATCCCTTTTTTATAAAGGGTTCTATTCTTCTGATAAGCTGAAGTAGAGATGTTATGGTTTTAACTGTTTCTAGAGCATTTCTAGTGTTCCCTGTGGTAATCCAGCAACATTCTTTTATCTGATACTTCTGCTACTCGCATTTTTCCTTCCCTGAGGGACCACAGCTTGTCCCTTAGCCCAACAACAACAATAAAGCACAAACACAAAAATCCACAATCAGACAAAGAAAAAAGTTGGGCTTATTCTGAATCACTAATTGATTCATCTAGAGTATTTTTGCTTTTTTCTTTTTTTACCTTCACTTTTCCCCCAGCTATACAAAAACAAAACTAAACCTAACGAGCCCCAAAGCAACAAACACACACACACACACCTCCATCAACCACTTTTGTGCTCAAATCTCGACTGAAGATATTTATCCATGAGCTGTGTCAGTTTCATTTGGATTGTCAACTTTCAGAGGTAATATCTTACATACCTCTTGTAAGCTCCATATTCTTACACTATTCATTCTTCTCATATTATTACTCACTAAATTTTACAACTGTGTGACTTAAAGGAGAGAAATATCCAAAATTACCTGAAGTTCAAGACAATTTGGCACTGGGTTCCTTTTTCTCCTATGAAACAAGCAAGCCATTCTCCAAATTTCGATCCAGATCTTAATTCAGCTAAGAGACACACCTTCTTCCTGGGTTACCCTTACAATGCCACATATTGGTATTAAACAGGAAAACTTTATCCAGCTATTTCATGGCCTCAGACTTAGATATACAAAGAGATTTGCAGAGTTGTAAAAGCACTGGGGAGGCCTCAAATACTGAGATTACACATCTTTTGAGAAGCTTTTCCTCCAGAAGAACCACACCAGGTGAAACACAGTACTTTTCCCACAGTGTCTTCATGGCTTTAAGGGGATCCATTTGTTTTTCCTTATTTTTCTAGGAGGAATAATCTTATTTCTTCACCCACATTAATTCCTATTACTTCCCCATTGCTTGCTACTGCAAAAGTATTTCCATTTGTAGTTACATACCATTGCTAATGACATTCTTTATGCTCTGCTATATAGAACTTCTGAAGAAATATCTGGAAGTTATTTTAAGTTGATATATCAATATTTCTTCTTTAGAGATTTTTGCCTTCCCCTTTGAAAGATTTAATCCTCTTCACAGCAACACAAATTCAGACTTTGATGCCAAAAAGGGTTTAAGTAGCTGTTCTGCTAAGCAGGATGTAGAGTTTCTTCAAATGATTTTTGTATCCAATCCATAACTCTTAGGCAAACAAAAGCTTGTCTTCCAGAAAACTGCATTTTAGCAATCTTAAGAAAAAAACACAATGCCAGTCTGCAATGAGTTACTGACTTGCAGGAGCCATTTTCTGCCTTCCTAATTTACTTGAAAACCCAGCAAAAACCCCAACATCTCTCAAGGGAAGCAGAGTTTGCATCTGAACTATTTTTTCCAGGCACTTAGAGAGATAAATCAAGAATTTAAAAGAAACTGAGTCAGTGAGTATTTCCCAGCAGCCTGCTTGAACTCTGCTCTGCAGGTTTATATAACTTCTTGCTTTCAGCCACAAGGATGATGAGATATCCCCCAAAGGGAGTCCCTCATGAACACCCCAGAGAAAAAAAATCACAGACAGCATTATCCAGGGAACTGAAGACACATGAGATATAATTACTGAAGTTTTTTTCACAATTCCATATATAACTAACTTATATTCAGTAAAAATGAGTTTTGCAAACCTAAGTAGCACATAAACAATAATATTTCCAAGAGTGGGAGCCATCCTAGCGATAAGACAAGGTCTTTGTTTTAGAAAATACATCCAGGTTTAGTAGAAATGTTTTGAGTTCAAAAGTAAAACTATTACCTTTCCAGCCCAGAAATTAAATTATTTTTTTTTTAATTTGAAGTGAGATTCTGTATGATGTCTGTCTCAGGCAGCCTCTGAAAGACTTTACTGAGAGAACAGTGAATTTTAAAAAGGACGTCAGTATCGTTCTACACTAGAAGAGAGGGAATTTTTAAAAATTTAAACTGAAGGGCTTGTGAATCTGGAAGAGTGCTCATGGGTTTTATGTTGCCTTGCTTAGTGATTTGTTCAGAGTTTGTTTTAAAGTGTTACCGTTTAATATCAATTAATATTTATATTTTTAAAAATCCAAACACATTCACTGTCAGAACATAACACAACCTCTGATTGAGGGGAAAAAAAAAAAGGAAAAAACACGTGAAGTGACTGAGGAGTTTTCCAAACTGGAGCACATGAACCTTTCCTTTTTGCCCAGCTTTTAGAATGACAACCACTAAATGTAACAATTTTACCTGCAAAAATCTGTAACTGAAACACGATGCAATAGAAAAATTCAACACATTTATTAATGATTCTGCCCCTGAGGTTTACAAAACCTAAAAAGATAGTGCAAGTCAGCTGAGTTTGGAATTTTACATGTGTTCTTTGTATTCTACATGCTAATTTGGCAGAGGTTCTAGGCCAAGTCCTGCATTACTTAGGCCAAGCAGCTCCCCAGGAGCTGGCAGACAAAGAACTGTGTCTCACAGCTGTTCAGCATTATAAGAAATTACCCAAAAATGGATTTCTGCCTTAAAAAGCACAAGGACATCTCTTACAGGATTTATGTCCTACTCAGTGTGGAATATTGCTCTTGTCTCATGAGGAAGCCTAGATGTCTAGAGAAATATTTTTACATTTTTTAACTCTGATGCACAAAAAATTAAAGAGACCCTGACTCAGCATTCACAATATTTAACTTCATCTTCTAATAGTTCCAGCAAGTAACCTTTTAGGGTCATGTGGAAAAGGTACTCAAAAATGAAATTTTAATTCTCATATACTTGAATATTATTAATTTCATTGTAGAACTGCATATTTTATATTTCCCAGAAAATACAGAAAAGCATAGATGGTGCAGCAGAAAAAAGACAAGGGAAGCCTTTGAATGGAAAGGGAGAAGGAGATGGAAGGAGTGTGGTGAAACCACCAGCAAACAATGAATCACACACTTCATAAAACTCCACAGAGGGCGGCTGCCGAGTTCACAGCCTCTGTCTCCAGAAAGCCAGGGCTGCCTGATTAGGTAAATATCATTAAAGAAAGCTGCACCTTCGCCTGGGACCAGTCAGTGAGAAGCCAAGGAGCAGCTTCATAAGCTGTGACAACAGGAGACCAAAGCATAAAATGTTTGTCCAGATCACACCTGTTTTCATTGGCACCTCTGTGTCAGACACTTTGGACCACACTAGAACAGCAAATTTATTTATTTATTGCAGCAAGCCAATGACAACTTTAATTTCTCTCTTCTACATTTTGATTCTGCTGATCAAGGCATGTACATGTCCATTAAAAAAACCTCAGAGGCTGAGATAATCTCCACATCCTTTAGCACTGGAATACCTGAAGCAGATACCCTAGGGCAAGCTAATAAATGGTTACTTTCACATGCAGCAGCAGGATTAAGTCATTATCTCCAAAAGAAGTTCCTGTTTTATTTATTTCTCTAGAATAGTGGCTCTGATTTCATAATTTATATATCATAAAAGCAGCAATGCAGAAGCAACAGTAAGAGAATTGTGACATAGTTTTATAAAGGTATTAAAAGTTCATACAACTCAGAACTCTTATGTTGTACTGAAGCAGTATTTCATGACTTCCAAATTAATTGTCCAACCAGGAAGTCATAGATCCTAAACTAAGCTTTCATGAGTAGTACAAAATAACAGCATTACCACTACAAGCCCACTAATGAAAAGCAGCTGTGCATCTCCAAAGATGAAAGAATCTCAACCCTCCCTGAGCCTTTTCCCTGTAAGCAGCCATAATCACAGGCTTTGAAGACAAATAAAATTACTCCATAGAGCTTATAAAGAAAAAGAAAGCTGCCTTTTTTGGTTTGGTTTTTTTTTTTTTTTTGTTTGTTTGTTTGTTTTGAGTGGGATCGGAGGAACACAGGAAAGATAAAGTTCTCTCTCACAATAGGATAGCAAATTGAATGTACATACTTATCTTCAAGTACTTAAAGACTTAAATTCATCTTATATGTCTGTACTCATCAGAAACTCAGAAAAAAAGTCTAAAGGAATGTGGGCCAACATCTCTTGTTTTTCTTTCCTAGGATGGAACAATGAGAATCACAAATTTGAGGGTCATCACCCTATTAAGATTAGCAGCACACCTCTGTACAGCTTCCTGTCAGGGAAGTATTTCAGTAAATTAGAGTTTCAGAAG
>VWZN01019700.1:54535-99563 GCA_013396955.1 Regulus satrapa | reverse complement strand
AAATTATTCTGTATTAGAAACACTGGGAAGATTCTCTTCTTCCTCACTGCCTTTACATACAGGAGAAAGTGATATTACCTAACCTTGAGGTTTAATTATTGCCATATATTGTGAACAGAAATCCAAAGTGAAGCACTGAAGCTGCATATAGACAGATAGCATTTTTGTCTCTGTATATCAGGCATAATTAATCTTATCCATGCAATTATAAAGACCAAAATATATTCCAAAAGCTTAGACATATGCTCTCTATTTAGTAGTGATCCACTGGAAGGGGATTTTTCCCTAAAAAATTTAATTTTTTTAAACAAAACTATGTCTAACACAGTTTGTAACACTGAAAACCCACAGTGCCTAATCACCAAAAAAGCCCTCAGCCTCTTCTCTAGGTGTTGTTAACTCTGTTTCTTTCTAGATTCAAAGGATCTGACATTAAAAACTGTGGATTATTAAGTGATTCCTTCAATATCAGTCGGATTAGCAGCATTTAAAACTTCGAGAAATTCAGGCCAAAATTATGGATGTGAGTGTGTAAACTCTGCAGTCTGCCTGTAGTCTCAGTACCAGAAATTAAATGTAATTCAGGACAGCCATAAAATCCACATTCGCCTTTGAATTGTTGCACCCTGACTTTTCCCATCCAAGACCAATAGAGCAGACATCCTGCTACTTTATATCCTGGTTTCTTCCTGCCTCAGTCACAGTATTTCTAGAATTAAGGACAATTTTGTCATCAAATTTCTACTATAGCTAAGACAAAGCAGTAATTCTCTCTTCTGAAATGCCTGATTTTTTGCAGCCGTGAAATGAAAGATCAATTTTCTTGCTAGCATAGAGATAAAACAGAAAAATACTTGGCTAATGAACAGCTTATTAAAAAAAAAAAAAAAAAATCCAATCTATATGACCTTCAAATGCAAGAGCAATTTTTCACACTTTCTAACCAAGATTTTTTTTTTTCTCATTTTCAGCATTTAATAGAATGAGTTATTTCTCAAGTACAATTCCCTACCTTATCTTTAAGTGCACAGTGATGTCAGAAAGGGCACAGGCAAGATAAATCCAAGTGCTTTTTCTTTCATTTGAGTGTGTTGAGAATTCAGAGATTTTCTTTATTATACAGAGTGCATATTTTGTGCTAAATGTTTTAGAGCTTTGGAGGGATTCTCTGCAACATTTCTAAAAAGGTACTAATAGCTTGCAAGTGGATATTTAAAGGGGACTTAGAAGAACATAAAAGCAATAATTGCCACATCTACATAGTGCTGTCAAACACGAAGTGATCATTGTATTAATATCAGTAATTCCTCTTGGAAGCTTTTACACCACTATCATTACTAAATGTGTTTATGTCAGCTCCTTTAATAATTTTTCTAACACCATAACTTTCTTCAATTAGTTATAAACAAATTGGCACACTTAATTAACGGGTTCTACTAATAATATATTATCCCAGATATGTGTGAATGACACCTTGGTACTAACAGTGATGCAGCTCAATTAATGATGCCGAGCTCTATCACCTTTTTAATAGCAAAAGGCACACCCAATGTTCCTAGAAACAAAATTAGACATCTTTAAAACAGAAACAAAGCAAAAATGCACCGAGGGCAAAGTGATGTTGTCATGTTGGATTTAAGAAACCCCAAACTTACACAGAATAACAGAGGCAAACCCTGCCTGGCACTTAACTTCTCACAGAACACACAAAATATCTGCTGGCTGAACCAAATCGCCGTGCTGCTTGTCAGCTCCATTGGAAATGAGCAGCCGTGGCTTTGTTCCTGCATGGGACAAAGGAACACAGGGAAAACCAAGCGTGTGAAAGTCCTAAATGCTGCTCAGGATACCTCCATTTGTCAGAGCTGAGGAAGGAGATGCTTCTCAAGCTGTCCAGAGACAGCTTCACAGGGGCATTTTAACTTTCTGACTACATAAGTTTGATTTTAAAGTTACACAGGTGGCTGCAGGGGAGAAAAGAGGCATCACAGTTCTTTGGTGTGGTTGGCTGCAGGGTATTGCTAGTGGTAGGATTTGTTATATTCCTGTGTTTAATAGCATAAAATCATTAATCTTTATTAAATTCATTACTTTAATGAGTAATAAACAGAAAACATGAAATGTCACAGTTTAGTAGCAAAAAAAAATATCATTAATTTAAGCTATTTTCCCCAGAAGGAATAATCTGAACTTTACTAATTGCCAAAAACGAAACACTGCAAGATTAAATAATTTGTTTTTCTCCTTTTCTGGTAATCACAGGAATTGTTCCTGTGAACTTTGTGTGTATTCATTATATCTTTTTATACCTAAATGCTTCAGGATGCCTACACTGCCATTTATTCATATCCATGTCTGTGAAGTATCATGCACGTTTCTGACTGCTCTGAAAATTAACGCTTGAAGAAGCATGATATATGAGCTAGGAAAGTAAAATTACTCTTTCATCACTGCAGCCACTTTATAATGCTATGTGATCATTACAGGGTAGTGCAGCCAGGTACTTGGATGGTTGGAAATTAGTTTGCTTGCTAACACAGTTCTATTGTTTCCTTTCCTTTCTGGGGAGGAGAAGAGAGGTAGAATGAAAAAAAAATATTAGAATGATAGTGCTAAACCCCAGATTCATTCTCGAAATACAAATCAAAACCCTTTAATATAATCTACCCTCAAAGCTGAGATGTTTTGGTATTTTCTTCAAATTTCAGTATTATTGCCAGAGAAAGGCCTGCTGGTGATAAAGCCTACTGGTGATTCATATCTGAATGACTCCTTTGTCCTAGAGAACATGCTATGCTGCAGAAGTCAGATGTCTCTAGAGAAAGAATGGCTCAGGGCTGCCTTTGGCTCTCGGAACACCTCTGGAAATTGTGTTACCACAGGTTTTTGAAATTATATTGCAGTGGCCTCTTGCAAGCGGGAGCCCCAGAAACAATGCAAACTCTTTCCAGCTGCTTTGCATTGAGTATTCTTGTGCTGGCAAGCTCAGAATAATTTTACATCACTAAATCTCTGAAATGTCTGACCTAACTTGCAGTGACAAAGGTTAGTTAGAGGCAGAAGAGCCATAACTAACTGGCTGCAACATATGTTGCAGCCCACACAACATTTTTTAACGTGGTTACCTCTGCCTTTTTCTCCCCTCACCACTGGTACAATTTTGACCTGTCTCAGCATTCCCAAAACAGTATTAAGCTCATTATCAGGCTCAGAGATTTTTTGTCGAAAGTGGACCTGTGCCACACACATTCATCCTTATTCTCACCTGGTTTAAGATTAGATGATGCCAAGGCTTCTTGGTAGGAGGGATTCTCTCAAGCTTTCCCTGTCCACCACTACCAATTATTAACATAACCCCTCTCATAGACAGAAACCTACACTCTAATTTTTGAGTGCTCAGTGCTGGTCCCAGTTAGCTGATTTATTTCACTGTTGTTACAGATCAGATACTGCTGTTGTCATTTTTGTCATTTCCAAATGAATAACGTGTGCTTTCCCTGCCTGTTTTAAATTACAGACATGACCTAGAACACCTCACTTTTATTCTAAGTTATTACTTAAAACATTCTGAAAAAGACAAGGTATTGGCCACAATGTATGCATAAGAAACATTTTCCTTCACTACTATATTTAAATCTAAATTAATCTCTAGGTCTCAGCATGTCAGATAGGTCTCTAATATGAAATCTTGCTTTGTTTTGAAACAGACATTTCTCTCCAATCTCCTTTAACTTTGCACCAATTTCATTTTGCTCTTGCCTGAACTATTTCACAGTGAGGTTTACTCTGCTTCTCATAAATTGCACTTTCTTGTCATCTCATGGGGTTCACCTGAACCACAAGAACTCTTACACTAACAGAATTATTAATAAATAAGGGATCTTTTACATCAAAGGAAACACAAAGCATCTCAGTAATGCTGTAGAAGTACAAGAGAAGTGTAATTGCAATGAGATGGTCACGTTGTTTGCTCAGATAAGGTAGTAATTTGGACTGAATGAGAATTGCCCTGAGTTTATGAATAGCTAAATCTCACACTTCCTACCAGCAAAGATTAGGCAACATTTGACAGTCTTTAGAAAAAATTAGGCACTCTATCTAAGACAGAACACTATATCTTCAACAAAGTCCATTAGCCAAAATATATGGATAAACATTTCAGTCTGTAATAGCCTGCTTTATCTACATAAAGTGTAACATGCTTACTGCCTTTTACCATCAGAACTGCCAGCAGAATGTATCTGTGAGCCACCAATTTATAACTATTGAGTCACTTCTTATCCTCCCTCTTCTTTTCTGCTTAACAATGCAAGAAACCTGCTCGTAAAAACATTACACAGCTCTAAATCTCCTTGTTTGCCACAGCAAATAATTAATGAAAGGGTGACCTTCCTATAACTCATTTGTATATGTACTAAGGGGGGAATTTTTCCAGGCCTGAAAGTAGACAGCAAGAAAAGCACCCGACCTAAGGTATGGATTTAAACAAGAAACAAGACTCAGTTCACTATCCATGCATATTTTAAAACTTAGAGATTTAAGAGTGCCATCAGATCGGGTTTATGAATACTGCAGATCATCTGGTAACTCTACTCAGTTCCAGTGCACTGCACAGTACGACCTTCATCAGTGATGCCAAAAAGTATTCAAGATACCATTTAAAATACATAGTGAGGCTACGTCGTGACACTTTATGTATTTTGACTGAAAATGAAAGAACATTCTGCAAGGATCTTTTGCTCAATATCAGTCTATAATATAACCTGTTTACTGAGAAGTTTTGTGAGTCATTGGGAAATTCCTCACTTAGAATAATAATTTATGGCTGCACCTACTGTTAGAGAAAAGCATTGGATGATTATAACTACAAGCTTGCACAGAACAGAACAATTCAAATTCAGGCAACAGAAAATATTGCTGTTTAAATGAGCAACCAACAAGCAGATTCTACAAGTGGAAAATATTCCAGAGCATGATATCTGGGTCATGCAGCTGCCAAGTTTGCCTTCTGTGTAGCAACACTGACAGAGAAAACAGTTGAGGGGGTTTCACATTTACATTTTTCACCACAGTAAACAAGAGCAGACACTGTGAATTGCATGTTTAGGGAGCTGCATGTGGGGCTGCAGCGCTACAGTGAGAGCTGGTTTTCCTCTCCTAAGCCTAGAAGTAATGCCCTGGAATACCAGCTGCATTCTGTTCATATGTGTAAAATATCAGGATTGAGAATGCATGTCGTGAACTCCTTAGGCAGCACAAGCACCAAAATGTTTCTGAACAAACGGGTGTGAAATACTGAGACACTAGTTGGACTGTAAATCCACTAGGTCACTTAAGATTTTTCAAGAAGGGCTATAATTTTATGTTCAGTGGCAATTCTGCCCCAAACCCCTTATTTTTTTATTGATCTAAACTTTGATCTCTATTTAATACATTTGTTAAGTTATGCATAACAGAAATATACAGTCCTGGCATAAAATGGATCTTTAAGGTCAAGTAGTTTTCTGTAGTGGGTTGACCCTGGCTGGATTCCAGGCACCCACCGAAGCTGCTCTGTCACCCTCCCCCACAACTTGACAGGGAAGACAGAATATAATAAAAACAGCTGAAGTAAGGACAGGGACACATCACTAATTACCATGGTGAGGCAAACAGACTCAGCTTGGGGAAATTAATTCAATTTATTACCAATCAAAACCAGAGCGGGATAATGAAGAATAAAACTTTTAAAAGTCCTTCCTCCCGGGCAGGGAGATAGATGGGGATTTTGGGAATCTCATCATCACCGTGCCCTCCCTGTGCCCAGGGCTCAGCTGCCTCTCCAGGGGCTGTCCCAGGGCTGCAGGGGAATCTCAGCCCCAGCTGCACCTGGAGCACCTCCTGCCCCTCCTGTGGGGAGAGCAATAAGGTTATGATTGTCTTTTCCTGGAGGGGGAAACCTTAGGGAATGGTTTGGGCCAGAAAAGGGAGCAGTCCCATGAGGCCTCTCAGCCTCCTCAGCAGACACTTTGTAAATCATTGGTTTTTATCCCCTTGTACCACTCCCTACCTCCCCCATAAAAACACCAGTTTCTCCCCAGTTCACAAGGGAGGTGTTTGTTCCTGGACCCTTCACAGAGCTTGTCTTTTGCAATAAAGGACTTGTCTTTGTGGAACACCGTACCAGGCTCCCCGTTTCTTTCCCGAGTCACCTGGAAAGTGAATCTGCCTGAGCTGAGAAATCACTGAGAGCTGAGAACTCACCAAAAAGCTGAATATAACTGGAGCTGAGATCACTAGAGGTGGATCCACCCACTGCTGAGAGACATACCCTGAGCTGAGGTTGTCTTCTCATTTGGCATGCTCCTCTGGGAAGCTGCCGAAGCCCGGGAAGATGCCATCACCTTGAGGTAAGCAGTGCTCCTGCAGGGCTGCTTCTCTCACACTCCCTCACCCCTTTCTGGCCACAATTATTTTGGTGCAATAGCCTTTTCTTTCCTTCTTCCATGAGTTTGCATATTTGCAGTAATAGCAGAGGCATCAGCACCATCCCTGACAGGCCCGGCCCAGGCCATTAGGCCTCTCTTGGCATTTTCTCTTTGGCATTTGGCTGGCATTTGCTCTTTGGATATGAGGAAGCTTCCACCAGCTTCTTACAGAAACCACTACTTCACCTACCAAAACCTGGCCATGCAAACCCAATATACTTTCTTATCTATTTCCCACCTCCTCACTACAGTAACAATTTCATTCTAGTGATGATAATTATCGAGTGATGACCAAGAGAGAAATGTAAGTCTGCAGACACTGAGGTTCACGCTACAGACTAAATGAAAAAATGCCTCAAACCTACTCATCACAGAGACTAACTGCTGGCACATTTGTACATGTGCATTTATTCAATAAAGCTCATTAAATAGTTGCAATGATTAGACCAAATACTAATTTAGCACCGAGATTCTCCTGCTTTTGGACCCAACCCCAATTGAAAAGTATTACAATGAGCATTACATTTCTGGTAAAGATACCTGCCTGATTGACATCCCACCGGAGATACAGCACTGACTTTTAATTTTAAGGAGGATTAGAACACACTACGTTCTTTATCATGATTTAAACTGACGGTTCACACCTACAGCTTACACTACAACCCTCAGGTATCCAACTGATACTACAGACTGCCTTTCTAAGGTTCAACAGCTACAAAAACGGAGAGATGGCCTCCCATAACACTTTGAACAGATGTAAAACCCCTGCTGTGCCTGGAAGTGTTTCCTGGCAGCCCGCAGTGCGCTCTCCAATCCCCAGAAGTTCAAAGGGAGTGCTATGAATCCTAGCATTCATCAACGCAGACAAGGAGTGAAATCCTTTCCTACCTGAAAAAAGGTAGGAAATAATATTGACACCAGCCTAGAAAGTAGCATTCCTTCCTAGTAGCATTCATTCTGCCCATCTAGAGGAGTACACACCCCTAGTTGTGTTTTGCCCACAGGGTCTCTATTTCTATGGTGTTTGCTTGTGAGAGGAATGCACGGTGCAAGGAAAGTGCCAGAGGAAAAATATAACAGGAATTCATCTGGTTGCAAACAAACAATTCTGATAAGTTTATTTCTTTGCTTAAATCTATCTCAATAATGGAAGCCTAGTGTTTATAACAATGAATACAGAGAGTATTTCTAATAATACAGAAACTATTTCTAACAATCAATACAACGGCTATTTCTAGCAATCAATACAGAGTATTTCTAAAAGTCAGTACAAGTAGTATTTCTAACAATAAACACAGTATTTCTAACCATCAATATGAAAAGTATTTCTAAGTATCAATACAAAGTATAACAATCAATACAAAGGCTATTTCTAGCAATTAATACAGAATATTTCTAACAGTCAGTACAGGTAGCATTTCTAACAGTAAATACAGTATTTCTAATAATCAATGCAAAAATTATTTCTATCAGTACAAAGTCTAACAATCAATACAAAGTATTTATTTCTATCAGTACAAAGTATAACAATCAATACAAAGTATTTCTAACAATCAATAAAGAAATTACAGCAATCAATACAGAGAATTTCTAACAATACAGAGTTTCTAACAGTCAATACAGAAATTACAGCAATCAATACAGAGTATTTCTAACAATCAATACAGTATGTTTATAACAACCAATACAGAGAAATAAGGAAATTCTTAACCTAAGGAACTTAAGGAATTTCAAGGACCAAGTTTCTCTGATGGGAACGAAGCAATCCAAGAGGTAATTCAGCTACTCTATCCACAAGATATCCTGCAGTTCCTCCTATGGTGACGCAAATGGCCCTGACCAGCCCCACTACTCGATCCACAAATAATAGAAGATATCGTGCAGTTCCTCCCACGATGATGCAAATGGCCCTGAACAGCCTCACTACTCGATCCACAAATAATAGAAGATATCGTGCAGTTCCTCCCACAATGATGCAAATGGCCCTGAACAGCCTCACTACTCGATTCACAAGTAATGGTAGATATCTAAGAGTTCCTCTCATGATGATGGCCCTGAACAGCCCCAAGAGCTTTGTCAGGAGGAAGACCACTATTTTCCAGGCTTCTCCCCAGAGGTTCGGGCCAGCCTCTCCTCTGTGCTCCCGTCTGGCTTCATTCCTATGCTTATTCCAGACCATAAACAGGGCAGAGAAAACCAAGCAAAATCCTGTGCACGTGTGCCCTTGGATCTTCCTTTTCAGTTCCCACAGAGGCCATGCCAGAGACTGCTGTCTGGCTTCCAGCTCTGCAACTTCCTTCTCCAAGCGCACCTGGTACTCGTGAAGCATCAGCTCCCGCTCCTTCATCCTCTGGACAACTTCTTTGCTCTCCTCAGGATGAATTCCATTCTTTTCAGAGGGCTGATTGGCAGAGATAATGGCCATCAGCATCAGGTAAACCTGGAAGAGTACTTCAGTCATGGCTGATCCTTCCTTGACACAGAGAGAAAGGGAGAAATAGCCGAGATTCAGACTGCATTGCCTCAGGAAGATAAGGGAAAGCAGCTCTCCCCTGGAAGAAAAACTCTGGTGTCCTTGCTAGCCCTGCAAAAAAGACTGGAGGCCAAAGGTGCTACTCAGGGCATGCCTGGTGCTGCAAGTTCCAAAGGCAGCTGCCCATAGAGGCTCCAGGAGCACGTGGGGAGGAGGAAGGGGAGGAAAGTGCAAGGCACAGGGACACAAACCCTGAAAAGCCAGGTTTGAGGAGAGAGAAGCTCAGCATTGCAGATGACAGAAAAAGCCAAGCCCAGTCCCCCAAGCAGAGAAGAGAGGAAGGGCCCCCCAAGCTGATTGCAGAAAACTGAGACCTTGCCCAGATGTTCCCAAATGGGCTGGGGAGAGGGAATGCCTGGCTCTGCTTTCCAGTTGCTCCCACCACTTCTGAGCATGCCACTGTCTTAAGACAAATCCTGATGGAATGCTGCTCAGTATGGGCAAAAAAGGTCTTTGAAGGACTTAGTGTCAGGTCGAGGGTTTCTTCCCCTCCCAAGGGCTTTCCCTTGGCAGCCCTGGGCAGTGGATTCCTCTGCTCTCCCTCCCTCCTTCCCACACACCTGCTCTGAATCCCTCTGTGGGCACACTTTCCGTTCTCTGAGTCCGTCCTCAACAGCAATGCTGAACTGGGTCAGTGGGCTCTGCCCTGAGCTCCCAGGAGCTGCCAGGCTGCAGATGCCAATGCTCAGCCGCACCACGACGCTGCCACCACCACGAGCAGCACCAGCAACAGCCGCGGTCGCCTCTGAGCTGTTGGTGTATCCGCACTGCAGGCCAACACCCACTGGCACCAATGTTCTGTCACTGCCTTGGAGACGTTCCTCCAGTGCACCCGTGAGGTCATAGAGCCATGGAATCCTAGAGCTCTAGGTTCAAGGAATCCCAGAGCTGTAGCCCCAGAGTGTCCTAGGGTCATGAAGCCCTGGGATCCACACACATTTTTGATGTTGGTGGTGGTGCTGGGACATCACGTTCCTGAGAATGCTCTCCACTTGATTAAATGTCTGGGTATTTTCAGTCGATTGCTTGTCTCTTCTCAATTCTGATGTGAGATGGTTTTTTTTTCTCATCAAACTAATTATTTCCTTTCCTTTGCTATCCAGCCAGAGCCTTTCCTTTAGTTTTTACCAAAGTTTTCCACTCAGATCACAAATTGAATATTAGCACTTGTGCACCATCCATTTCCAAGAAGCAACTTCCACTAAACAAGATAATTAAGAGCTATTTTTCACAGCATAAGGTTTCTATGGGATAAGCATGGTAAAAAAAAGCATAAGAAGGAAGAAACAAAAGAGCAGATCTCTAGAGAAAATGCAAAACAATTCTATCATTGCATTTTTCTCAAAATTTTCTGGGACCAACCCTTTAGAAATAAGCCAGTGAAGAAGTTTAGATTCCATATAAAATCCATGTATATTTTACATGTGCTCAAATACAACATTTAGGCCTATTCCAATGATATTCTGGACCCTTTTACAATATCAGAGCTTACTGAAGCAACAAGTCACGTACCTCTCAGGATAATAACACGACAGGGTTAGTTTGCCAGCCAACTAGCTACCAAAGACAGATTTGCAGTGATGCAAAGTTTGGCAGCTCATCCAGACTCATCACCATTTGAATCCATTACAGTCACCCAAGAGAGTGACTCCTTTCAATCATGAAGGCTTCTTTAAAAGAGAGGGAGAAAGGAGTTTATTTTGAAAATATTAATTTTTATCCTCTTTGCACATTACTGTTTGCAGGATAGCCTATACCATCCTAAGACCAAACAAAAGGCATTTTGGGAGACCAAATTACAAAGGGAAGTGAGATCAAACATAGATTTTTCCTCTTCTGTGTGGCAGGAGTATTTAAACAGAGACAGATACTGTGTTCCAAGGTGGCCATTCAGATTGTTAAAAGCTAAATTGTTAAATGGGCTCACTGACACAGTTTTCTTGTCGGGGGAGGGTGCCATGGGTCAGCAGCAGCAGTGAAGAGAACCTTTGCCTTAGCAGCAGCTACCACTGAACGTTCACCTTTTCTACCCAGCACATTCAGCACACACAGAGTTTGGGGGTTTCCTCAATTTTCCAGAGTATGGCCATTACTGATTGAAAGCTCCCATTTGCTTCAAGGACAGCACAGGTAGATTGATACTTTGTGATTCAGAGAAGCTCATTTCTGCATCAGATACAGACATCACACAGTGAAGGCTGAACCTATTCATCTTGGAGTGGGTGATTGTGAAAAGCATCCAGGCAATTATTCAAATTGCTTGAGTTACTGTTGGTAGAGAAGGTTAATTCAGCTTAAGCCCTTTTCGGAGGATAATCTGAGCCTAAATAATAATAGTTTAAAAATGTTCAGTGACTGTTTTTCAAGACTTACTGTATTATTCCCATCCTAGAATAGAAAAAAAAAATGTTCTATTATTTAGAACAGGTAAACAAATGAACATCTGTGGGTCTTACAACCGAAACTTGTGTCAGGGCTGCTATTTCAGCAAAGGGTAAGGCTTTAGACACTCTGATATGAATACAACACAGTGTAATAATTCAGTGAACTTGTTGCACTATAACAGCTAATGGACTGAATTCATCAACAATACTAATGGCCATTTCTGATCCAAGATCCCACAGTCCATTCCTCAGGAAAGGCAATAGATATTTGGTTGCACCAAGAGCATTGGACTATCCGATATCAGGATTGTGTGAACAGAAGGAAGATCCTCCAGAACATACCCACCTGCACTCTGCAGTGGCCAAACTCTGTGGAAAACTTACTGAAAACATCCAGGTAGAATTCACTGGAATCAATTCAGAAATAATAATAAATGACAGTAACACATGAGCAGACCTCAGAGTACTTTGCAAGACAGATATGCAGTGAGAGAAACAGAGAGTTTCAGACACTACAGTCTATTAGAAATATATTCCCAAGAATATCCACTAGTGATTTAATTATAACAACAAAATGCAAAAAGGAACTGGAGATAATAATTCTAATTTCTTAGCCTGCTACCTTGCTCTGTAATTCTTCCCTCCACTTGCAGTCAAATAACCTACATATTTAACTAAACCATAATCAGAGCAATGATTTGGAAACTGCTGGCATCTGTGATTTTAGATTATGAGGCACTACTCATGGGTTTTCTTGCTTAAACACTCTTGTTCAATAGAATGAAATTACAAACAAAGGGACACAGAAGTTTCATTTCTCGTTGTTTTCTACTAGAAAACAAGCAGCTTAATAGAGAAAATATCAATACTACATTATCTCCTTGACAAGAACACCAGGAAGAACAGATGTGGTGCAAGCCCTGAAAATGCCTTGACTCACAGAGCTTCATTCCCTTTTGGACCATCCATTCATGCTCCATTATTCCACTGCTGATGACTTCCTGTGGAGCCATTTGAATGTGTACCACAGCCTGGAATGAATGACTGGGTCTGGCCGGGGTTGCTGCCCTTGCACAGCCTCAGGGCTTGCTCTTTCTCCTTGCCCCTCCTCAATGAATAGGCTGGAGGTGAGAAAGAATTTGAGCAGGGACACAACTTGGTCAGCCATCGCAAACTGAGCAAAGGGATATTCCATGTTGTACAACGTCATGATCAGCAATAAAGGGATTTTTGAGAAAGCAGGTGTTGCTCAGAGGTTGGCTAGACCTATTAGTCTACTTTTGGGAAGTGGTTGGTGATGGCCTTGGGGTTTTTCTCCCTCTTTGTTTATTAAACTGCTTATCTCAACAGAAGTTTTGTCACTGTGTGGGGAAAGGTGGTGCTTAGCTGCTGGCTCGGGTAAATCTATCACACTGACATTTAAAAAAATAAATACAAAATTCAAATCCACAAAACGGCAGCTTCCACACCACATAAGACTCCTGTAGCTACAGGAAAGCAGGACTCCTTTCTGACAATGCTAAAGATCTCCTTTCCTTCTTTAAGCAGTCTGGAATAGTGAGACAGTATAAGGCAGAGAAAATAAGTGAGTCTCAGAGTCACTACAAATGGCATTGCCTTAGGTAGGATTGCAAAATACAATTCCCTTGAAGATTTTTAGAGGTTTATTTGAGTAGGTATTTTAAATTACAACTATAGGCAGTGAATTGATAGTAAAAATGAAATGGTTTTGAATGACAGATATAAACTGATCACAGTGCCAGTCATTGCTCCTTCTCCAGTGGACATGCAGTATGTTAATGGGAGATTCATTGGAGGACAGCAGATGGTTTAATGAAAAAGGAACAAGACCACAGTTTGCAGGTCAGCCCTTGATTTTCACACTGTCATTCCTCGTTTGACCGCTCTGCTCACTGGAACTGGTCATGCAAAATTTTCAGGAAGCTGTCCAAGATGTGCTAAGAAGCAGCACAATTTTCAGTTTATATCTTTTCAGAATGTCTGTAATTGTCAAAGGTATTAGTCCAAGGCTTTGTTTTTCCACTAAGAAAACAGTACCATTTTATTGTATAGATATTAGTAGCTCAAGCTAAACGTATTGCTTCATTTCCTGAACACACACACAAAAAAAAAAAAAAAAAAAAATCAAAACAAAAATCAAAACTAGCTTGTACATGCTTTTAAATGTCCAGAAGAATTTCATTATTGTAGCCTGTCATTTGGATATAGGGACAACTGACTCTAAAGACAATGAGACAAACCCACCATCAGAGGAACCCACAAAAATCAGGAGGCCTGATTCAGAAATCAGAGCTGGTGAGTGCAAACTACTTAAAATGCTGCTCTCGCTCACCACCACATAAGGCACTGCTCAAATTTTTAGAAGAGAAGATTTCTTACAGATATTTAAAATCAATTAGTCATTTATTAAAATGCAAATTGCAGTATTTGACTATTGCTGTCAGGCTGCAATAATCTTCTCAAAAGCCTGCAATGCAGATTGCAAATGTTTTTGATGTATGTACCAGCTTTGAGGGAACAGCTATTTATCAGCACTGGGTCTTGTAACCTGCACTTCAGGATTTTTCCCATTGCAGTTCCTTGAAAGGTTTGCAAATATTTGTGATTTAGTGTTGATACATTTTTTATTTACTGTGAAAAAAACCCTCTGAATTATTTTTTAGCATTCACGTGTGAGCTTATAACTTAAATGTGGAGCAATAAATGAGAAACTCAAATGATAAATCACTGGAACTATTAGTATTCCTATTGCATTGGCAACAAGTTCAAGATAATGTGCCCACGTATTTAAGATGCTTTTCAATCAGAGAACATATTTTGCAATAGCAGAGAGTGTACTGTGCAGCACAGAAAGTACCAAAGGGGGGCTGAGGGTGAGCATGAGAAAAAGGAACGACAGTTAATCACACAGCTGGCTTGGCTAATCAAATTAAAAATATTGTGCCATGTAGGTTCTAATTTAGTTCAGTTTGTTGTTCCTTGGAAAATGGATTTAAAGCATCAAATGCAAAAAAGTCTCAAAAAAAAAAAAATCTAAAGTATAAAAGTACATCTTCCATTACATTCTGTCTTTCATTTCCTCCAATTTAAACCCCAAATTTGAACATAACCCTGGGAAAGAATTCTCACGGCCAGAGGTTTATCTTCTCTTTCTGAAACAACAGACCTTGACTCCCTCTTCACCTTGCTGTGAATACTTTGCTTGTAAAGCCACAGAAGCTGGACATTTCCCTCCTGAAGCTGAGCAGCCATCCCCTCCCTCCCTCCCATCAATTCTTTGCAGGGTTTTCGTGGGGCTGGAGCCCTGAGCAGCTCCGTGCTGTGCCCTGCTTTATGGACAGCAGGCATGTTTCACAGCTGGGTGGTTTCACAGTTCAGGGAAGCATTGGAGCAGGTGACAGATCTCAGTTTCACCCCAGGCTCTCCAGGTGTTCAGAGTGACTCTGAAAAGTCTGCTGGACAAGGCAGTTAACCCTTGGTATTCATCACAAGCAACTCACCTAGATGGTTCCAGTGTCACTACCGAGCCCTAATAATCTAAAGGGCTGATTATTTCCCATTTGTGTTTCTTTTCTAAAACAGAAATACTGATTCTCCCTTTTTCTCAGCTTCAGTTTGTCTTGTATATTTACATGATAACCTCTTCTGGGTAAGGACTGTGTGTGCAGCCACTGATATAGATTGGTTTTGATCTTACTCTTTTCTAATATAAGTAAAGCAAATACTAAGCAAAAAGGGAACTACCATTTTGAGCATTCAAAAACATGAACAACCTTTAAACATTCCAGACATTTGTTCCCAGATCTTGCAGAAAGATAATTTCAGTTAAAATAAAGGCCTGCTCTTCAATTCTTTCAATGAAAGAACTTGCTGTAGATTTAATAGTAAATTGTTTAATTTGGCATGCTGTTAATTGGTAAAATACCATGATATTTTAGCCTTCCAGGGGTTTGTGTGTGTTCTCCAAGGTCTAAACTAACCCTCATGTTCATCCTGTTTATCTCTCTACTTGTTTACTCCACTTGAGGTAAATTAATCAACACTTTAACTGCCAGCTTCTCCAACAGAAGCAATGGCTCTCAGTCCAAAAAAATAAGGGCAAAGAGAAGCCAAACCTTTCATCCAGGCAGTGGGACATTCAGAACCATCTGAGAGAACAGGGACCTCAAAAAACACAGGTTACTGAAAAAATATGTTGCTTTTATTCTGAGATTTACATTTAAATTCTAGGCAAGATACTTATTGAGCATGGTCAAAATGCTCTGTCCAGACATACAGCTCAAGGAAGCCACAACTTTTTGTTACAAAAAGCTCCAAAATGAATTCTACAGTCACTCAAGGAGCACCAGTCACTCAGCAAAGGAAATTGAATACCCTGCCATCCATTGGGTGGTGGCAAACAGAACCAGGACCTTTCATATCTGCAGTGCAAGGATATTTCCAGCTGGCTGTCATCTCTACTGGAAGTCGTAATTAAAAGGCCATTTTGGGAATGGTTCAAAAGTAACTTGAATGGATTTGGAGGCTTTTGTGGGTTTTCATCTCTCAGGTGAAATAATCCAAAGAAAACAATGTTCTTGGTTATTGAAAATGTAAACGCCTAATGATTTTTCTATTATCAGGTTTGAGGTTCAAGTAACTAAAGCCTTCATGCTAGCATTACTATTTTTTCAGAATATCTTCTGTTCTGAAAACCTAGTCTCAAAAAAGAGCTCTTAAAATTTATTTTAATGATATTTCAATGAAAATGTCTTCTGACAGCACCACAGATCTTTCCAATACTGTAATTTGTTCTGACACTAAAGAAAGTAGCTAGAAATCTTTAAAGTATAAAATAGTATTCCATGTAATATAATAAAATACAGTAAAGTCGGATATGAAGATTTCCACCGCCATAGAATTAAATGTAATAGCAGATAATGAGCTATCAAAAGGAAACAGATGGTAAAACCTGGCTTGGAACACGGTGAAATGTCCTTCTGTACCTCCTGCATGTAACACAAGAAGGCATTGCCCATACAAGAATCTCTTCAGAGAACCTTTAGGTCTGAGACTTATTAAAGTCTCAGATTAAAAGACACTGTTACTGTGAACCTGCTTTCAGAGCCCTATGTGTATATTGCTTATGATAGCACAATATTTCACTGACCTATCACATATAAATTATCTACAATTTAAAACTGCCAGTAGCTGGCTTTCAAAAAGGAAACAACATAATTTGCATAACTACCCCAATTTTCCTGTTTTTATATGGTAATAATCATAACTTGACATAATAATCAAATTTGTCTCAACAGCTACTGCTGTTACAAACTAAACAAAATGCATTTCTGGGGTATTTTGGAGGATTCTCATGGTCAGCAGAAGTGTACAAAAAGGCAGAAATACAGACCAAACAGCTTGGCAGTGTCATACTGCAGTCATAGATTCAGTTTCTGGCATTTGTGAAGAGAAACTGCATTGATCCCAGATAAATATCCACTCCGTAGGGCTGTCTAAGAACCTTCAGGTGTTCCTGTGGGCCACAGCTGAGACAGCTGACTTCTCCCTTTATTCAGAGCAAGAAAGATCCACACATTTTTCCTTTGATGTATTAAATAATCAGGTCATATCAAACCAAACCCCACAGAATCTAAAATGAAAACTCATTTTCCTGCTTTGCAATTATATTTTAAAGCATATTGCCTTTCATTTTAAATCTTGCTTTTCTCTTGAATTTCATATAGTCTTCACATTCTGAATAAAATACTGTAGAATGCTAAATATCTAAAATGGTAATACCATTGCAGGAGCATTGGAAAGCTTCTTTAAGTCTGTATGAATAGCTGAGATTCTGCTCTGTGTTCTGTACCTAGCCAAAATACCAGCAAAATAAAACCTCTAATTTTAAAAATTATATTAATTAGTTAATTAATTAATTTCAAATTAAACCCCTAAAATCTCTAATAGGAGCTACATATTTCCCAGAGTTTTTTATTAGACAAAAGGTTGTCATACTTAGAAAAGGAAGAGTTCTGCCATATGCAATGATATCAATATACCAGAGGGCTGGGCAGTGGGGGGATAAAAGGAGAGGAAGGAAGGTCCTTAACAGATGGAGGGACTAAAGAAAAAAAACCCAAAAAACTGATTAGATCTCCCTAGAACAATCTAAATAGTGGAATTAGAGCATTTATGCCATCCTGAGCACATGCATTATTCAATAATTACTAGTGTTATTACTGCTACTCACAGGAGTAGCAATGTTCTTCAGTCAACGAAGTCCAATCCCAGATCACTACTTGTGCCTTAATTAGGTATTTATTTCTTCATTAGGAAAGCATTTTTACTCATCAAAGTACCTAAGTGCAGGCTTCATTTCAATGGTTTAAGCAGACACTTAATGTTAAATTTTGCTTACATTCCACTGAATAAATCTTTTAAAGCAGAAAATTATTGTCCCACTAGAAATAATAATTTCCCTTTCTCTTGGGGAAATTCTGGGTACAATAAAAGGTTTCAAGGAATCTTGAAAATCATAAAAGGAGTAAAAAGCCCTTCTAATTTGATCTGGATGAAGGCTTACAAACATCCTGGACATTTAATTTTAGGTTTCATTTTGATGTTTTTGCAGAGATGAACATATCTGAAAAACTCAAATGTGGAGCTGAATTGACAAGAATTTGATTTGAGGGTCTGCAGCCATTGTTTGAGCCTCATTCTTTTTTAAAAGTTTAAGTATTGGGACTTCTAGGGCACAGAGCTTCAAGCCTTGTCCTCTTTCATAAGGTTCTGCTCTTTCCTGTCCCAGTTTGATCTGTTCTTGTGTGCAGAACCGTGGTTTTGGGGGTTGTCTGGGGTTTTTTGTGGGGCTGGGAGGGAAGGTTATGAGGTTGGGTTTTTGGTTTTGGGTGGGGGATGGTTTTTTTTGTTTGTTTTTGGGTTTGTTTTTTTTTTTGAGAGGCAGGATAGGAATCAGAAACAAAACAGGACTGCAGCTTCATTGGCCACCAAATTCCATAGATTTCCCCATAGTTTTGGTTTTTTACTGATGTTTGAAATCTCTATTAATTTGATATGTGGTTTTTTTTGTTTCTTTTATGTGAGGATAAAAGCAGTAATAATCAAAATTGTCTGATTATGTTATCAGCTTCGGTGAAGAACTGTCTTTTCTCCCTGAGCATTAATGCACTTTAAAAATAGACATGTGAATAGGAAAGATTAAAAAATGCTCATAGAGTGGAACAGAAAATGTTTCAGTTGTATTTTTCTCTATTATCTTATATCAGGAATAAATTTAATTCCTTGTTCCTCTGGAATCTTGCTACCTCCTTCTGGCATACTCTGCAGTCTGCTCAGATGTAGGTGAAAGACTGCTGCAAATCAGAAAATTATTTTTGTTAATATCTGAGAAATTAATGAATTCTTAGCAAATAACATTGGGAAATACAAATACTTTAACCCAAAATCCATTTTGTATTCAGACCAAAATTCACCTCCGCAGTTAAAGGCATGCATGCAGGGAAATAAACTCTTTTAAAACATGCCCACAATGAATGTTTTACTCTGCTGATGATTTTGTAACAAACCTCCTCTTCATCCTCTCCTCACTAGAACAGCTCCTAATTTGCTTGGTACTGTAGAGATACTCAGCATATTAACCACATTTATGCCTTCTGCATATAAACGACAGCTGAGGAAGCAGAGACAGCATTTCAAAGGTTCACATCTTTTATTTGGAAATTCGAGCAAGGAAGAAACATTCAGGCTCCTGCAAATGCAATGCAATATTCAAGAGATGAGCACCAGCAATGGAAGACACAGGAGACAACCTGCAGGATGTTCTCTAAATGGTGACTGAGCTCCTGAGCTGGATACGGGGTGGATTCCATAAAGGAGGGTGATATGCATGGCCCAGCATGAAATTGCTTTTCCTTATGCACACATAACTAAAATACACACAGTGGATTTTATTGTTTACTTCCACTCATATTGTCCAGCCTGGAAGAAATGCTACGGTTTTATTTCAGCCTCATAAGCGTGCACTAATAATTAATAAAAGTCTAACCTCCTTTGAAAATAAAGTGGACCTCTGAATGTTAAAACACGGGAAGAGCTAAACCATCTTCTGTGGGAAGAAGATTTGACAGGAAATTATCTTTACAATCTGCTGCTGAATAAAAATGAACTTTGCTTAGAAATAGATTCTTAATAGAAAATGTCAAACATTAGAAAAAAGTTAAAGTTTTTCTATAAAACAATAAAGCTAATGCAACCAAACAAATCCCAGATAAAACAAAACATCAGGCAGTGCAGAGATCAAAAACAATTTGAAGAGTAACATCCAGTTTGTTTTTGAAAAGCACATGCAGCAAATACAACAGAACTTTGAGAGTTATATCTATCCAAAATGGGTCCCTGAACTCCAGAGCCAATAAAAGGTAAATGCTAAGAGCATGAAGTGAGAAATGGGGGAATAATGGGGGAAAGCAGACCATGGATGGAAAAGCCCTTCTCTCCTCATGTGGAGAATGAGCTTAAAGTGCAAGTGGTGTGACTAACAAGGGGAATTATAGTGATATCTGAGATTACTCAGAAACACCAGGTAAGCAAGAGCACAGGCAGTGCTCAGAGCAGCCCTTCATGTCAGAAAGGGAAGATGTGACAGGCCTGTGAAACCAAAGGACAGAATTAACAGCACCTTTGCAACGGAGAGGGATCAGTAGATTTGAGTGGGCCATAGCACAGGTGTTTCTGCTGCTCCCCTGGTTTTTCAGTAAGAAGCAGTTACAGATTTTACATCCTGGACTTTAACAGCCCCTTGTAGATCTCCCTTGGAGACTAAGGGTTAGATTTAAGCAACAGGAGGTCTGAGATTCTATACTTGTGAAAAACATCCTCTCTGATAAAGAGCTGTCTACCCATTCCTGACCTTCTGTGTAACTACATTCAGGATTTCACCCATCTAGTTTCATTTCCCATTTATTTAGATAGATTTCAAGACAGAAAACTACGGTTGAAAGGCTCAAAGCACCTTGCAATACAATGGAATGGCAATTTTCTCTCTTCAGCAGCAGCACCAACCACCACACTGAAGATATGCAACTAATAGTTAGTTCTGTCTAATATTTTATTACTATGCAAATAAGATATGCCAGAAATACACATACTCTATTATTTTCAGAGGCTGGTTTGAAACAAACTCTATTTAATAATAAAAAAGAAAGGTTAAAGTAAAATTAACTTTTCAAGTGAATACTGTTATTAAACCAGTAAAACACAAGGTAAGAATACTGTGGTGTTCAGGCCTCATGAATATGTTAAGAGAGTTTCGTATAATGCTGGCACAGAACTGTCTGAAGAAATCTTTCATGTGGTATACATTGCCTTTTGCTCTGCTCATGGATGTATTTAGTAGTTTAAATACTTAAAATAAGTAATGAGATTCTATTTGACGTGATATTCCACGGAGATTATTCTGAATTACGAAAAGTAAGCCTGTCTCTGTAGAGATATAACCCTATGAGCTAAGGTACTTCTCAGATATTAAATATGGTTCCTTCAAGAGTCTTATTGATTCACAGAAAACCTAGAGATTAGAAAATATTAAGTATTAATCAATATTCTAATTTTATTCAGGCTTTGTATCATTTAACCTATTTAAATACTTAAATGTGATCACTGAAATTTGATAACAAGTGAATGAATTTGATGTCCACTGTACTTCAAATGCTCCTGTTTAATACAATTCTGTACTTAGGAGCACCAAGCCAAAGTCTGAAATGCTTTAACATGTGAAGACAGTGATATGATACCAAAAGAAATGTACCAAAATTTAAATTGTTGATAATTCAGAAGTTCTTAGAACTACATGGCAAGTAACTGAATGCCTGCTCTGCAAATCTAGAGTTCATTAAATTCTCCAATCTAGTATTCTCCCTGTTATCTTTATTTATATTACTTTAGGGTATTTCTAGTTGAAAAAGAAACTCTGCCCTCTCTTTCTACTACTGTGTGGAAATAGAAACTACCAGGAGCAGTCCCTGAGAACATGGGGATATCAGGGATTTAATGTGTAAATGCTGAATAACTGAAATGACACATGGTAACAAAATATGGTTTTTTCAGCAACAATTCGTCCTTTTGGATGGCTAATCTGAAATACCTCTAAGAGGCTTTGATTGATTTCCTTCTCACCTGTCCTTCCAAGAGGAAACAAAGTCAAACAAAGTAGATATTTGATGGTTCCTAATAGCAATCAGTGTCCTTTATTATTATTTTTTTTTAGTATAAACAATCACACACTAGAAAAATCAGTCTTTTCTGAAAAAATCCTATATTTCTCAAAAATATACTGCTTAAAATTTACTCTGCCTAGCAAATGACCACTCTGTAGAGAGGCTTGATTTGCATAACACTTCTGGAGAATTGCTATCTCCCAAACTCAGGGTCACAGATTCAGACTTTTCTTTGGCTGGGACTGATTACTCTCTCTAGGTACCTCTCAGCTAACTGAACGAAACAAATAACTTTAATGAGGGGTGATGGATGCAGAAAAACAGTGTCTTTCATTAAGGCAATTAATGCAGCGGGGAGGGGGGGGAAATTTAGGCTCACAAATCTTTCACATTAAGTAAATAATCAATTTCATCATAAATAAATAAAAACACCATAGATTTAAGGAGGCTGCAGTTTAGTAATTAACATCTAATACATTTATTTGGAGTAAAATTTTATTTACATTTCATTCAAGCAATGTTTCTTTAGTGGAATGCCAATGATAGAGAAGTATTAGGGAAAAGATGGGGCTTTGGGTCTTGGTTATTCTTTGTGGGCATTTGAGGTTTTGTGGGGGTTTTTTGCTGTTCTGGGCTTTTTGATTTGTTCTTTTTACTTTTAATACAAAAGCTCTGAAAAATCATAAATCTCCTCACAGAAGCACAATCTATTTCAGTCACTTAGTTTTCAAAAGATACATTATCTTTCTCTACTCAGGATTCATTTAAAAGCTCCATTCCCCTCACTGATGGTTAAAAGCTGTCTTGAGCCCTTCGAGAAAGTGCCATCTGTGACTGTGTCATCCAAGTATATTCAAAATCAATTTATACTTGAAAAGACTTGCTTTGTAAGACAAAGCTTTTCCACAATTATCTCTCTGAAGCTGGCATAGATGTGTGTAAAAAATATATCAAAAAGGAAGATGACAGACAACCACCTGCTCTGCTTTGGTAATGCAGAGATGAAATAAACATTAAAAAAACCCAAACCCTTAAAATAAAAGGTCTTCACAGCATTCATGACAAGAAGAAAAAAGTCAGCATTGCAAAAGGGATAACAGAGATAAATGGGCAGCTTTTACATGACTTTAAATCCCTGCTTAGTTTATTGTTAACCCCAGTAAGGCCTCCCCAGGACTGCATGACACATCAATCTCAGGGACATCTCTAAGCTCAGAAGACAGAACAGACTTGAGGAGAAACTTCACAGGCAGCAATGGGTAGGTGTGGGGCTCTGTGAAAGTTCTGAAGCTCTATGGACAGGCTTGGGTCTGCACTGTGAGAAAAGGACAAGTCCAACAAGCCCTTTGGTGGTGGTCAGACATTAACTGATGCTGTTGCCTGGTTCTGCTTCACTACAAGACACTTCTCTTTTTCCATTGACAAAGAATAAACACAGGCTAAAACGTGATAAAACATGCTAAAACAGTTCTGTTTCATAAAGAAAATCACAAGGAAAGGCTGCTTTGTGAGAGTCTGGGGTTACAAAAGGCTACAAAACTGTCACCCTAAAGAGAGTTTGTTTTCACATATCAGATGGGCTCTTAAAAGCCCAAGTGAAAACAAAGTCATTTATTTTAGTAGCTGTACACACAGGGGCAAGACAAATGGACAGTGAAGGACACAATTTCTCTTGCTTTAGAGAACTTTACTGTCTATTATCAAGACTAGGTGTGCACTATTTTCAGCTTTTTATAGTTTAGGCCTTTATTTCCCCAGATGCATTTCTTTAATCGCAACTGCTGTCCCAGTGGATGTATTCTAAACAGATTTTAAACAAATAAAGGATTTTTATATCATGATATAGGAGAAGATAAGATTTGCTGTAAATATTTGTTTATGAAAATGCCTCTCCCAGGTATAACAGCATATTAGCTACTGAGACACTTGACAAATCAAGATGTGGATATTTACAGTGCAGGGTAACACACTAGAATAAACAAGAAGCAAATCACAGGAATATGAGGCATGTGCGGAGAATGACTGAAGGGGAATGGTTACCTGATACCAAATGATTTAAATGTTTCCAGCTGGAAAGCAAATCTGAAAGCTTTGTTTTTACATTCAGGGACTTAAAGCAGTTAAACCTAGGAAAGAAAGTCACCTATTTCTCAGATCTCTATCCTTGTCTTGCCTCCTTCTCTGCTTGATAAAACAAAAATCTAACATCAAGGCATCAAGGTTTTAAAGGTAGAAAACAAAGTTGGGTTCTGATGGTGCAACATGATGCTCTTAAAAACGGAAGAGGGGAGAAAGATGAGACCAAGATTGACACCTCTAATTTCTGCTGCTCATATTTTGTGCTCACACACTGACAAATCACAGGGGTTCCTGACCAAAACTCTGATTCATAACACATTTTTTTTCTACTTCAGTCAGATTGTTAAAATGCTTGGATGATTTATAAACTCGCCCCAGTTCTCAGATATAATACACATTACTTTGCCAAACGTGTTTATATCAGAATACTTACATGGAGTGTCCAGGATGCTAGACAAGTATTAGTAACAACCCAAACCCCAGTAAAATGTAGGGTATCTAGGTGAATAATTATAGTTTCCCTGAAGCTGGGTTTGTTTGGGGTTTTGGGTGTTTTGTTTTATTCTGTTTTTACTGCACATAAGCTACAAGGCTTTTAAATAAATGCAAAATCATTTCCCAAAATTATATTTTTCACTTGGAGACAAATTTATTTTCCCTTCACAAAGATTTTGCTTGATGTAGCAACATAACTTTGGGCATTTGCCACTCTTTCTTTCCAGATGTCAAGCACACCTCCATTACTCTCAACATATGTGACCTGATAATCTCTTTTTTTCCATTTTCTCAAAGCATATTGAAAGCTTTGCAGACCTTCATCCTCCTGTCCCTTGAGGAGGGACTTTGTTTTTAAAAATCCTTTCTTTTTTTTTTTTTTTTTGTTCTGTTCTTAAATTTTATATTCAATAAGTTATTTTATAAAACTCATTGTATTTTTGCAACCATAAAGATGCAATCAGTTAAGGTCCCAAAGAAAATACCTGTGTAACTTTTCACTGACAACCCTCTAGGAAAACTCACACTACAAACAAATCCAGTCAGAAGTAGATCTCTTTCATGGTTTTAACTGAAAAACAGGAATATCACATTAATAAAATCCCACACTGTAGCAAAAAACAACCACAAGAAAGGATCTTTATTATCTCAATCCCACTTTGGACAGGAGCAGCATCTTATGGATCATCTCAAGACCAGCATTAGGACATTTTGGGAATAATAGCTGTTATCAACATGCTATTTTCTCTCCTACAACATTGAAAAATGCAATGATTTCTGATTCAAGCAGGAGCAGAAATCAGATTTGGATAAGTTCAATGAATTGAACAGTGGCTGCAGCAAGGCAAGGCTCACATCTCTAACAGCAACTCCCAAAGTGAAGCTTTGGAAGAGCACTTCACCACTCCCTAAAATGCTGGACATAAGAAAGAACAAATGATTGTCTTCTAAAAAAAATTATAATTTAAATATTATAATATACATGTCCATCAAACAGTTATTTTTTAGGCTTAAAGACATATTCTTTAATGCTAAAAGTACTTTTGTCAGCAAACATGCTCTGCAGACGTGGATTGAAATTCTGTTTCTGGATATATATGTATGAACATCTCCAAAGTTCATAACTTGATTTTTGGTTGAGGGGGGAAGAGATGGTTGTTGCTGTTTCTTTGCTCCACAACACATTGATTTATTGTTTCCGTCTATAATAGAGATGTCAGGATCTGCCACACATTTGACTTCAAAGAATCTAAGAAAAAAAATTTCAGTTGAATGTTCATTTTTTAAAATCTATGCTTTCATAGAAAAATTTAAAAGTCTTATGCAATTTCCAATTAATTTCTTTCAAACTGAAATAATTTTTTTCTGACAATGCACAGCTTTCAGTACACTGGGTGTTTACACTCACTTTTTATCACTGCTGTTGAGATAATCCAGCATCATTCTTTCAGTTTCAGAGAAGAGTACAGTATTTCTCATACTCTCTTTTCTTCTCATGTTAGTATAAATTATTTAGAACAAAAAAGTAAAACTCATAATTTGTCTCCTCCTATAAGCATAAGATCCTTAGCTGGCATAAATAAGCTGATAATATCAGCAAAAATGCTGTCCCAGGGAGAGTATGGAATTTAGCTGGGAGTGGTGGGTTTTAAAAAAATATTTAGATAATGTTTTTCCACCTAATCGTTTTCATTAATTTACTAGACGTCACCCTCATCATTTGGGTTTTAAATTACTAATAAGGCTACTAATTTCTAATGGACCCAGATACTCCATTAGGTGCTGATTTGGAATCTAGCTGAAAGATCTTTGTAAAAATCAATTTAAAAGAAGCAATTAAATATATTACTTTGGCAGTTGCCTGAAAAGAAAACTGACAGATCATCATTAGAAACATTTGGTTTAATATTGATTACTCCTTGGACTGTTCAATTAGGTTTCTAATTAGGATTGATTTGTTGTGTCCTCAGCAATGAAAGCAAAGATGGCACCTGGGAAAAATAAAAGTTTAGGTGGTTGGGTTTTTTAATTAATGTGGATACGCATGCCCTTTAATCAAAGAAAAACTTGTTATATCCTGCACATTCTATATTTTTTTCTGTTTCAGTCTCAGATTACACATACACAGCCATCTGTATCTTACTCAGAAACCTCCTGGTGTGATTCAGGCTAGAATCTGAATAGAAATAGAAATAGAATAGAAAGCAGCAGAATGCAATGCTGCTTTTCCACAGTGCCTGGAAGGACGCCTCACACACTCCAAAGGAAAAAGAGGAAAGAAATTACCAGGCCATTGAGTTCCTCACAACTGATCCCTATGGCACTGAGAAATATTCTCTTCTTTCTGGTTTGTGTCCTGCGGCTTACAGCTATCTCATGACAGAATTTAAATTCTCGTGGAAGGGGATCCAGACCTCACAGCCATTCCGAAAGAAGTTTCCACTCTTGATCCTCACTTCTACGCAGCTCTTTTGAAACAACTGTTTCTGCCTGCAGCTACTTACTGGCTCAGAAAAGGAAGACGGGCCAGCCAGTGAGCTCAGCTGGAAGCAGGACCCTGCTCAGCACCTTGGATTTCCACGGGTTTTATCCCAATTAAAGAGTACTCCACACTCACTTCAGTCAGGTGCCACCCCCCTCTCTCCCAAACTAGACAGCACTACTGTCAGCAATGTCCTTGCTGACCTTCACACCGTCCTCCGTGGTTCTTTCTTCTAAATAATTATCCTTGGCCATCCTGTAACCAGCTACCAATTTCTTCATATGCTGGGAAAAGGGGGAAGGGAGTCCTGTCTCCAGGTGCCTGCACCGAAATCCCGATCCTGCTGCCTCGCTGTCTTTGTTTGGTAATCCCACTATGTTAACATTAATAGATTCCACTCATCTAGAGGCTCTGAACCGAGCACTGCCTCTTCATTTAAATGCTTGAAAAGCAAGTCCCCATCAACTTCAGTCAACAGAGGATTCTTTCATCACCTCAGTGTCATCTTCCTGGATTTGCACTGGCATCATCAGATGGAGCAGAATGCTGGTTATTTAATGTGTAGCTACAATACTGCAGTGGCATCAACCCACATTTTTGAATGCATAAAAAAATGCAGGCATTTACAAATCTCCACATTCCTTCAGGTCCCTTCCAGTTCTAAGTGTACTAATATCCCTGTGGTGACAGAAATTACTGCTATCTTGTGATATCTTCAGAGCTGCTAATTGACTTTGTGCTGGCAGGTAAGTGCCATTAGCTTAGGACGAAGATCCACTAATTGTGCAGAGTAGTCAACTGCAGTAAGTAGCTTTTGCTTTCTGGAGTACTTAAAAGCAATTCAGGGATTTGTTCTCATTAGTGACAGTAACATTTGTGTATTCAGAGTAGGAGCAGAGCCTACCTCTGTCTATTTGATCTTATAATTGGATCAGGTAGGATGAGCTGAGTCACAGCCTATGAACGAACCTGATATAAATTCAAAATTTCTTTAAAATCTCATTTTATAAGCTAACAGAATCTTATTTACATGAGCTATAGAAAGATTCAAATAATTTCAAGTAAACTTTGGAATTTTTTAATCTATCACACTAGCAGCTGTGAGATAATTCTTCAAAGGAAAATTTCTATGTAACTGTGCTGTCCATTAAGGTCTGACTGAACCTCTAAGACCAAGCAGGGCTAATCTGTCCTATTATTTATGCTTTGGGAATTAATCATACTACAGAAAACTAGAAGTTTTCTGCATCCAAGAAAGAAGCAGACAAAACATACAATTTTAAAATTTATTTCAACACTGACATTTGAGTTTTCTCCCAACCCTGGAAAGGATTTTGGAGGTAAAAGAAGGGAAAAGGGAAAAAGGGAAGTGGATGGAGTATTTCAGTGTGTAGGACTGGAATTCTTAAAATCCCGGATTAACTTTTGGTTAAAGAATTGTTACTGACACAGTTCACTGCAGCTGCAGAACAACTAAAATCTAACAGGCAGGCAAGGACTCTCATGCTTCTATTAGAAAAAAGAACACCACTCAAATACTTAAAATATCATTTGCACTGCAATTCAGATTCCAAGATTATGAGACAACAGTAGGAGAATCATAAACCTTTGCTGCACTGGGTCAAATTTCATCTGGGGTGAGACAAATTAAATATCAGAGGCATGAACAAAACTATTTGGTTCTCAGGGCAAAGATAGATTTGGAGCTTGAGTTCCAGCAGTGTTCTCATTGCCCACTCTGCTAAGATTTTGTGATGGGGAGAAACAAGCATCAGCAGCCCCAAAGGGTGCAGCAAGTGCCCCACTGCTGTTCTGCCAAGTGCTTCTCACTCCCTCCCACTTGGGAAGTGAATTCAGCTGAATGGATTCTGGTCTGATGTTCCTCATTACTGATTCATAGTTATTCAGGCTGCCTCCAATTATGACTTGAAATCTTCTCCAGGGGATGCAAAACTCATGTAAAACGCTCACTCTACTGATGCGCCCGACATCTGACACACAAATTTACAAGGCAGGGGCAGACAGAGACAAGGCATTATCACAGGCTTTCTCCATTTCCTAAATTTTCACTCCTAGCAGCATTCTCTGTCACCTGCTGCAGGATTTTGTGCAGTGAATTAGAGTTCTTCCTCATTAGAGCTGAGATCTCATCAGTCCAGCACATTAGAGTCAGTCATTCCACATCTCACTGGAATGAGAGAGGGCACAAAGGGCTGCAGAAACTTAAATGTCCTCTGAAATGAACCTCAAAGGTCAAAGTGTTTATAAACCAGTAATTCTTACCCCTGGAGAAGAGAGGTGCAAGAATCCTGTACAAGTAGCAAATAGTTTTCCAGTGTAGCCTAATAATTGACTGTCACTTTGTACAGCCCTTAGCACAGCTGAACACAAGGTAGAGAAAATGCTGATAAGGAAAGAAACAAAACAAAGAAAGAAAGAAAAGAGAGAGAGAGAGTGAGAGAGAGAGAGAGAATGGATTATGTTTGACTGTCATTTGTAAGGCAAACTCCCCTCTGTTAAAAAAAAAAAAAAAAAAGGAAAAATTAANAAACTCCCCTCTGTTTAAAAAAAAAAAAAAAGGCAGAATATGACCCCAGAAACCATGACATATTTTATCTTTTAAAAGAAATCAAAACTCAGTATCATCTATTTTCAGAAAAAAAAAAAAAAATTGGATGTTTTTATAATTAATATATAGCAGTACAGAATAAACTTGTTTAAAATCTGCACCGATTCTTATTAATCTGGGTCTTGAGACCCAAATGCACAGTGTTGGTACCACTCTTCAGCCAAGTGGTGCAAAGAGGATCAAGACCACGGTGCCATTTCATCTCCTGGCCACTTAAAAAGCCCTGGCAAGAGCAGCAGTCTGGGGAAATGAAGAAATGGAAGAGAAGTGGAGGGAGACATGGAAAGGAGGTGGTCTGTTAAATCGGTGTGGAAGAGGAGGGAACCAGCTGAGCCTGCCCTCCGCTTTCCAGTCCAAAGTTGCCTGCCTGAATTCCTGCCCACAGGATGGCAGTGTCCCACGTGCCATTTATACAAGTGCCTGCTTACAGCTGGGGCTGACAGCTGCTGGATTCATCTGCTTCGACACACTCTGCTCAGGCAGTTATGGGGCCAAGAGGCTGTGATTCCATCCTTTGCTTTCCTGCCTTTCTGCTTGTCAGCCCCACACGGGCCATTTAAATTCTTTGACTCTGATAGCTTTAAAAACAAATAAATGAAATCCTGTTTTCAGTTTGTAGTGTTCCTCACTCAGGATTTACACACAATGCCTCCGTCCCTCAGGACTCACTCCCCCTTCAATTAAAATCAATTTTTTTGATGAAAAAGGATTAGGAACCTTGGACACAGTTTCAAGTATATCTCATTTGAACTAATAAACCCATTTTCTGATTTCCTTACACATATTAATGAGAGATACACAAATAAATGGGTTGTTTAAAATTTAAATTACTATTCTATTCATTTTTCAATTTGGATTTTTTTTTTCAATTTAATAAAGAATTTACCTTTTTATAAAAACCCCTTTGGTCTGAGTTTTCCAAGTCAAAAGTCAATTAAAATGTGGCAGAGAGCACTGACCTGAAATCCTCCAGTTAGCAACAGAAAAGCCACATGTAAGAAGTGTACAGTGCTCAGTTCTGCAGCTCTACTCCAGCCCTGGATTCCATCCCTGTGGATAATCCCTACCAAACTGTGAGTACCAGGGTCATCATGGAAGGCCACCCTCTCAAATATTGGAGACCAAATATTTGTGAAAGCCCGTGACGAGCAAACATTGTAATCACATAACTCTGGCAGCAGTTTAGCCAAATATAGTGACACTCTCTTTTTTCAAGGTGCTGTATACTGATCAATTTTTAAGCAGCTTACCAAAGTACCAACTTGGGGTTTCTCATTTTCTCCTAGATCCTGAATTTTTATGGGACTCATGAAATTCTTTCTTTTTGGAAATGCCTTCCATTACTTGACTGGATACCCTGGTCCCTGCAAGGAATGGGGCTGGAACGATGAAAGAAAAGTTGCCTAGTTTCAAGAAATGTGTTTGTCTTTATAATTCACACAAGTCAATTCTTTCTGAGAACACAGTACATCCTGATAATGCCTCAAATGTTACCAAACCTCCTATTAGATCATTGCTTGCATGTACTACAGCTTCTTTTAAATCATCCTGTGAAAGAGGATGCTTTAAAAAGAGAAGAAAAACACCCCAAGCCCCTTAAGATTCCTGAGCAATTACTTTAAAAGCCTTTTTGCCAAGGAAAATGCTATTTTTTTCTTGCTCATCAGCTTTCATCACATGTACAGTAGAGCAAAAGAATTCAATTTACCTGTCTAATTACAAAGGATGTCCTGAATTATCAGAAATAAAAGCAGCAGCTCATTCTGAGCAGATATTGCAGGTGCATTTGGCAGCTTTGGTTCAAACTCTGAGTCTGTCCATAAGGGTCTCTTAAGTTTTTCCAGACATTGCAACATGCTTTTTATATCATACAATGTATGTTCCATTAGCAAATATTATTAAAATTACAAATTAATTTTTAAAACATTCTATTCTTAAAGGCTACAAACTCTCTAGCATAATCATAACTGAACACTCAGTTTTACCTAAAAATGTTTTTAGTTGTAAACATATAAATGTTTAGTTCACGTTTGGAAAACTCAGACCAAAGTTTTGGTTTTTTTTCTAAAAAGGTAAATTATTTCTTAAATGAAAAAAAAAAAAATCAATCCAAACTGAAAACCTAATGGAATAGTCATTTAAATTTTTAACAGTTCATTTCTTTTTGCATCTTTCATTAATATGTGTAAAGAAATCTGAAAATGGATTTATTAGTTCAAATGTGATGTACTTGAAGCTGTGTCCAAGGTTCCTAATCTAGTTGCATCAAAACTTGTTCCCCCCAATTTTCTTATAGATAGGTTCCAAAAAGCTAAAGAAAAAAGTTTCCAACAAAATAATTAAATATAATTTAATGGGGGCAAAAAAAAGAAAAACAGAAAAAACACAAACAAATCCCAAGATTATCACTGAAGCACACAAACTTCATCTACCAAGTCGTCCTGAAAAATTGGCAGAAAAACTTGGAACATGTTGAGAATGAAACCAATGCTTCTGGCACACAAAGTTTGCCATTGGGTAGAGAAACATGCATTAGAATCTGACTGAAATAATCCCTCCAGTAAACACTACTTTGAGCTGGAAAATTTACAAGATTTAGGAATAGAGAGGACAGAAAAGGTAGCCAGTAAAAGCTTGATACAGTAAGGGTTTTAGTACCATAAGCAGCTCATCTTGAGCCTCAGAAACATCTTATTTTAATTTTTTTTTAGAAAAATCCACACCTGTACTACTGAGATAATCATTAGGCACCTTAAAATGTGGACTAAAGTCTCAGAGAGAAAGCAATGATACAAAATATTGCCTGAGGATATCAAAGAGAAATTTAGAGGCACATTGGGAAGATTAAAAACACTCCTCAGGATATTTTTTCTTGCTTACTTCTCAAGTGCACGGATGCACAAATTGGAGCACCTTTTGTGAAACAGTTGACACGCGGCCAAATTAATCCTAGCTTGGGATGGAAAGACAGGCAGATGATGCCAGACATTTTCTGCTTAAAATATTGAAGAGGTTGGCTTCCACTGTGAGTTTTGCTCAGGTTGGCCCCCCGTGGATCCCTCACTGCAGAGGGATTCTCTCTTTTTGGTGAGGCTCTGGACTGCCACCACTGGCTTGGCTGGAGTTGCTTTGCTTTGGGTAAATAGGAGGCAACTCAGCTTTCACATCTGCTGCAATCAAAACAAGTTTCTTTCGTGGCAGATGGCCTTCTCCTACCTGTAGCACTTTTGCAGTTTGATGCCTGCTGGTGATGGTGTTGAAAATGATCCCCAAAAGCAGCAGGTGAGCACTTGGCAGATTTATACTCACTGCTGCTGCGAGCAACAGTCAGAAACAGAAATCAAAGCAAGGAGCAGAGTTATCACACTTTTAAAGATATCTTGTGTAACTAGTGCCAAACAAGTTCAACAGAAATAGATAAAAAATACATTTTTAGTACTAGCCTCCCAAAAAAACCACATTTTAGGCCATCTAACCACCCCTTAACAGAGAAGAACGTGGCAGCTGCATTTTGCATACAGGCATTGGAAGTAGCCCGGTGTCAATGGTGCAGGGGAACTCAGCTCATTCTATGACCAGTTTCAGTGCATTGTTCATAGGCACCCTTCCAAAACTCCCTCCCACCAAGCCTCCAGCAGCAACTTCCACTTTGCAGCTGAAGATCAACGAGCTGTCACACTGGCCAAGCCTTGGAAGGGCTGACCTGGAACAGAGACTAGACAGAATAAAAGGATAAAATAGGGATTTCTTAAAAGAACTCAGTGGATACACCTTGGATAGTGCAGGAGCCCAGGCAGGGCTGCACCCAAGATGAGCCCAAAATGGTCACAAAAATATGGATACCTGGTCACGAGCTATCACATTTTTATAAGTTTTGGTCCATTAGCATGTGGGAGCTAATTGCCCAATTAAAGCTTCAGCTCATGAAGCTCCATCCTCCTTGTTTCTCTCTCTTCACTTCACCATTGTTGAAACTCCTTGGGGCTGAAATCTGCATGGATCATCCTTGGTCCCAAGCTGGGGAAGGAATTGTTCTGTTACCCGCTCTGTGAAGAGAGCTCAGCACCACCCAACATGAAACCCAGAGCCACACTAAAATAACACAGAGTATGAAAAATAGAGAAGCTAAAACTTAAAGCACCACTCCCATACTTCTACAGCTGATTTTTCCATGGCAGTGAACAAGCTTCACTATATTCAGGTAGTAGAGGGATGATACAGAGAGAGCCAAAGAGAGATCGACACCAAATTATGCACATTTTGGTTCAGCTATTTTTTTTATATATATTTGTTTTTCTAATTTCCATTGAATATTCTAAATCTATTTACAGCAATCCTACGGTATTACTGTAAGAGCCTATTACTCATCATATAGGTTGATTTCATGCTGAAGAAGAGGGCCCCCAATTTTGCTGCAGATGTATAATATGAGATTTTATTTCCTCTTTCACGTGAAAACTTTAAGGGACATACTTTTGTTAAGCTTTCCCCCCCAAAAAAAACCAAAAAAACCCTGGAAATAAAAACTGTGAGGCAAAAAAATATGAAAATGCTCAAATTATTTTCATTTTGCAGTCATTGGAGTCCATCACTTGCTGTTTATTAATTTTTTTCAGGTAGATAGATCCCTTGGCAATAAAACAGAGTGGCATGAATAATGGACACCATTTGGCCATATTCTGTGGGGAAAATCTGAAAGATCTGGTATTGTTTTTCCTACAGAAAACAACGTTGGAGAATATATTACAACAACTTTCAAATAAATAAACAACTACCACAAAAATATTTTTTCCCGGCTACACAGCAGATATGGCATAAAACAAATAGCTAAAATATTTACATGAATGTGCACAATTTTAGTTTTTAAAAATCTTCAATAGTTATACTGAAACCATATGGTCCGCCAGTGGTAAAGAACAGAGTAGATGACTTTTTGATTTGTTTAAAGTTCTTCAACTGGCTCTAATTATAACTTCCTTGCTGATTCATAAGCAAGAAAATAATCTCGTATCAATCAAATAAGTTATTCTCTGTGAATAATTCATTTAGCATGAGTACAAAATTATACTTTTTTAATTGAACAAAAGCACGCTTTAGAAAATGCAGGTGATGAAAAATTATCAAAGTACTTATTTCTTGACCAGATGTATTCTATAGCTGATTGCTTGAATTCAATAAACTTTCTGCTGGGTCTTTGTGGATAACAGCATGGCTTATGGACAAAGGATGACTCTTTTTACAAAAGAGAACAGTAAATAAGAGCTTTAAATCCTTATTAATTTAGGAGCTGTCCAAATTATGTCAGAGGGGACACCATGGCATCACGAGCACCCTTGGCTAAGGTCTGTCTCGTGGTTTAGGTCCCTGACCTTCACTGGAGCCTGGCTGTCACTTTGTACCTTTGGTTACAGGAAAACTGAACTGCAACTGCAGAAACACTTCTGCTTGGATGGGTTTCAGCTTTGAAACTAAATCAGTGATAAAGTTTTGGGTTCTTTACTGATCTCAGCATGGAAATTCAGTTTTTCAGAAATTCATTAAATTCAGTTTTTCTTATCAATCCTATGTCTTATTTTAATGGGGTTCTCTAATCACCCCCATTGTAGAAGGCACCATGGCATAAAGAACATCTAAAAATGTAGAACCTTCCTATGGAAACAACACCTCCAGTGTCTTCTTTCAGACTGGAACTCGTTCATCCTTCAGTTATCCTAGGTGTAGATGAACACAAAGAAAGGACTCTGGTGCAAATTTAACCAACACTCAAGATCACACCGGGGCTGTTTAACCTCCAGTAATAATTAAAGTGCTTCAGTGGCTACACTTCAGTGCTAATTTATAATTAACTTCAGGTGCTTCTTTAATCTTTCTGATATAGATTTTCCCTGTTTCCTTATCAAGAGTCTGCATGCAGTGTGTAATTTTGTTTCTTAGTGCGACCACAGCTTTAAGTAAATGCATTAATATCAGCTTTGGGGAAATGTTGGTGAAGTCAGAGCAAGCCCTTACCTCTGAGCTGGAGCGTCATCTGAAGCACTGCTGACTAAAAATGTAGTATTGTATAAGCTCATAATAGGTTTGCCACAAAAATAAAAGAATGATTCCCAGTTTTAAGGTAATGCATGACAGAAGCAGTAAAGCTTGCACCCTACCAATGAGCCACATGCTAATATTTCACATATTATTCAGGGCATTAATATCACAACACTACAAAATGCAAAGTGTCATGTTTTATATCCAACTAGGCTCTTCTCCAAAGTGGAAGGCATTTCAAACTTCTTATGAATAATGAAATATTGAACCAAAAAGATTTTTTTTTTTAAGTGTCAGAAGCTGTTAAAATAACAGAGTGGTACAGCCAAACCTACCTGAACCAAGAAAACAATACACAGTGCAGGGGATCAGAGCAGTATAACTCATTTCCTCAGCTAAAGCAGGGAGCAGATCCTCAGAAGACCAACTCTAATCTCACATTTTCAACACATAAATAAGATATGCATCAGGGATAATGTGATGGAGATCCTCATATAAGACACTTTCTATCTGAGAAATATTAAGTGGAAATTGCAAAAGCAGTACTAGGGGCAGTCCTTTTGTAAATAGATCAGTCTGCAGATACAAAATGGGATTGGTGTGACTTCTCCAGTCCTAGAACTGATGTGCCTCTCCAAAATCCATGAATGGCCACAGTTATGGAGGTCTAAAACAAGCTCTGTACCAAACATTTCATCCCCCAGGCAGAGTAAGTCTGAGTGCTGCAAAGCACTGGCCCTGGCTTGCAGCATGGATGAGTGTGAGTGCCAAATGTGCCCAAAAACAGGGAGATTGGTATTACTGCAAGTCTGCCCACATCAGTACCCCCTTCCAGTGCACACAGGGTTGAAGAGAACTAAATTTCCTGGTGCCTTTCGTGATGTCACTTCACAAATGTATGTTTCCTAACTAATTGCTGGACAGGGTGGCAGCACAGGTACATACTAATCCTGTCATACTGCTCAAGGACTTCTTCCAGTATCATGATTCCCCCACTCTAGGACAGCTTCCCTTCAAATCAATCATTCCATAAGAATCAGAATTATTCCATAAAAGTAAAAGAGGGGGAAAAAAAAAAAAAAAAAAGCCCTGCAGAATGTGTGAAATCCACAAGCAGAAGCTAAGACTGGTGGGTGAAGAAACATGAAGCCACATCTTTCATGCTATTAATTTTTTTTTTTCCTTCTAAAAAGATGAGATAAAACCAGGGAAAGCAGCAGAGAAATTTTTTTAACATCACAGATACAGCAGCCTTCATCATACATCATCAGATGAAAGGCATGTTGTGCTTATTTTACTGCAGACTCATTCATTATTCTACCTGGCAGCAGCCTGGAATGTTACAAAATAAATATCCCTAGTACAGCCTTATAGCCAATGCCACACAGCACCGACTGTGAGGAGATCTGCCAAGTGCAAATTGAGTGGCTCGAGGAACTTTTCCCCTGTATTGACAGAAGCAGCTGTCCATCCTCATAAAATCTGTGTGGGTCATTATATCCTCCTGCTTAAGAGTCAGAATTTTGGAGTGTGCCTTTCAGAGAAAAAGGCAGAGTGTTTTCCATGATGGAGATCCCACTTATGAAGAATAGTACTCAAGTACCCCTGGAAGAACATTTGGCAGGGCCTTGCCAAGGATATTTTGGGAGGGAGAGTTTTTGTCTCTCTATTTAAAAAAAAAAAAAAAAAGAATATATCCCCTTCTGAAATGCTCTCAGAACTCTGGTTTTTTCCATTCAAAACTACTGCAATCCTTCTTGAATTATCAAAGCTTGCATTTTATATTATAAACAGCTTTTATTCAATAGTAAGAAAACCCACATGGTAACCCATTTATGAAATCTTCTAGTTACAGGCTCTTTTCTTAGACACTGTAATTTCTTTATGATGGCATCAGAAAGATTCATTTATGCTACAATGTTTGTTTTCTTATGTTTGTGACACTTTTTCAAAATACTAGTGCTACCTTAATGATGTATGTTCATCCAGAAAGAGTTCCATTCACATTTTCTGGAACCCCTCTCAGAAATTACAGTACATCTTTCTATGTGCTGAATTTTGTATGAGACCTTCAAATAATAGTGTAAAATATCTATGCAAGAGTGTACAAAAAACTATGAGTACCGTCAGTACAATAAACAAACTAATTTAATATGTATTGTTTACAAAAATAACAACCAATCAGGCTCACTTCTGAACCCCTTTTTTGGTCCTTTGCTGTGGTGGAAGTCACCTTGGGGAAATTACACTTAACACTGTTCTTCAGGTCAGCTCTTTCATATTTTTCACAGCAGATTTTGCCTATTCCTGTTGTACTAATCAGACTGGTTTTTGTGTAAGAAAGCACTGGGAGATATGGAATGTTTGGAAGTTACTCATGGCTATTCCCCAGCCAAGTCATTTGCCCTGCTCCAATCCTAAGAGGAGATGATCCAGAGGATGGAAGGAATTTTAACTGAGGAGCACAGCAGGAAACTGAGAGACAGTGGTCACACACTTCCCAAGGAGCTCGTGGAGTCCTTTGATGTTTTCAGATCCAGACTGGGAAAAAACCCTGAGAAACCTGCGCTAAATTAATGTGTACCCTGTATTGAGGAGGACATGCTTTGGATCTTAATTAAAAATTAAAATAAATAAATAAATAAATAAATAAATAAATAAATAAATAAATAAATAAATGATTTTTTATTTTATATACATAGAAAAATAACTGAAGCAAAGGCAAATTCAAGTGAGATATGAATCTCATATTTGTGACAGTGGGTGTGACACTTTCTTACATGTTCTAGTAGCTGGTCAACGCTGAAATCTGATAGGTGCATTTTTTATTTTTTTAATTTGGGTTTTGTTTGGCTTCTTTTACACTGGCTTTTCAGTAGTTATTTGTGCCAAGAAATACACAGTCACTGTCCATCACAAACATTTTTGTTGAAGGCAATCATATGAATAAAACTATGTTTCAGCTGAATCTATAGAACCTACTGTAACACAGAAAAAGCCCTCCACAGAACTAAACAGATTACCCAGAACTAGCACAGCTCATTTCCTTGGGAATTACAGAACCTCTCGTAGGGCAGAAAATTTCAGCTCCAAATCTATTAAAATAAGTGCTAGTTTTCTTAAATGCATTCAGTACTATGAAGCATGTACCAAGAAGAACTAGAATAAAAATGAAATAATTCAAACAAATGAATGGATTAGATTAAATGTAGTATGGTCACAATTACATGATTCAGCAAAGATAGGAACATACATTAAATCGAGCTTTAAAAGTCATTTGTCAGCAGCAGCAAACATTAAGGTAACTTGAGAACCAGAGATCAAAATCCTGATGGAGTGAATTTTTTGCAGGAATGGCTTTTTTGTGACTACATCAGAATACTGTTTGATGGGTGCTCAAGCAGGATCAACCCAAAGGCTCTGAAACTTAAAACACACAAAAAGGAACTATTTGACTTTTATTAAAAGTCCCCATGAAGAAGGAATAACCCCGAGAGAGCACAACAGGGCTCAGGCCAGCTCTGAATCCGTGACAGAATTCCTGCTGGGTTCAACACAGCCTCATCTCCCCCAGCTCCTCTGCCTCCACTCTGCATCTCGCTGGGCTCCAGCTTGAGAACATTCCTGTGCTAAAGGCACAGCAAAAGCAGCAGCCTAATTTGTGCCCAGAATGTGTTTTTTATGGTGTTCTCCTGCCTAATTCCTGAAACCACAGTGCCAGCCTGAGATGTCCCAACTTCCAGCCTCGCTGGGGAAAGTCTCCCCCCAGATTGGATTTAGTGAGAAAACAAAGAGCTGCAGAATGCCAGCACTAACTCAGCCTCACTGGAAAGGCTGGGAGAAGTTTGGAGAACTATAAATACACTAAACCATAGGTTTATTTCCATTACAGTGAATTATGAGAGGCTGTACCTATAATCCTTAGAGTTTCTTTACAGGGCCACATAAAATAACGCATTCTACAGCTATGCAGATAACAACTGAACCGTTTGCACTGCTGCAAAAACAAATGGACAAAGGGAACAAGCAGTATGACATTAAATGCTACATAACATACATTTTTTTTCTTTGCAGAGGGCGAGAGAAAAGGACAACCCTGCAGCGTCTCCTATTTGTTATCAATATTTTTCCCAGTGTCCATAAAATCCTAGCAAGCACCAAACAAATGCAACCAAGCATCTGTAAATACAATTGTTTCTGCAGCTTTTCCTTGTCTTTGGGTAGGCAGGTCAGAAGGAGCTATCATTGCTAGAGAGGAATATTTCTGTGTGCAGGGAGACTATTGCCCTGCACAGCTATGGCACAATATGATTCTGCTCTCTTTATTCTGCTCTAATGCTGCTGATAAAGCTGATACACCTTCCGGGAATAAAAATACATTCAAACCACAGATCAAATTTGAGGTTGATATCAAGTATTTATTCCAGAAAAGAAATCATATTTTCACCAATTCTATAGAGGACAATTTTACATCAGTTACAGAAAGAGCTACTGCTCCTGCTCTAGGTTTTTTTTTTTTGTTGTTAAAAAATTAAATTTAAAAAGCTCCTCTCTTCTCTCAGTGTTAGAGTTCTCTGGAGACACCTTGGCTTCACACTGCCCCTTCTTTTCAGACACTGTTCAGGAGCAGACTGTTCTGTACACTCACACCTTGAACATGAGTCCCAGCAGGGCAGCAGGGTCCATGCAGGACGCCACTATTGTCACTCCACACAGACACATTAACACAGTTCCAGAGACAGAACTTCTCTATTTTGTATATGTAATCCCACCAGCATTAATTAAAGCAAATTGACAAGTAACCTATCAACCACACACATGCAGTTACAGCCATGGTATATGCTGCAAAAGAGGAATGCAGGTTAATTAATAGCCCTTGCTACATAAATAAATCTTCTCAAAAGGGTTATGATCACCAAAAGAATTGGTCTTTTCAAAGAAAAGCACACTGTGGGGCTGGAGGGAACAGAGCATGACTCTTGTGACCCAGCCTGGCTGGGGACTCTCACAGCTATCTGTCTCTTCCCATCATACCAAAGAACATTTTTTGGATTGTTATTGCCTTTTGCAGACAGCATATTCAGAACCACAGCCCACATCCAGCCCCCAGGAGCCGAGAGGAGCAGGAGGCAGCACAAGGTGCAGGGGTGATCCACGGGGGTTTGGGGAAGCTGCAGGGATGCTGCTCACTCATCTTGCATCCTCTAAAGCACTCCCAGGTGAGGTGAAACTCTTCAAGCAGGATCCCAGGATATCCTACGTTGGGAAGGAGCCACAGGGACCATGGAGCCCAAGCCCTGAGAGAATGGCCCCATCAGAGAGGCCAAATGCCCAAACCTGAACTTCCCGTTCAGCCCTAAGCAGACACTAACTCAGATTAAAACGTTTTAAATTGGAGGGGTTTACTCTTATATTATCAATCTGAGATTCTTCTGAGCCTTTCAATTCAGCAAAATGTTTTGATACTTGGACTTTTTTGTTAGTTCTGGCTGTTGAAATGTTGAAATAGCATTTCCCTCAGGAAAAATTCTACTCTTCAGTCCTTTCTAGGTATTATTTTAATCATGACTCTTTAAACAGAGTGAAATGGCCTAGCTAAGCATCAAACTGGGAATTGTTAAAGAAAGTATGCTCTAACTGTTTCTCCATTTCCGAAAAATCCATTTACAGGGTTGCAAAGGTATTTATTTTTATACGCAGGCAGGGTTTCTGTTCCCACAGCAATTTTGCTCTGTATATGAACTAGCACTTCAGGAAAGAGGAAATGGAAATACCTATCTTCTGCCCTTAGAATTAGTTTTTAAATTTTGAAATGTTCTTGGTCTTACATTTATAAAGAAGGAATGGTCCTGGGTTCTTTAAGACCTACTTTCATTTTACTGGGAGCATCTTGTGTTCCTTTCAACTTAAACTTTACAACAGAAAGGTCTCATAATCAAATGTATTATAGTTCAGATTAAAACCATTTTGGCCTCTTACTCCTTGTGATAGCAACGCTAAGTTATAAACTACACAGATACTTGGAGTCCAAGCACTTCAATGAAGCCAGGCCCAGTTCAGTGAAACACTGAATTATGTATTTTTGGCTCACTGAGGTCAATGGGAATCAAACACAGGCCAGTCCTATCAGTCTGGATACACTTAACCATGCACAGCACACAGCTAAGAACATTTTCCTGTAAGCTGCCCTGGCTCATTTCCATCATTCCCATCCCAAACAGACATTCTCAGTAAAGGAAATTTAGCCTTTGTACCTCCATAATTTATACTGTTTGAATGCTTGCACTTCCAGATCTGTTATGTGACTAAAGCCAATTTAAATGGTTTTTTAATATATCTATGAATGTAATATCTGTGAAGAAATGCCATTTACCATATAGGGAAATAATTGTTAAAAACTTTCCTCTGTCCCAGTTATTCCAGATCAAAGCTGTACAGTGAAAACCTGTAAAAAGAGAACCAGATAAAGCACAAACCTGTTAGGCAAATCAAAGCACCCAGTGGGAAAATGATAAAATACTGAAATAACTATTTTAAAATTGCATCCCTAAAACTCTGAGCTAGATTAATACACATTTTAATACTGCTTGACAAAGTGTGGTGTCCCTCATTTTTCTTCTACCACGTACTATGAATAAGGAAACTATTTTCAGGAATAAATCTGTTAACCAGCGTGTCCATTTTTCATTGGCATATTGATCTCAACACTCCATCTTTAAGGTATGAAGAAAGTTTGAAGTTTGGAGCTGGAACCTAATGCTTTATTCATCTCATGTCATAGAAACCTATCATCCTTGCATACTGGCCCCCAATACTGATCCTAAATGGTGATGGACCACATCAGGTGATGGATCCTGTTTGTCAGGCTAGCAGGTTTTGTTCAGTAAATTTTAAAGCTTTGGAAACTTCTGCATGTTCTCTGATGTACAGGAAGGTCTGCTATTAAAAATGACCTTTTTCCAGAGTCTAATCAGAAATATATTTTAAAAAGTGCATGTGGCCATTAAATCATTAACTAAATGTTGTAAAATAATTGAGATCATTTTATAACTATATTTAAATATTACTAATAAATAATTATCTGCTGATTGCAATAACATTTATTAGTATAATCATTCAACTTTTGTTAATATCTTCAAATTCACATAAAATATGTTGGTTTGTTGTTTTTTTTTTTCTCTGAGGCAGTTCTTTCTTACTAAAAGTGACATTTATTTCAAGCAGTGTACACAATGCCAAACACCCTGGATCCCTGTACATGACCCCTGCTTTCCACCTGCTGTTTTCCTGTGAGTATGGATGATATACTCCAAGGGATGTGTGCACAAGGTGCCTTGTTGCCTCTTTTGGCTCTGCGTCGTGCCATGAATTAGGTACACATAAAAATCAGATCTCCTGTACTCACAAGAAAATTAAAAGCAGGCAACCGAACGGGGTGTTCCAACCCACCCCACAAAGCTGAGAGTAACCCAGATTTTTATCAATGAATTCTTGGGGGTGGATTAGAGTCAAACAACCCCTAAGGATCAGTGTTTGCAAATGTAAATCTCTAGGGTTGGTTTTAGAACAATTTAAAAATAAGGAAAAGAAAGAGAAGGAAGGATTAAGAGCAGAAAGATCTCACCACCTGAAGGCCTTGCAATGAGACTTCACTGTTGCAGTTCCAAGGTCTGCAGAAGTGATGGATCCATCAGGTCATGAGGGAAATCCATGAAACAGAGAATTTATTGGGTTTGCAGTCACTCAGGTTCAGGCAGGAATGCCCAGGTACCTCTCCTGGAAGTGGAGTTTCACACTGGATGGTTTAATATTGTGGATCAAGGGACATTTTGGGAGCCCCTGACACCTTATAAGAGGATGGCCCACAGTCAGCAGAAATGACCAATTTCAGGGTTGGTGTGAATGCCCCTGATACTTCCCTGGCAGAGGAATTGCCACATCAAAGCTCCTTTGGGTGAGAACACAGAGACAGTTTCTGCCTTGCAGGGCTTGCCTCTTTCCAGACCTCGTTCCACATCCAGCTTGTAGCCAGCCTGAGTGGGTTGTGGTTTATTAAGACAGATTTCAATGAAAATCTGGGGATTCTCTCCACCTGCACATACTCATGTACAAGCATATTTTCAGGTAAAACCTCCTTGAGCCCTTCATTCGCCTCAAACATGAGACATGTAGCAGGAAACAGGTTCTTGTCCTCTTCAAACAGAGCAGAGAAAACTGTTCTCTTGATTCACTACTTCATCTCTTCTTCCAAACACAAGGTCACATTCAGCTTCATCCATTTTACTCAATAATTTCATTTAAAATCGCAGATATTCTCTCATGACTCTCAGGTAAACCAAGCCTCTGAAGACATGCATGCATAAATAATCTAATGCATACCCCACAAAAAGAAAAAAAAAAAAAGAGAGAGAGAGAAGAAAGATCACTCACACGTGTGCTAGCAGCAAGTCACCTACCATTTTCTGTGAACCCTTTTATTTTTAATTATTATTACTGCCTTCATGGGTGGCTTTCATGCATTCAGCAACACTAAGGTCTGGAAAGTAGAGCTTCTGTGCTCTGCTTTGGCTGTAACTTTGTCTGTCTACATTCAAAATATCCAGGATCCAAGAAATCAGAAAACATTAGTACACTTTGCTCCCGCCTTGGATGTAAGGCCATATTCCACAGGGCTTCACCTGGGGAAAGGCTGGACAGAAGGATGAATAAACACAAAATTAACCAAAGACTCTTCTGAGCCTCTGAGTGCTGCATTTGTTCCTCTGCCATTAGTAAATCACCATTGTCTGTGTCAGCTATGGAAGCAAATTGTAATCTGTAAAACTGACTGAACATGATGGCATTTCCATTCCTTATTCTAGATATAAGAAAAGTAAAAGGAAAGATACAGGGAACATTCTCCTTCTGGGACATCTTGGTTGTTAGGGAAAGTAAGGCATTTTTTAATCATATGGGTACATGTCCTACTAGCTACTCTCACATTTTACCTGTCAAAATGAGTAAACCAGGTACTTTTGAAGAAGGAATTAGAGGTCCATTTGCTAAACTGAAGGTACTTAGCACTCCTGTCAAATCATATTTTATTAGGAGGACCAATAAAGGATCACAATTGTCAGACACTGCTCTTACTTCAATCCTCAAAAATAGTACAAATTAATTTCCTGTTTCAAAGTACTTAGGAATTTCTAAGCCTCTGTAATAGAAAACAGTGAAATAGCTTCGAAGAAGCCAAAATTTTTCTTTTCCATTCCTGTTCCTACTGAGCCTGAAAGATAAAAGATTATGTGTCGTGGCAGACTGACCCTATATATACTCCCTGTATGAAGCAGTTCCATTTGGGACTGATTTTCCAAGTGAATAGTGCAGTTAGGGTGACAAACTGTAAGCACATCTCCCACTATTTGAATAATTACTTACAAGGCAACATTTCTGTCCCCCATAGATCTCACCAGTCCTCAGCAAGGCATGGGGAAACTTGAGCACTTTCTGACTATTCCATCCATTATAAAACCTCAGTGTTAAAGATTTTGGGGGTTTTTTACCTACTTGTGAGGTCACTCATTCATCCTACCTAACTGGCCATGATGAGGATGCAGGCCAAGCCAAGACTATCCTTCTGCAAGATTGTAATGCTACAAGCACCCAAAAAACCCTAAAAAAACCCAGAAAATAACAAAAAAAAAAAAAA
>VWZN01019700.1:2660-54431 GCA_013396955.1 Regulus satrapa | reverse complement strand
AAAAAAGCAAAAACAAAAACAAACAAACAAAAAAAAACCCACCAAAAAACCCAGAACAAAATGAAAGCATGTCTTTAAGTCTCTTCCACTGGGTGGGTACACTTAGGGCTCTTATTGAAACTAAATGTCTCAGTTTAGCCATTCAAATTATAATGCAGCTGCTTCTTTAAATTTCTTGGGAAAAGAAAAATTATTTTTCATTTTCAAGGCTTGTGATTAAAAGCCATGCTTGAATCTTCTTCATGACAGCCAGGGCAGATGTGCAGAATGCTTGGGGGAATGCAGAGGTTTCCTCTGCACACTGTTATTCCCAGAGGTACAGAAATATTTCTGTCCTAGAGTGTCCATTCATAGTTCAGCCTCATCTGTGCTTCTACAGGAGTTTCCTCATCTTTCAGACTTGTAGATATTTCTGAACTCTGCTGGGTTTGACTGAACCCCTTTTTGATCCTCTCCCTAAGCCACAGGGTGCGCATTTCATACATCACTCTAAATATAAATTAATTATATTAACAGATGAAGGGTAGAATCCTATCAAAGGTGCATACATGCCACTGAAATCACCTGAGCCCAAAGACTCTTTTCTTCCAAAAAATGGGTTTCTGCTTCTGAGAAAGCTGAGGCAAAACCTGCAAGAGTGCTGGGCACGCATCCCACGGCCTTCCCTATTCATTAAGGCAGTGAAGAAACAGTGGCAACTCTGCAGCACTGGGAACACCCCAGAGAGTTCCTTTTTAATTCCCTGCAAATTCTGGTTCCATTGCCAGAGTTGATGTTGCCATTGTCCGTTTCTCTCCTGCTGTTCCCTTTTATGCCAGACCAAAGCATTCACTTTGAAATTCTCTCAAACCCTACTCACCTAGTAACACATAATGCTGCCCTGGTCATGGAAGAGCTGCACTAATTTAATAAATAAATTCCACAAATACAAATGCAAAAATATAAATATAAATAATATAAATAATATAAAAATAAAAATAAAAATAAAAATAAAAATAAATATAAATATAATTTTTACTCATTTTTATGCATGACAAATATATTTGACATAAATATAAATAAATATATATTATGTATTTTACAAAATATATAGTATGAAAATATATAAATAATCAATATCAATATCATTAAATAAATAATAAAAGGAAATAAAGCAGAAAGGGTGAGAAAGCTGGTGTTCTTAATAAAACAAGTAAAAAACAGTGTAGCACAATTTATATTTGGTAGGGGAAAGTCTCAGGAGAGAGTTAATTCTTGGGGAGGAGTAGCTATTTTGCTTTTCCTCCTAAGGCCTTTCTCACATTGCAAGAGAATTTTACAAGATATGAATGAATTTTTAGTTGAACTTCAACTACAGGGCATCAAGCTATCAGCTGGAGGAAAAAGAGAAATAACATGACAACACTGCCCCTTCTTTTTTGCAAAAGACCTGCAGGATCTCATTGCAAATGAGCTGTCAATCCTGTAATTAGCAATTCAGTCAGTATTAATTGTGTGTGTGTTACTTCCCATCAATCACTGTCATTTCCATCTAGCCAGGATGTTTTCTAGAACTCAATTTGTAAACAATATGCAAAAAGTTTAACCCACTTTAAATTAATGTTCCTAAGCAGGAAAAGGGATGCTTTAGCTATTTCTTTCTATAAATGGACTTTTAAAATTCTAATAGGTCGTAAGAGAGAAACAAGCATGCATGGAAGGCCATTAGTCCACACCAAAACCACTGTAGCCAACACGTAGCACACACTTTCTTGTCAGGGTAGCACAGAACTGAAAAGCTATGAGGGAGAGACAGTCAAAGGCACGAGTCATTCCAGCAATTCATATTTTATGAAGCAATGTCTGCTCTTGATTTAAGATGTGTCCAGAAAGACATAATCCATGGCTTGCTGGCAAGTGGGGGTCCAATTTTTAAAAAAATATTTAATACCCTGCCTCTCAATTTATCAATTTCAAACATCAGAACTTGCTTTATTTTCATCAGATAGATTTCAGAAAGCTGTCTGTAGGAAAATTGTATTTGTCATTAGTAATGAGAACATATAAATTACATTTCTCATGTAATGACTACTGCAACCACCCTTTCACCTTAGATTTGATAGATTAAGTAGATTGGGCTCCCGGAACACTTCCTTTTTAATAACATTTTTTCATATGCTTTAATTATTCCACTGGCTTTTCTCACTGGTGATCAACAGCCTTACTGAATTGTGAACATTTGTCTTCCACTGGGAGACCACTGAAAGTGCCAAATAAAACAAAACTTCTATTTAATATTCTCAGGATTGCATGAAAACCCTTGCTGCAAATTGCATTCTTTCTCTCCCACACCATAACTACTTCTGACTGAAAATTAATTGCTCATCCACCCCTTGTGAGCCACTTAGGTCCTGTGCTTAATATGGGCAGTCTGTTCCTTAGCCACTCACTGTGAGATCCATAAACTCTGAAGCACAACCACCATCAGAAAATTTTTCACGTGTCATGAAATCGACCACAAACTGGGACTGTCTTCAGTCTGTCTGCTCTGGAGAGCTCAGCCCAGAGCACAGGCTGGAACTCATGTGTGAAGCTGCCAAAAATGCAAATTACAAACTGGCTACCAGCTTCCCTTTCTCTTTAACCCAAAGTTAATCTAAAAAGCATGTGCATTGTCCATCTTAAGCCTGGCTTGCACAGTTTTCAGGCAAACCCTTTACAAGTCTATCTCTTTAATACTGTGTTCCTTTGCAACAGTAAATACCTATGTGTAAAAGTTGCCAGAAACAGAGGGACATTTTTTCAAATGTGGTACCACTTTCCAATACTTTATGGCCTTTCCTTACCCTCATGTTGGTCCTCATGAGCCATCGTGAGGCTTCCTAGAAATATCCACGCCTCCTTGGCTTCAAAGATAGAGTTAAGTTGATGCACCTTCCTGCTACTCTAAACCCTGGCATTTCATTTTAGCATGTGGCTGTTTTCTCTGGAAAACCCAGCAGACGTGTTAGGATCAGAGCTGTTGATTTTTCCACGTAAAAATCTAATGGCGCACAGAACTCCTGGGCAAATCTGCTCAGGAAAGCAAAACTCAGATTTGAAAGGGGATGCCAAAGCACCCAGCTGCCAGTGGGTGTTGGTGGCTCTCGCTGTTACCTGCACCCTGGAGCTCATGTGTCCCACATCAGCACGAGTGATTCCGTGGCATTTCTCCACAGAGAGCGTTCTCTGCAGAGCCAGCAATGTCCTCCACCATGCACGCTGCCCACGGGTAGAAAAGGACAGGAAAAGTCTTCTACCAACGGTATATTCACACACATCCTTGGACGAAAGACACAGAAAATAAAACAAATAAGAGGAGTAAAGGGTTTATCTGTAAAACGTTCAATCAAGCTTTGAAATCAATTAAAAAATGTGGACGGCATAATGGAGGAGATGGCTGTACTGAAACATAAAATTGAAAATGCTAACAAAAAGTTTTGACACTTAGGGAAATTATGGACAGCATTCTTGCAAAGAAACAGGATTTATCAGCTCAGTATTTTATTTGTGCATATTTTTTCCACTGGAGGTACTACAACAATGAAAGGGCCCTAAGGAAGCCCGAGCCATTGTTTAGGAAGATACTTAACAATGTTTTTGGCTTCCAGCATGATTAATCTTATTACTTTCAATAGAACTATTCACATGCTTCAATTAGGCTTCCTGAAGTATGTTTACACAAAGAAAAAGGGGAAAAAATCACAGCCCTCCAGAGCACCAATTGTTCACAAAACTCATTAAATCAGTATTTTGTTGTTACAGCTCTTTCAACTGGCTGCCTCAAAGAGCAATACATTACTGAAAATTATTAGCCCTCCTTTTTTTTTCTTTTTTCTTTGCCAAATCTTTTGATCCATTCTGATTGCATTCCTCCTCTACACCTTATTTCTCACGCTGGGCTCTTTCACTTCCAGGGTGGATCTCCACTGAGAGTTTGCCTTTTCATGATTCAGATGCAGCAGGAGACATTTTACAGTGACATAGGGCAGCCTGTTCAGAAAGACAATATTTATTAACAGCACCTTGAGGACCCTAGGTCAGAATGGACAAGCACAGGTTACAGTAATTGTAGCTTTCCTGAAGAAAAGTTTGTGATTTATTCTCTTGGTGTGCCTGTCACTCAACTCACTGTTGCTTTCCAGGTTCTTACAGACTTTTCTCATGTTCTTCATCCCTTATGAGCAAATAAATATCCCATCACGGTGTGGCTGTTGCATCTTTATGGTAACACTGCTCATTTTAGGCTGTTTTTTGGCTTTTCTGACCAACAGCTTGAGAGAGAAATTACTCCCTTTGGTGCTATTGAGACACAATGAGAAAATAAATGAGTAACAGAACCAGGAGCACTTTCCATACAGGCACTGAGTGTTTCCTTCACAGCTGTCAATTCCCCCTGCAGTAATTCCCAATTTCTTTGAAAATACAATAGTGAAATTCTGTTCTTCTGAAATTCTGGACACTTTAAAGGAGTCAAGACTTTACACAGATTTGTTCCCTTAACTCCCACATCTTGACACATGTTACTAAGTAAAAAGTCTGGTCCACATCTCGTTTTTGCTCTGGTTTGCCAGAACCCAACAGCAGATATTATTAATCCTAAACATTGCACATGCAGTTGAGCAATGTTCCACAGTGCTTTGCAACATTTCTGCTTCAACAACCTTGTCTGCATCAGCTAAAGTTGACGTGGGAGCCAACAAAAAAAAAAAAAAAAGAAAGAAAACAAGAAACAACTCTTTTAAACAGAAGTTTGTGATTAGCTTTTGTATCCAGTTGCACACAAACACAATAACAGATGGAAGATTAGTAAAGAGTGGGAGAGAATTAATTTTCCATGTCATTATCTCTCCAAGATGGGAAGCACAATGCAACACCTCCATGTCTGGCACAATGGGCTTCTGTCTTTGGGCCAGATGTGTTCTGCTTTCTGATGGAAAGTGGAAATCTAATTAGAACATACTGTGGAGAGACTGACCTTACACTCATCCAAGCTTTCATTAAAGCAGCTATCTAAAACACTTGATATGTTGTAGGCTGCAGCTGTCAGCTCCAAGAGCTACTTCTGAAAGCCCTAAAGAAGAAATAATTGCAAGGTAATGATTGCAGCACAATGTAAGTGCAGCTTGCTGTTCCTTTACAAGAGTAACCTTTTAATTACCAACGGTTAAAAGAGGCCTTTTCTATGGACACTGGGACAAATTCTAGGAATTGTGGAGTTCCCACAATTCCCATTAATTCCAAAGGACCTTTCAGGGTCCTTATGGTACTTACCACCACTCAGGATTTCACTCACCCTGAGTAATTAGATTTTTTAAATTATTACTTTCCTCTGAAATTTCAGACATCCAGCCAAACCTTCAGCAGGACAACTGATAAGGTCATCTGCTTTTTGGTTTCTTTTAAAGAAGGTGTATTTTCTCTTTAAAGCATTTACTTTAAAAGGTTTACAGGTCTTTACTTACAAATGCATTATATTTAAGGACATCAATATATCTCATCTGCTGGTTTTGCCCTTCAGTATACAAAACTACTTGAGAGGATGTCTCAAAAAAAACCCCTGAACCTGAGTACAGAGCATTTGCCAGCTCATCTCCTCTTCCAATTAAATTCATAGCTTTAAGAATGCAGCCCTTTCCCTTGATCTGACAGGTAGCAGAACAAAGCACTTGTATTTTAGGTGTTGTCTGTCATGTTTTATCTGAGGAAGACATTTACATACTTCAACAATGCCAAGAACGCAGGCTCCCAAATTCATATACAAAATGGAAGCATTCATTAATCACAGATTAACTAGGCAGCAATCCAGAATTCCAGCTTGTTCTGAAGGCTTGATACCAACTGAACATCCATCAATAGGTTTCTAATATACCTGAGAACATTTTGTATTTCTGAAAATTCCTGCAGCAGAAACATCAAGAAGAGATTGCAATAATGAATAATTATTTGCTATTACTGCCAAGGAGTTAATATACTAATGGATATCTACTTTATTCCTCCCTTGTAAGATAACTGATGGTTAATGCATGTTTTTATGTGGGAACATTACTCAGACCCCAAAACATGACATTACTCCTGAAGAGGAGGTTCTGATACTTTGCTGAATAGAAATGCTGTAGAGTAGAATAAATGCTTCCCATTGTTTTATTGCAGCTCTGCAGTTCAACACTGAGTTTCTAAATTAAGATTTATACTGCAACTGATGCAGAAACATTAAAACAGCCAACAAGATTTTTTTTTTCTCTCTTTTCCACTAAAAAAGGCTCAAAAAAGATGGAATATTCGCCACTGCCCACTGGGTATGTTTAGTCTGGAGAAAAGGTAGCTCAGGAGAGATTTGATCATGCTCCACAAGTACCTGAACAGAAGTTGTGGTAAGGAGTTGGTCTCCTCTCCCAGGTCACATCTGAGAGGATGAGAGTTTGTGCATGGTTCCAGGCATGGCTAAATACAAACTGCTGCTTAACTCTCCCCCAAGAAAAGACCAGTGGTCAGAGAAGCTGTAAGAGAACAGCTCAGATATTCTGAGTAGGTAAGACCTGCTCACCCACTCTTCAGCTAGAGAACCTTTTGGTCCATTTGAATTCCATGGGTTTGTCCTTTACTTTGCTAAGAGCCAGTACAATTGGTGTCAAACTGGGGTTCCTGCTCTTCATGTCTCCCCAAGGTGGTAATAAATAAGTAAGGAAAAAATAGAATAAATAATAATTTTAAAATACTTTTAAAATATATATGTAATAAATAGGTAAGGAAAAAAAAAAAGGCCCTCTGCAGCATTTCAAGCCTCAGCTCTGTTTTGCTGGTTTTTTTCAAACTCACAGATGACTCTGGTCATCAAAGAGAAACTCAGCTGGGCCCTCTCTAGAAATACAGTGAATCCATTGCAGCTCAAGAGCAGAGAATAAAAATGAAATGGGGCCTGCTCACCTCTGCAAATGATATCCATAAAGATACCCCAAAAAACTGCTTCATGCAGTTAGGGACTTTATCCTATTATCTCCACAGAGATAATTCAAAATGTACTATAATAATTCAAAGTGCATCAGTAGCGAGGAAGTAGATGAGAATCCTGAAATATTTCCTGCATGCAATATTTTGAAATATTAAAGAAAAAAGGAAGATGGCTGTGTTGGATTCAGAGTTCTGATAATCTGGGTTCTAACATGCTGATCTCTTTTCAGAAAGAGACAGTTGTTAATAAACACCTGTGAAATCTTGCCTGCCAGTTGTAAGGAAAGGATGGGAGCAGAGAGAAGGGAATAAATTTTCACTGTTCCATCCTGAATCACAGCCTTTGCACAGGTGAAAAAATGTGCAGGTGGAAGCAAATCTGGCCTGCCTAAAGTACAAATTCTGCCTCGTAGCAGGAAGAAAAGAGTAAGAGCTGAGATTCACCTTCACCTGGCTGAGAGAAGCTCAGTCAAGACTCCCATCACAGGCACAGACTCCTGCAAAGGAGGCAGTGAAAAGGCACCTGAGAATGTTGGAGGGCATATCAGACCAGCTGTGCTTTATCCTGTCACCCCAAAGAGACTGAAGTGTGATCACGGCTTCCACTTCTCTTCAACAAGGAATGGTCATTCTCTTTGTCTAGACAAGAACTGCTGCTTTCCCACCCATAACAGAGAGATCCTTCTGGATCATGGAGCTTAGATCCAGATTTGCTTCCACGAAACATGATCAGGGATAATATTAGCAGTCACCAAAGAAAACATTGTCCTTATTCCAATTACAAATTTATTTTCCAAGTGCTTTTTAAAAAAGCAACTAAGAGCCTTAGCTCTTTGCCTGTAGATATTTGAGAATCCATTAACCACTTTTCATGTCCACAAGACGTATTACCAAAGGAAACAAGCCCAGGCCAATAAGATTTAATTAACCAGGACTCAGACCATCAGAAAAAATTTTTCAGAGGCTTGCACACTGAAAAAGTTTGAACTACTGCATTAGGGTAAGTTTTTGTTAAAGAATTCTATTCAGATAAGCAAATCATTGTATTTAAACGTACCAGATCTTACTTTGTCCATTCCAAGAAAACCTTTAACTTCCTCACATCCTTCTATTTTAATGTACTCCTGCAGAGTCTACCAAATACAGAAATCACACGCTGAAAAACATAACTGAGCTATGACCTAAAGTCCTTAAGAAAGTATTTCTCACTTTGTGTGGCACATTTGGAACCCCAGTCACCGGCCAGGTAGGAGGACACAGTCCTCAGTTTGCTTTACACTGTGCTTGGCTCAGCTCTTTGTCATCTGGTCTTAAAATCAGTCAGACAAGAAACGTATTTGAAGCTGCACAGGCAGAACTGGAACAATTCCATCAATACTCCTTAAAGCAGGAAGCTTCATGGGGCACTCTGCCTCTGTCAGATTCTGAGAAATGAAAAAAACAAGAAGGTGTAAAACCAGAAGGATTTAGCATAAACTCTCATCTATATTTCAAAATGGAGTTCACAGTAGCTCATCTTTAGCTTTAATGGAAATGTTTGTATTCACCGTGCAAAGAATGCTGCCTCAGATGAAATTTGTGGTATTGTCTAGTTCTTGCAGATAGCAAAGTCTGCTAAACAACGGCAACACTGCATTTATTTTTATGATTACTGCACTAATGGTAATTTTTACAGAGGTGTGGCGTGAAAAGACACAATATTATAGTATTTTCTCAACATTTTTACTCAATAACTACACTAGCTAAAGTCTGTGGGCCCTTTGTCTCAAGTCACAAATTGTAGAATCATGTTCTTCTGTCTGATTTCCCCATTTTTCTTCCCTGAGGGTTTATTTTTAAGGTAAAAATACATTCAGATATCTAGGTTATATATTTCATAGGCCATTTGAATGATAAATGTTTAAACAACAGAAAGCAAAATGGTCCAAGAGTCTTCAAGTCAAAGTTTTAACTTGGACTTCAGTACTGATCAGACTTAATGTACTTCAAGCATCTAATGAGTCAGGAGGATGGTGTGCCGGGTTTTATAGCATGAAAAAGACTAGAAAAACCAGAATTATCTGGGATCCTCTACCTTAGTTAACTGGTGAATGGACTGTTTAATTGATTGCTGTTTATTTTGTTGCACTAAGGTCGCAACTAAGATGAGCACGGCCATGTAGGAGCTGAGTAGGACAGGAACACCTTGCAGAAGACAGTCCTCACTCTTCTGAATTAGCAAAACCAGGAAAAAAACCAGCAGAGAATGAAACCAAACAGCAGATGTATGGTTTAAAACATCCAGGACTCCTAAACTCTAATCCATCACTGTGGCCTCTGGGCTACAAGGGGTTCAAGGTATTTTTCTGTGACAATAAACTGCCCTGTCCAATACCAGCACCAACATTAACCAGTAAAAACAACAACAACAACAACAACAACAAATCACCTCGTAGAAATAATAGAAATAAACTCTAAAAATGCCCTGGGAAAATTAGCAGCTTTATTTTTTTTTTTGTCCAAGCAGCCAAAGTAAATGCTTGATTTGGTTCAGGCTGCAGCAAGGTTGTGCTGTCTTTTTCTGTATAATAGTTTGCACAGCTACACTAACACAAAGTACAATGTGAATGGACTATGCTTAGGCTAATTTATTGCTGAGAAATGTCTGCTCTCTTTACTATGAATTCCAAGCTTTCCTTTGGTTTGCCTTCCTTTGGTTTGCCAAATGATGCTGCTATTTTTTCTTTTTTTTTTTCCTCAGAGAGCTGTTTTGTTTGATATTGTGCTTTTGTTTGGTGAACAGGCATTCCCTCATCCTGTTTCTTTTGATAAGAGTGATAGGTCACAATTAATGGATAAATACACAGTGAAGTCTGCAGAGCTGTCCCAGGGTACCACAATGTAGAGGCACCAAATGTTTACCACATCATTACTTTATAAGCTACCAGAATCCTAAAAAGCCATCTCAAGGAAAGCAAGAAGCCAAAAACAGATTAAAAAAAGAAGGAGGGTAGGATGGATAACCAGACAGAGAGTCTAAGGGCTGCTCTGCAGATGGACTGTCACAGGAAATTTTCTGTAGTCACATGGAGTTATTATCAGCAGGTTTGCTCTGATAAACTCCCTGGTGTTTACCTAGATTCACTGATTTTTATTTTATTTTCATTTTTTATTTTTAAAAGGGTGTTTTTCTCTTTGCTGTGTGGAAATACCCCTGCTGGGAAAAAGAACCTTTGCTGCATCGGTGGTGAGTGTGATGGGAATAAACCTTATGAGGGTATACCAGACTTTGCATGTCATTTGTGTCATACTCTTTAGGGCTAAGGAATCTTCCTTCCCTCAGAGAAATCGTGGAGAGGAATCAGTGAATGCATTTTTCACCAAAAGTGAGCTTTTATTGTGCATTTCCAGTTATTTTCTTCAGAATTTCTTCTTTCAAACAATCACATGGTACAAAAGGTAATCTTTATGCAGTTTTCTAGGAATAAGGATATTAATTACCAATATATTTTAGCCCTGATGTAGCAGAGCACGAAGTTGCAACAGCCACACTCTGCAGTTACAGGGTTTTTATATTTCCTTGTGTTTCTGGCACAACCTCCTGCTCCCCTTCCCTTTGCCTTTTCCTCATCCTGTAATTACCATTTCCTCTTTACTTTGACAAATCCATTACACAAAACATCCCTCAAAATAACAGAGGACAGACCTCTACCCTCTCTTAGCAACCATCTAAACAGCTAGCTCTGACCACGCTTGGAACTTTAGAAAAGGGCATCCAAACTGAAACTCTCCTCAGCATTTCATTTTTCATGAATTCTTGAATGTTGAATGAAGTCACTTTCCTGAAAAAATGTATTAACTTATTAGAAATATATTAATGTTATCATATATATATATATATACAGTAGCTGATCGTGTTTACTACAGTCTTTAAATTTATGCAGTTTGATTTTTCATATTGCTTTATTCTAAAGCACTGCAAGCTACTGTCTTCATTAACAGGATTATTGGACTAAATCCAAAATCTTATCAGGATAATTTTTAGAAAATAGCTATTTGTTTATGCTCTTTATCCTTTCCTGAATCCCTCTGCTACATTAATGCCTTAATTAGCCATAAAGTGTCTTAGAGTTCAATAACCCTAAAATAAATTTAAATATCACACAAGGTGCGTCCAGGTAACTGTCCTGCCTTCTGACTACCTTTTGGAACAGCACATTTAAACTTGGCCTTCTGTAAGGTATTCTGGAAGAGTTGAGTACATTAGGAGCATTACCTTATCTATAGGGTACATGTCACTGATTTATAGTGATCATATTCTTTTATTCTGTGCTGACTCAGCTGACATTCTGAATCACTCACTGAAAATAGAACCATTTTGCACATGCATATTTGTATGCACACACAAGCAGCTGTGAGATTCTCTTCACCTTTTACCAGACAGTTAAAAAAATTTTTAAAAAATATGAAATTGTTTTGTGTATAGCGCTACAAATGTTAATTACTGAAGTGACATATAAGTTTCCATTTGGACACACACATTAATTCACTATTGTCTCAAATTTTTTTTCCTCTACCTTTATGTAGACATTATACCTCTATGTAACATTAAATAAAAACACTTTATGTTTTTTAAACCCCAGAATAGTAAAAAAGCTTGCTTTCAGTCAGCAACTGAAAACACACTGGATTTTCAATTGTAGCAAGACCATACATGACCACTTTATGTACAAAAGTCTTCCACCTAATGCAAAACCAAAAATTTCACACATTGCATTAAATCCATGTGTCATCCATCAGCCTCATCCAAAGCATACATTGGGGCAACAATGGCTTCAAAGTTCATCAAAATACAACTCATTTTTTTCCTCATGGTAGCTCTAAATCTATTTCCAGATTAGCATCCCTTTCAAAATGTACTAATTTACCTCCTGTATAAAATTAATCAGTAACTTTCTGGGTGTCCAGCCTGCCCTGAAAAGGGCATCGTTTTCAGATCACAAATTTCATACTGAGATCAATTACTCAAAACTAAAACCAACAGTTTGGGACTCAAGTGATAGCAAACTTATATTTCTTGGAAGCCATCCCACATCTGTAAGTAAAGATGCAGTAATCAGGGACATTATTATTTCTTTTACAGCTATCTTTAATTCTAATTTTTTCATTGGTGTGGCAGTTCACAGAATACCTGATCAGATCTTCTTGGAAAACACTTGTACTCCTAGTAAGAAGTAGCAGCAAGGACACGTTCCTGCCATTGCAGGGAAGACAAGAAGGCAACAGATCATGACTAAATGGTCTGGAATTTAATTCATCACCAAGCCCATATCTCTCTGCCTGAAGGGAAATTCAGTCCTGCAGAAGGCATTTCTGGAATACCAGTATTGAATGCTACTGGTCAAAACATTTCTGCTGACAACAGATCACTCTTATAATTTTAACCACCAAAAGCTAACGGGGATACAGGCTTTAACTTTTATATGTTTACCAGACTGCCTCTCAGGCTCAAAATAAACAATTACTGAGAGCGAAGTCAAATATCTCCACTGAAAATGTCATGTTAGGTTTATGGGCCAAATTGTGATTTTCATCAATATCAAGTCTAATACTAATTCTGGATAAATGCTGGTTACTGAAGATCAGAATATATTCCAGCACCCTAGGGGGTTATATCTCCCCTTAAAAATGCAATGGTACATGCAAAAAAAACCCAAAAAAAACCCCTGAAATAACTCACACAAAGCACATGGATTTCTTTGGGTCTCAGCTTTAGAATTCTGCCATTGCCACTGTTAACGTAACAGTAAATGTAAAATTGTATCACTACAACATTAATTCCGTGAGCACATCTGAAAATAATATTCACCTTTTTCCCCCAGACATCACTGCTTACCACGAGTTACGACCATGACCATTCTGACCACCTGAGGTTTTACTTAGAGCACAGCACAAGAAACAACATTTCTGGTTTTCAATTTAATATGTTTGAGCGATTGGCTGCTGAGCAGAGGGCCAGATGCTGCCTGCCAGCCTCGGTAGCAGTCTCTGCCCTGCACAGCTGTCTCTCACTGCTAGGCTGACAATGTGAATTTGCATGAGCAGCCATCGATTCCCAAACCCCTTCTGTGGAACAGCTTTCTGTGCCAGAAGCAGACCTGCTGCACTTACAAATGCGTGGCCTTTCAATGCTTAGAGCATCTAAGACACACACATGTGAAACAAGACGGATCTTAGCATGAAAAGCAACTTTTCTAGATGAAAAGGGGCGCAAGTACAAACATACTTTACATACGTTACACTGCTCTGCTGTATTTTTATACATGCATATTGATTTTTAGTGAGAACATTTTCCTTGTAAGAGCAATAAATACTCACTAAACAAGTGAGGCATTCCTATAAACAATGTGATTTATATATACTAATTGATACTAGGATGTGATGCACAATTAGTTACAGATTATGTAAGGATACTATGCTTTCATGGTTGGGAATGAACAGTAAAGCTCACAAAGGAAGAAACAGCATATCTTTCAACAGGCATTCCCCATATTGAGATAATGGGGATAAGTAGAAATGCAGACTGCATCTCCAGAGAATGGAATAACTAACACATGTGTAAAATGAAAGAAGGAAATTACTTGACCAAATTTTGATTAAATTCTCTCTCTATGTATCAAGGGGAACAGTCAATTCTCTGCTGGGATATTCTTTCTCAATGGAATGATGATTCAGAAGTGACTCAGGGTGTCCAGCACCTAAGAACTGACAATAACAAGCACAGAGTGGCAGTGTTATCAATTATGTTTCAAATTATACGGCATATTTTTATGCTGACATTCTCAAAGTTACATACTTCTGAGCAGGTTTAACTGTAGAGGAACAGCTGGTACCTTTTAAAATTCAATATCCTCTTAAATTAAATATCCTGGGTAAACCATCAAAATACAGAGTCAAAATCTGGCTTCAAATTCACAACACCATGAAACACGATCACCCCAACAGGACCTACATCACAAAAAGTAATTGCAGTCTACATCATAAAAAAGCTCCTACATTGCTAAAGTGATGCTTCAAATTTGGTGCAGAAAATGTACCATTTTCTGTCATTTTGCAGCTTGCTAAACATCCACTTTATGAGAATTTGACCTACAGTGGAACAAGGTGGTGAAAGGAGGTGAAGAGCCAGGACCTTCGCGCAGCCCCGCACGCACGGTGTGAGCTGCAGAAGCAGGACAGATAAATCAGCCAGCACGCTGAACGAGATGTGCTGGTTCATCCACATACCCAGGCAGGATCCCTTGCCATTCTGCCACTGCTCTCTGCTGGCATGAGTGGGACAGAGCAGCTCCTGGATGTTTCTTTGCGTTGCTGGAGCGATTTCCCCTAACTCTGCCTCTTTGCTGCAATTTACCATCTCTCTTTGCTTTAAGAGCTGCTCTGGTTCTTCTTGTTCATTTGCAATTGACACGCTTCAATTAAAGCAATCTGATTGAGATCCCCCCCTAGGACTTATTCTGTGACCCCATCAGGGTTGTTTTCTTCACAGAAACATGTTCCCATTAGTACTAGATGCCCCTGCAAGTGAAAGGGAGCTGTGGCTTCACATTCCTTAGCTAGTGCTCTCTACTTTAGGATGAGGTGGCTTCTGAGGACACTGCAAATCTCGACATGCAGGTGAGAAATCTCCCTCTTGTTTTGCTCAAGAGTTACACCTGGACTCCTTTTTTCCCCAGGAGTAGTTGCACTTGGTTTGGGTCGTTTTATGTGACAGCACAGTGGGGTGTAATTAACTTTCCTCTGGATTTAAAAACAAACTAGCAAAACAAAACAAAGACAGAATAGTTTGTAATTGCCTCTTCTTAGTGTATCTCTGGAGACTCAAGGAACACTGGGGACAGATTTCAAAAGCAGAAATTGCCCACTATAACTCTTTAGGCTGACAGAAGCTGCTTTCCCTTGCTTCCATAGGACCTGAATAAATCCCCGTGCTTCCTTACACCGGCAGGATGGCTCTTGTGTTGGAATAATACCTCAAACTAATAAACTGTTTTAAACTCTGGAGCCTGAGTTAACCAACACTCACAACTTTAAACCCAGCACCGTGTGCCTCCTGCACTTTTTCTCCATCCACAACAGGTTTTTACCAACCTCCCGAACCCTCACGCACCCAACCCCTACTGGAATTTGAATTGTTGCGACCCACACAAAGCTGCTGAGCAGAGAGAGGCTGCAGTGCAACCCCAGAGTGCAGGAGGCACCTGAACCTTTCTCCTGGAGCAGGGACAGGCAGCAGAGGCAGCTGTGGAAGATGTGCCCAGGTGGAGAACATCCCACTGCAGCAGGTGGCTGAACTCCAGGGGACAACAAGAAAGCTGTGCAGTATCCGGGTGGCCAAGATGGATTTAGAGAGCTCACTCCGAAGACACCCTGGTGGATCCACAGCCTGTGGCCAAACAGCCCAAAACTCAAGTTTCAAGAGGATGAGGTAAGATTCTTTTTCAGCAGGAAACACAAACTGAAACACAGGAAGCTCCAACTGAATATGAGGAGAAGCTTTGCTGCTTTGAAGATGACAGAACTGGAACAGGCTGCTGAGAAAGACTGGGGAGACTCCTTCTCTGGTGATATTCAAAATCTGCATGGACAAAAGGCTGTGCAACCTGCCCTAATCTAATCCTGTTGGATTAGATGATCTCCAAAGGCTTCTTCCAACCCAAATCACATTTTTTTGAGGGTGACACAAATCACCCTATTATTATGTGGAGGTGGAGGGATCTGTGAGCTCCAAAAAAAGAAAGAGGATCTACCTAGAGCAGAGACTTCAGACAGAAGGAATTAGCTCAGTAAGACAAGACAGTCATGCCATGGAAGAGGGGGCCACCCTCCATTCTTGGAGGTCTTCAGGACCTGAGTGGAAAATAGCCCTGAGCAACATGATGTGAACTCTGTGCTGAAATTTTATTATGCAGGAGTTTGAGAAGCACTAAGGCCTTTCCAGCCCAAGGCTGTGAGCATCCTGATTTTGTGATCAATTCTGACCAGGCTAGAGAGCCAGGCTTTTCTTTCCCCTCACAGCAGAGAAGCAAGGTCAGAGGCATTTTTATTTCTGATCCAGCTTATTGTATCTCATAACATCCAATAAGTGATGAGCACTGCTGCAACATTGTCAATGCATCAGCATGAAATCATTGCTGTGGAAAGAGATAAATTTGCTAACCTATGGTTCTTTTCTTAACCTGATTCATGTTGCCTGCATTGCAAACTATTTTTGGGCAAGCACTATTCCTGCTTTTATGGTAAGTTTGCTAAAAAAAAAAGGTGCTGTTCAGGATTTTTGTTGTTTAGAATACCTAATAATTAGGCAAGAGTCCTTAGGAGAAACATTATTTTTTCTTACAGCAATTGATAACTGCTCAGAATTTTAAAAAACCAAAAAAACAAACAAAAAAACAAACAAAAAAAACCAAATAAACAAAAAAACCCGCAACCAAAACCCAAAACCAAAAACAAACAAAACAAACCAACCAACCAAAAACCAAAAAAAAAGAAAAAAAAAAAAAAAAAACCAAACACAAATTTTCAGATATATTCCCTTTTTCAGATATGCCTTCTCACTATCAGCCATTTCATCAAGCCACTGAAAAAAAAGCATTTTTGACTCCTGGTTATCATCAAAAATGATGCTGTCATATTTCTCCAGAGCCTGTTGACCAAACCAGATTGCAAGCAATGCAAGGAACACAGACGAGAGTACGTTGATGTGGAAAAACCTCATGGAGCACCATCCCTTAGTGAGACTCTGAAGCCTCATTGCTAAGTTAATGAAGATTTTTTCCCATCTAGAGCACGATGAGGGAGGTGTCTTTGGGCTTTTAGGGTTCACAGGGGCATTCTGTCTCTGATCACCCTTGTGCCAAATGCTGCCCAGGTGGAAGGGGCAGATCCCACATTGGAAAGCTTGTGACGTGCATGTGTGGAACAGGCAAACTGTGAGAAAATCCCTGCACCCCTTTTTGTGGGAGGACATTGAGGCACCACAGATGAAAAGACTCAGCCAAGGTCATGCAAGCATTTTCTTTGCTCTGCTTGGGAATCTAACCTCAAATACTGGGTGCTAAGCTTGTTACCACACCATTCTTCCTCTCAGGATCCGGTGGGGCAAAGTGTCACAGGACTAATATTTATTTAAGGCATATTTTGACTCTTCCTTTTTTTTTTGCTGTAGAATCTGGAGGGCTTTGTAACATCATTGATATTGTTTGTTGAGAATAAATGTATAACTCCTGAGGCCAAATTATTTGTTGCTACTCAAACAGGAGCAAAGGCTCAGTACAAATGGCAAACACTTCGTTCACTCCAAGGTACTCACTCCCATTATCTAATGTCCATCTTTTATATTGTCCTATTTTTCATGCAGAGAACTCCATTAATCTACATATTTTATGGTTTTGTCTAAAAAAATAACTGATATGTTGATGAAAAGTATGACCACTTATTACTGGCATCTTCAAAAAAAAAAATTGATCAAAAGGAAACCTTGAGACATGCCCTTGTATCCTTGTAGAAAATAATTAAATGTGGGTTTAGATCTAGTCAGTCAAATGCTTCTTATATTTCACTGATTAAAATAACCCTTGTCTCTAACCGCTGCATAAAATTGAAATTAGTCACAACCTAATGATTTTATTGTTTAGCATAATCATTTTTGAGCTATTCCAGAGGATCAGAAGTTTACTACATGCTTATATATCATTTGAGTCAAACCAGGTGTCCTGCTGTAAAAACCCATATAGGAAGCTGGCATAGAAAAAAAAAAAAAAACCTACAAGAAAGTAACAACAATTTTTTTAAAAAGACATCATCCAGGGGGAAAAAATGTGTCTGGAAAAGCATGAAGCTACTAGCAAAGCCAAACACACGTAGGTGGTGGGACAGTTAGAGCAGGGTGTGTGTGTACCTTAACCAGTCAGAAAGTGGCACTGCCAGTCAGTCACTATTTTTCCTGCCTACCAGTGATGTTAAAAGCCTGCACCTCTCAGTGATGCCTGAGCTGGATGTTACTCACTGGCTTAGTTCAATGGCTTGAGTAAAGCCCAGGTCTCAGTTGTCTATAACCCTTTCAGAAGAGCAAAGAGTTTGAGAATCAGAGTTGTTTCCTTGCATACGTCTCAAGTTACAAATGTATTTGAGGAAATTATCTCCATAAAATTAACTAGAAACACTGCTTGACATTGATGCATTTTAATTAAAGTCACCGTTTTCCATCTTGCACAAAACGGAACTAATACAGAATGGTTTCCGTAAAATTAGGTTCTCTCTATTCATTTTGAAACCCCGTAACTACTCCTGGGTATCAAGCAGATACATTTTAGTGTTAAGCATAACAAAAAACTTGTGTTACACTATAGCCTCACAGATAACGCTAATTATATAGAAAATTCATTCAACTGAGTTTGCATTTCTTTATTTGAATTAGTAAGAATGGGCTCTGTATTTAATTTTCTGACTCAAATGATCAAGGAATGCACACACACATAATGTTTCTCTGAACATCTGAATTAGGGAAGTCTCTGGAGCTCGAGACTGTTACTGTTCGATCCCCAGAGAATCTCAGTGACCTCCATGAATCTCAGAACAGGCATGAGGATCTAGGTGTGAAGAAACAGCTGCAGAAATGGGGCTCTACCTCCCTGTCCTGGCTTTTACTTCTCTGGCTACATCTCTAGTTGAATAGCCCCGTTTTTGAAGGGATCCTAACTAAAAGCATATGAATTTCTGAAAGCCCTGAAATTATATAAGAGAGGAGGGGAATGGCTTCAGACTAAAAGAAAGAAGGTAAACATCAATATGTTTACAGGGAAGAAACAAGAGATGAATAGTCTCTGTACATTATAATGTGCTCTAGAAAGCTTGAACCAATGTGCTGAACGTGCCTAAGACACATCACAGAAATTGCTCCAAGCGACCACATTGAAAAATAAAACAACAAAGTTTTGTTTGTGGGAATGAGGGAGTAAGGTTCTCCATGAGGCATTAGAGCAAAACACGAGGGATTCATTTGTGAAAAATATAATCTGTGATAAAAGAATTTCACAAGCATGAACAAGTACCCAAAAAAATCACACAGTAATTAATTATTGACTCAGGATACAAATGTGCTGCCCAGAATCCTGAAAGTGAACGAGGCAGATTTCATTCCTGTCATGCCTTTGCAACAAGAACCCAAACAGGCAGTAGGAATTCCAGAGAAAAACTGTGCACAGGAATTCCAGGCAGTCACAAAGAACAGCTTTGAAGATGAGAAAACATGGTAACATGAAAAATACCATGAAAGTATTGAAATATAATCAGTGATAAAGCAGTAGGAAGTAACACACAAAATCCAGAATTTTCATTATTTGTTGGAAAAAGTGAAGAGCAACAGAATAAAAAATACTACCAGAAAATCTATAAGATACAAATATATGAAGGAAATTACACCAATGGAAGGGAAGATTGGTAAAGAATGGGGGGAAAGTTCAGTTTCAAAAAATACATCCTTACAAAGCTCAATCTAGAAACTTTAATGAGTTTTTCAATGCTGAAATTTCTAGAGGGCAGGAAAAAATAGCTGTTTTCCAATTAATTATCTACAGGAAATGCTTCAGTGAGATTCTAGAATTATCATAAATAATAAAAGCATCCACTGTTGACAGTGTTTTCACTGAATTATTAAAAAAATAGTAAGGATAAATAATATGTAGTAATAATGAGTAGCAATATATAAAAATATTAAAAATTAATTCTGGCACCCTACACTTCAGAAATCAGGCCCAGTAAATACAAAACTACAGAGGCATCTTCTCATTACACCAGCTTTTAAAATTCTAACTGAATCAATACGGGATGCATAACAGACAGTGACACATATTAGTGCACTGCTTAAAAAGCTCTTAAATTCATAATTATTCAGTGAAGGAGAGGAACATGTCAAAATAGACAGTTTTCAGAAGAAAAAACCCACAACAAACTAATAACTTCTGAAATAGTCCTTATATCATGGCAGAATATTAAGGAATCACTTTTATATATTAAGACAGCACAACTGCTTGTTTATGAAAATTGGTGTGTGAGAAAGTGAAAATTAGTCTCATTTAATACCAGTATGTAAACAACGAGCAGGAATTCCCCATCCTTGGTACTCTTTAACTTGACCACGAAAACATTAATGCCTTCATGATATCACTTCCATCAGAATGGGATGAATCAGACATACTGAGCAATTCTTGCTGGTGAGATGCCTGCTTTAGGGGACACAGAACACTCTGCAGGGCCCCAGGAAAGAACAAAGCAAAGTATGAGCTCGGATCAGGACTGCGGCTGTTGGAAAGATGAAGAGATATAAAAAAGGTTACTGATCTCAACCAACAACCAAAACCATGCCAAACACCATGTCATGGTGCAAGAAGGAACAATAATTCATAACAGCTTGGAAAGGACATTAAGCCAAAGGTTCAAACCAAGATGGACAATTATTTGCTTTTATATACAGGATGTGAGACATGGACACCTATGAAAATGGGAAGAAATTGAAGGAGTTTTGTTATTTAGGGCTCAAGGGTGGCAGTTCGAAGACCAGTTCCAAAACAACATGGCACAACATGAAGAACTAAGCCTAGAAAACATCCACAATCCTACTGACTCCCTAGGCAAGCCTTTCAATGAGGATAAGGCAAGACCAACATCCCTGGAATCCCATGCGCCCATTGCAACAGCTGCAGACTCAGCACAAACTGCTTTTGAAAGTAAAAACTTACAAATAAGAGGAATATCTGCTATTATTGGCAGGTTTCTATTCTTCATGGTTTCAAAGGCACCAGAACTCATTGGACTACTTACTCAGACTCTGCTTTAGGTCAAGTGTATGGATACAGCAATCACAGAATGCCTAAGGATTTGACACTTCTTGCTTCATTAAACAAACTCAGACATTTTAACTACAAAGTTCAAGGGAAGCATTCCTTTGACCAACCTTCTGACATCTAGAATTTAAACATGCAACCTCAGCTGGGTGTTCTTGCTTAGGGGGAGAGATGTCCCTATTTAGTCAACAAGAGGGAGGAATAAAAGGCACCTCCAGAGCAAGTCTAGTGCCAGCTTTCTCTGACATTACTGTGGCTGGTTAACTATTCAGTAATATGAAGATAGATAGATAGATAGATAGATAGATAGATAGATAGATAGATAGATAGACAGACAGACAGACAGACATGAAATACCTAACATCTCTCTATAAGCATAGCTTGGTTATAAAAGAGTCATTCTTCAATTTAAGCAGTGTTCTAAATTCCAGAATACTTTCTTGGGCAAAATCACCTCTTAAATTGGGTTGATGCATATTGTTACCATACATTGAGGTACCTCGACACTGAAGTATTTACCATTCTACTGTGTTCCTACCATCAGACAGAATGGTTTGGTTATCTGCAATAACAACTCATTCTATTAGAAATTTTTGTCTGTGGTCCAGATATTTTCTCTTTTTTTTGGGTTTTTTGTTTGTTTGTTTATTTTGTTTTAGAGATCTTTAACTTCAGCATGGATCCAGTATCCTGTGAAAATATTTTACTACATTAAAAGTGGAACTGCAAATTCAGCTGAAAACAGTCAGGTTCCCTTCCCGAACACAAGCTGACATTTTTCAGGTAAATCAAAAGCCAGTGCTAAAAAATTCCACAATCACTGCTTTTCCAAAAGCCAGCAACTTATATTGGTACCAAGGACAAAGCAATTTTTTCCAAATGTTAAACTGAAGGATGCTATCCAGCAAAAGATGCCATGTCTGAACTTTGTATTACTGGCTGAAGAGATTCAAAGTACCTGAACATGCAGCTCTGCTGTAGCCAGATATAGTGATATGTCAGTGAATGCTATTTGATTATGTCAAAATATGCAGCTATTTCTGCTGCTTGTTCTCTTCCTACACTTCCATCTGTTGGTTTCATTTATGTGCTCTGTCTAGTGCTTTGGGCTATTAGCTATGATAATAATAATAACAATTCTTCCTTATAAACATCTACCTATGCAGACTCCTGACCTGGCTGGAGTTCTGAGACATCCAGCTAAAAAAACCACAACACCAGTAAGTTACAATACCAAAGGTCCAAAGTGGTTCCCTTGTCTAGCAGCCACTCTTTAATCTTCAGAGCCCACTGACAAGTGCCACCCCTCACACCTTCCCTCCAGGGCATGGGCTGCTTTCAAAAGAACCATCTGCTCTCAGTTCTGAAGGCCTCTCTATTTAAAGCTTTTAATTTTTCAGAAACTGAAATAACTCGAATCACAAATAATTTGTCTTATGTCCTTAAACTTTGGATCAAACTGGCCAATAGGTTCAACAGATGCAGCACATAATCATAAAGCCAATGGCATTTGTCAGGAACATCCATATTCTAGGATACTTAGAATCATAGAAGAGAACCATAAGATGATTCTATCTATCCATCATAAGATGGGTAAGACCTTCCTGATGTCCAACCTGGTGCAGTTTGAGGTAATTTTCTCTTATCCTACCACTGCTTTCCTGGGAGCCACACTGCTGCTGATACAGGCCAGGGTGTCCCTGCCCACCCTGGCTCATTTTCAGCAGCTCTTGACCAGCACCCCCAGGTCCTTTTCCACTGAATCCTTCCCAGCCACAATGCCCTGAGTCTGTAGTGACGTATGGAGTACTTAACCACAACGGCCATGGAAATGTAAAAGGTTATAAAACCAAGTCAACATAGACACGAGAAGGAAAATGTGTATATATGTATATGATAGGGGGGTTTAAAAGCAGTCATGAAGATTTTAGACGGACAAATTACTGCTTATATCAGTTCTACTAAATCCAACAGATAAATTTCACTCCATTAGAGCCAAGAGTCTCCACTTCTCAGTGTCCCTTCGTACTCTGAGAGATCTCAGCAGGAGTTATATTACCTATTTCTAAAATAGGCCAGAGGCTATTCATCACTTTAGTGAAACTGGGCTGTTTCTTCAATCTCTGATAACATACACGCTTCTAAATGGAAGCTACTTTCAATTACCCAGAGATGTGCATTAACAACAAATACATTTCATCAAGACACCAGTGAAAAAAATTTACTACTATTTTAAACCTATTCTTTCAGTTGATCAATAGAGTCTTGACTCTTGCAAATTAATAAAAGCAATGAACTGTATAAGCATATAGATGTCCAGAAGTAACTCTATTTTATGGAATAGCTCTTGTAAAAAAGGTAAAAGAGAAAACCCAAACAAACACAAACTCAAACAGATTGAACATCAGCCACAATATAATTTAAAATGTCTGATGAGACAGTGGTTAATTACTTAAATATGTTTTGAAGTTAATTTATACTAAATTTATTTTCTGCTTTAATTCAAAAAGTCAGTTTGATGATATAATACATAGTTTAATAATACCAAATATCTCTTCATAACAGAGTCTCTGACACTATAACACAATGTCTTACCAATTAAATAAGACTGTATAACAGTGAAGAGGAGGAGGAATTTCTTGAGTATTATGTAGTGGGTATCCTTTGTGCAAGTTCTGTAATCTACATAAATTTCTGAAACATTTGACATCTCCTTTAGTATCTGCTGAAGAATCAAAAGAAAACGAATAATAAAATAACACAGGCAAGGAGAGAAACATATACTTCTCTCATCCAGCCTGTTCCAGCCTGCTAACGTTTTCAAGTTTCCTTTATTTCCAGGGTGACTAAAGCAAAGATTAAAAATCAAGGAGGAAAGAAAATGCAATTTCTGCCATCCAAAAACTTTCAATTTCAGAAATGCCACTTATCACAAAAAAAACCCCCACCAAAACGGTCCCCTCCACCATTAAGGCTGTTTTTCAGGAACTCCAACGTGAAAAGAAGTTTCCTTTAGAAGTAGTAAAGTGTTCAGAGGTGAAAGCATTAGTGCATTATGTTGGAACAGTTAAAGACAACACCAAATCAAAACATACTGACCTTGCCGGGCTCTGAACCTGAAGGGCATTTTCTTTCCTTCTTTCCCATTGATTTGTTATAAGAGTAAAGAAGTGGGCTGTGGTTAGCCCCTGGGAAAACCTCTCTGAACATTCCTTAGGGTGTAATGCCAACAGACACACGGCTGAACTCATCATCCCAGCGCTCTTGGCTACTCTTCTGACTGAGTGTGGTTTCTGGATTCCATTATGGATTTTGTCTAAGTTAAAACTAATAAAAATGCCTCTACTTTGTTACAGCACTGTTATAAAGNTCTGTAAAAACTGTATAAAGATAAGTTGTGTGACTAAAGCATCAGCATTTCCTTGATTCATATCGAACTGTGAGTGTCCAGTTCCTTATCTTCTCAATCAAGATTGAATGTACAGGTATATCCTTTATTATGACACTGCATGAAATCATTTTACACTCTGTGACTGAAGTTCCCAGACATCTGATGAACACTCAGTTTGGGTATGTTGTCGAAGCTGTTTAGAACTTCTCACTTTATAGATGCCCTCATTTTTTCATTGATATCAAGAATTTCTCACTTTATAGATGCCCCCATTTTTTCATTGATATCAAGAATTTCTCACTTTATAGATGCCCTCATTTTTTCACTGATATCAATCTGCAAGCTTTCTTAGAGATTTGTGGGGGAAGGAGGGGCATTATTGCCTTTGATGTATGATTATTTCTTCAACACTTTGGCACATTTGCATTTTGTTTCCCCAGGTAATCTCACAAACCTGCCTGCTAAGCTTAAACCTGGGGAAAAGCAAACACGTTCCAACCAGAAGATTTAATGAAACAAGTAGGAGTGCTAAATGGAGGCACGCTGGTTGTGACGCACTGCGAAGAACTATCAAATCCATCTCTAATATCAAATACTCTGCCTAGGGAGACATTACACAGTAAAAAGGCTTCCATCTATTTGGGAAGAAAGATGTGAGATTATGAGAGATTAAAAGGGACAAAAAGGGGATTTGCTTTTAAGAGAAGGCAAAAGGAGCTCATAACATTCAGAGTATCACGTAATAGGCACTTCTACACAGAAATAAAAGCAAAATGGTGTGTTAAAAAGCTCAGAGCCTTTGAACAGCATATCTGAAATTGAATATTCGTTTTTGTTTTCAAATGGAGAATTTGAAACAGTAGAAGCAATAGAATACTGTAAAATGTGAAAGGGAATCCACTAAAGGATTCAGCCATTTCAGTTACAATTCCTTTACTAATTTTTGCCCCAGCTTATGGAATATGCACCTCACTAGAGGTAATTTTAAGCAGGTCTTTATTGTAACTGTAAACAAAGCTGGCTACAATCCACCCAGTTTATCACAGTAATATTTGGAAAGCCAAAAAATATAAATGTGAGCACTGGAATCCTAAGAGGAGACAGTGCATGACACATGAAAAGACAAATGCACTGGGCTTTCTACAGTCTGAAAATGAAAGAATGAGAGAATGCAAGATTTCAAATTAAGAAATTAACAAACCTCTGTGTGGGGCTTAGATAGAAAGGAATGTTTCAGATGCAGGAAAGGGAAGTGTTTAAAATCAAAACTCTATATAAAACTCAGTGATAGAAAGACTAGGGAAGCATTAGAATATTGCCCAGTCAAGCTGTGATTCTCCATTTGCAGAGCAAACCAGATTTTTGTGAAAAATGTGTAAGCATAGCTTGTCTCAGCCTAGAGAAAAGGAATAATTTATGTGGTGCCTTGATGTCTTTTCTAGACCTGTTTCACCAAAGATCACACTGACAATGATCACAAAGAGATGGGATCCCTGTTTATACAACCAAGAGAGGAGACCCCAGCTTGATGCAAGCATGAAGTCAATTCATTGATTTCATACATATATATATATATATATATATATGCCTTTTCAACTGCAGCTAAAAATAGCACAATCACACCATCAGTGTCTCTAAATAACATTATTTAATCAGAGCTCTGCTCAGAGCTTTTGCACAGGCCTGCACAGGCACTTAGGGTCTCGCGTGATTTATCTTAAATAAAGCACACCAAGAACACCTCTAGCTTCTCCATTCAGGGTTCTGCCCCAGTTTGCAGGGCTTGTGGCCCAATAAAGTTCCTACATCCACTTCAGTCATGAGTGCTCTGAGCCCTGCTGTCCAGCTGTATTTCTACACCACACAACACAGGAATTCCCACCCTCTCCGACTGCCCTCCTGAAGAATTCTCATAAGCCAGGGTCGGACAGATTCTGCCACCACAAGGCCTGAAATGGAACTGGCATTTATGTTCCATTAAACTATTCCAAACATTGGATAAATTACTTAGCCCTGGGTCCCCATGCAATGGACAGTGAAATCCTCCCTTTACCATCTGAGGCACAGATATTACAGCATCCTGAGAACAGCAAATCCATGTGCTGTCGAGACAATGCTCCCACACAGAAATTACTTAGCATTCCCTTTTGATTAAGGCAACTGTAAAACAAGAAAAAAAGTCAGACCAAAACCTAGTCTCTCCTTAGATCCTTTTGAAGTTCTAAGCACTCCCAGTTACTGTTCTTTGTGCTCATTTTGACAAAATTCTCTCTTTTAGAGTTCAGTGTAGCCCCACATTTTAAGCACAGGAGATAGCACCAACTATACCAGCTCTGGGTAATGCTGCATCTCCTGCCTTCACCAACACCACCCTTGATCAGGACAAAAAAATGGTCTCTAAACTATGAGTGATGCTTTCTTCACATTCGGCAAACATCCCACTGGGAATCTGCCACTGAAATATCAGCTCTCCCTTAAGGATGGCATCTGACTTACCAATCCAGTTAAAGGTGTTTTTCTGATCCTACATACTCTGTTCTTCCTCTCATCCCCTGTAAACTTTTTTTTAGTTGTGCAATGCACAGTAGTGGGATTCAGGTTTGTTATCCTAATCTTTGTAATTTATTTAATCCACCTAAAAACATGCGAAATTTATGCATAACAGAAATCACAGATGGAGAGTAATATTGTTGCTTTGTTGAGAATATAAAAAGTTGAGCTAGTTTAATCAGACTCAGATATGATTATGGCATGAGTAGTGAAAATTTTGATGCAGTCAGAGTCAGGATCATTTAATTCAGGCCAAGTGGAATGTATCTACAACACAGGGGAAATGTGAGTCACTGTGCTGCAGCACTAGGCAGCACAAGCTATTAATCTGGCACCTAAAGAGCTGAGAATATTTAACAGAGTTAAGGCTGACTCAGAGGATGCTGATGATTGGAATCCCTACTACTGAATGGAGGACCTTAAGTGCCCTCCACTTCCTGCAATATTCTAGATGCAATTTAGGCTTTCTCATCCTCCTCACTGTAATTCTATGCATACATACTTGCGTGCAAGACCGTGCTAGAGTAGTTGTAACACAATTACTTCTGCACTGCTGAGTCAAGGGCAAGACTTTGAAATGCAGACCATTGTTATCCCAAGATATTCCACCCCAATTCTGTTTAAAGTGCACTGAAGGTGAAATGGGCAATGACTTGAATGGTAAAGTCTTCATCAAAAGCTGCACAAGTCCTACAAAAACTTTTACAGAAGCCAAGTAGTCCGACTCATGCAATGCCCTACTGGAGCAAATATAATTACTTAATTATATGAAAGTGTATATGTACATAATTACTTGTGGGAGTGCATACACTTCTCCTAAGAGACAAAGCATGCAGCAGCTTTTACAGTAAGATTGGAAGTTTAGGTATGTATTAGTATTTTTTGTGTTAAACCTTTGTCACAAACTAAGGAAATTAGAATGTTGTAAGATTTCCTCCTTAAAACAAGCACCAATCATATTGTGATCATCAGATATCTAAATTCCATAACAGTCTGCAGTAAATTTCTAGAAGTTGGAACAGGCAGATGGATATAAAATTATTAAAAGCTATGAAGAGCAGCAGAGTAAGCTATCTGATATACTTATCTTAAAATAATACATGTTTTGCACAGATTTGATTGCAGAAACTCTTTTGTGTACATTTTCTTGAGCAAATAATCTCTAGCTTTGTTTTGTGCCAGTGTGCAGAACAGTTTGAGAAAAATAAACTTTGAGAAATAAGTTTTGCTGTATGTTGGTTGCATTTATATAATTGTCAAAATATATTCTTCAAATCTGAATATGTTCTGTTTCCATTAGTCATGTAGAAGGAAAAGGAAAGCAAGTATGGGACAATTCTTACAGCTTTCTCTTCCTAGTCCTTTAAAGCACAAAAAACCAAATCCAATTCTTGGAATACATTTGCAAATATATTAGACTGCCTCTTCCAATACTTTTCATGAAACTACACTTTTTGTTAGACATTTCACACTGTACTGTATTTATAATTATTTATCCTGTCTGCATTCAGAATGTAAACTAATAAAATGTCTATTTTCACCTATCAGATATCATAGGGTGCTTGCTCTGCTCAAGAAATTAAATGCAGTTGAACTGAATGCCTGATGGCTGATTAGGTTCACATTTCACAATTTCTTGAAATAAATAGAATCAGAAGGAAATTATAAACAAATTAATTTTGTTCTAAGACCAACAAGTCAATACACATACAGCAATAAACCTATGCTAATATAAAAAAAAGGTAATTAAACTATAGGTGGAAAGTCTGGTATTATTTTCAATTACTTGAAATTGTACCAAGCCATAAATGGAGGCTGCAATTTTGACAAACTTCAATACCAGTTATTTTCATTAATTATTCAATAGCAAGCTTCATTAGGCTTTTTGGAAGTTAAAAAAAAAAGGGGGAAAAAAAAAGGATTTACACTAAATCACATTTTGCTTCATGTAGTGAGATAGCTACACTGTTGTCTTAAGTTGCAAATGCAAGACCTGGCCAGGGGTGTGTATTCTATTGCCCTCTGTTAAAAGCAGGTTGGGGCAGTTTCTTTCTCTCTTCCACGACCCATCCTTCCTCTGGGAAGATATCTTCTGTTAAAGGGCCATTGAGTCCCACTGCATGATCCAATTCCATCATCCCATGGGAAATGCTGCACCCAGGGCAGGAGCCAGGCATTCCCAGCTGGATCCATCTGGGATCCAGAGCAGCCCAGGCAGCCTTTCCCAGGGGATGCCCAGAGGAAGAGCAGCCCTTGCCCAGCAGCCCTGGATCTTGGCAGGAGGACTGAGCCCTTCTGCAGGATCCCTGCTCCAGCAGAGCCACGTTTGGCACTGCAGGAGGTTGCAGCACCACGGAATGGGACTGTGCCAGCCCCGTCTGACAGGGGCCAGGATGGATCCTCACTCTGGTGGTGTTTGTTTGTATTTTAACTTTCCTAGTAATTAACTGTTATTCCTATCCTGATATCTTTGCCTGAGAGCCCCTTAATTTCAAAATAGTAATAATTTGGAGGGAGGGGGGTTTCATTTTCCATTCCAAGGGAGGCTCCTGCCTTCCTTAGCAGACACCTTCGTCTTTTAAAACCAAGACAACTGTATCACTCTCTATCTGCCTGTTGAGATTGATTGATCCTGCATTTAAGGTCATTAAACTTTGTCATTCATTTTCAATGGGCTTGGGATAGAACCTCAATTGCCAAAGCAACAAACCTTGGAACTCCTCATGGAGTCAATAATGAAATTTCCAAGGATGGGACTGGTTTGTCAGCATGAAGTGTTTAAAGTCCTTATCAGAGGAGAGCCACAAAATTCATCCCTCCAGTGAGAGCAAGGCAATAAATACATTTTAATTAAAACCAAGCAAATAAAAAAAATAGAAAGGAAAAAAAGGTAAAAAAAATGGATATAAAGAAAGTTTAAATTATGGGCATTTAGAAAAAATGGACACAAATGAAAGAGAAAAAACAAAGCCTCTCAGAGGCCTGTCAAAAGCAGAGAGAAGAACCATACTACAGGGTCAGCACATACGTAGGCACTGCTGCTTTTATTGCTCTGCAACAATGGAGACCAGTTAATTGACTTTCCATGGAATCTCTGAATGCCCGCGGTAGGGATGCCTCAGGAAGTCGTGTTGTCATCCTGCTCAAGCAGGGCCACCTAGAAAAGGCTGCACAGCACCGTGTCCAGCTTTGTAGTAAGTTCAAAAATGGAAACTCCACAACCTCTTGAGGAAGCCTGTGTCAGTTCTCAGTCAGCCACTATATCTCCAAATTAAAGTTTCATATTAACGCAGAGGAATCTTTCTTACTGACAGCATTGTTGATATTGCTTTGTGTGAATGAACAGGAAATGTTACTTTTCAAAAGAAACAAATAACCAAAAAGTACATGTTCTGAAAGAGTCCCACTTGCAATCAATGTTTTTAATATTTATACAAAAATGGATGCAAAAATTTTTTTTTCTGAATTATTACCTTAAAGTCAGGAACCACACTAAAAAAAGTTTTGACTCTCTGTGAATCAGATAATGCCTCTAGATGTTTGGGTAATATGAATTTTCAATTAATAGTACATTATAAAAAGAAAATTGTTAAAATGTTAAATATTAACTTTTTTTATTAAGAGGCCACAGGAAAGAAAGAAAATGTTGACAGGAAATATTCTGATCACTTCTAGAGCAAGTCAAAGGCACTCTCTTTACAATTCAGGTTCACAATTCTCATGGCACCTCCTCTCCAGGCAGTGTGGTCATGTTCTACAAGGACTTTTCAAGGGATGGCAGTGGCCATTGGTTCAGTTTGGGTTTTCCTCTTTATTTCTTCATGGTCAGAGTCATTTCCACCATTTCCTCCCTAATCTCTCGTTCCCTTTACCATATTGGAAATACCCAAACCCCATTGGTTTAGTCTCTTAATACACAGTCTCCATGAAAAACATCTGTGGAGCTTTGCCTTTGTCTCTCTAAACTTTGTGCCTTGCTGGAAAACTATTGGGTGTCTCTTATCCCCACAACTATTTCAGTTTTTATTTATATTCTGTCCTTTAGATTAGCACACTGAAAATATGAGCCATGGATTGTATTTTCACAAGTTTTCTGCTAATGATGAAACATTTGCATGTCTAATCATTCGAAATTCATGTTCACTTTCAAATGCACATTTGTGGAAGAAAAGGGTTTTTTCAACTTTGACAAGGAATACTTTATCTTTTGACAATAAATAAACAGAAAAATCCTAAGATTCTTCTCCAGTTTCTCTGATCTGCATCTCAAATTGAGCAACTGTCAAAAAATCATTTCACCTGATACAAAATCCCACATACATTGCAGTAGCCATCTTACTTTACTGTACTGCTTATCTGCTTACCTGCTGCTAAAAGAAAGGTTTGTTTAACCTAATCCTCTCATCTTTGAATCATGACAGGATATCAAATCTCAAACCAGTCAGTTGAAAACCTGAAATAATTTATAATTGGAAATGCTTGTCTGCATACATCAATTTCTCCTCAGAGATCAAGGAAAGCCAGGCAGAAAGGCAACCTTGTTTCTAACCAATTATGCCCAAAATAACAGGACTCGAATGATCTCTCTGTGGAGCACACAGGTAGCTGTGTGAGGCTTCTTTCATATATTTCTGGAATGAAGTAGACAGAATATTTTTTAACAGGAGCTTAATATTTGCTAAAACATTGGTGCATGTTTGTGCAAAACCCAAAAAAGGCATAAAGATGTCAACAGTTAAACTATTAAACAGTTAAACAGCACTATTTCTTAAAACAAGGTTCCCTTCAACCTTCAAAGAATGGGCGTGACAATAACCGAAGCTGAAAATTGTCCTAGAAATCAGCTGGGAAGTGTAATTAGGCAGTTACAAGAGATATCTCCAAAAAATTGAAATTTTAAAAAGAGTTTCATTTAAAGAAAATATTAAAAAAAAAAAAAAGGAAACCAACCGACACACATGAAATTACCCAGACTAAATGTAACCCATTTTGTGTCTGGAAAGGTCAGAAAGGGCCTTCTAGACTTGTCTGGAGATGTTACCTATGCAAATTTAAAGTGGACATGTCACATCCAGCACATTTCTGTGCCTCACATGGGGGTTAAATTTCCTCTCCAACACTGGGCCTTCCTGTAAAGCAGAGGGAGGAGAACTCACTCCACTGATTGTCCCTTCTCTCTGGGGAAGGGCCTGACACAGCTACAGAGCACGTCCTTAGCCAGGCATCCATCCATTCCATCCCACCTGCAGCTCTCCTGGGTAGTAATGCCGTTTTCATGCCTCCCACTGTAGGTAACGCCATGCATTTCCAGAATAAAACATGCTGGAGAGGTATCCATGCTTCAGGACAAAAATTGGTTCTGCACATCTCTCAGGGCAGAACTGACACGACTCAGATGTTCTGGGTGTTGATCAGCAAGGTCTCAATGGAATTCTAAAAATGAAAAATGGGAAGACAGAAAAACCTCCAAATCTACAACATCAGCAGTTACGTCACTGAGGAGGGACAATTTTTTAAATTTTCATCCAAAATGCATAAACTCAGAAGTATTCAACTGCTAACTTACAGCAGACTTGTTTAAATAATATTTCAATTTTAGAAACCTCCCTTTCTAACCTAGGGATGGCTTCATATCTCCCTGCTTCACTGGGTTTAAGATTCCCTTGGTTGTGCAGATTTCTCTAAGCTGCTTCTCTTGATGAGCAAAAGACTGCAGTGAAATCATTTCTCTGCAGTATTTTCCAGTGAAAAGGTCCACAAATTGATTTTTCACCCTTTGCCCTCTCTTACAAGATACAAATTCAAATATAAACAGACTATCACTGACAATGTATACATCTTTTCCCTCAAGTGACTTTATAAAAAGGCAACACATGCATTAATAATAAAACCTGCATGAAGAACTTTAAAAAAAACATTGTGAGCTTTCATAAAATTTCAAATAAAACATCTCTCCAAATCTTGAACAAGAGCCCACTTTACTAAAGTGGGGAGACTGAAAGTATTTGCTCCCACTGAAAATGATGGAAGGAGTTAAATCTTCTGTTTTATGGGAATCCCAAATTTCACAACAACATTGCTAACATTGTAAGATTTTTACAAATTTTCTTGCGCTATGCATGTTCTGTACTCAAAATACTTTATCCTGATGCTATGCTACAGGAAAGAGTGCAAGCTTGGGGAAAAACAAGGCATAAACTATTAAAACACTTCATAAATTTAAAGAAATTCCATAAATGGTGCCTTGAAATGAAGCTCACAGGTAGAGTACATTCCCTCAAGAAAAAGTAACTGACCTGTAACTGTCAATTGCATTCTGATGAACTTCCTGACTGTGGCCTGGAGAGCTGATAAAATCTGGTAATGAAATGCCTATTCCTAAGCTAAACAGCTATGACAACAAAATGCCTGCAGATGTTATCAACATACATGGCATCTTTCTTCACAAATAGAGTTATTTGTACCCAAAAGCAAAAAAACACCGCATTTAGTTATGGATGACTGGCATGGGATTTTTTATTTTAAAGCAAATGTAAAACACAAATTAAGTTTCTATGTTATTTTGCATGAGATTTTTATAGCATAAAAGGCATCTCAATTTTATATAGCTCTGAGCATCATCCTAGCAAAGGTGAATGGAAAACTGGTGCTCTGTGGCCACTAACTTAGCTCTGACTGGGATTTTGACCAGATCATACTCCCTTGGAGAGTGACTGAACACACTTGCAAAAAATGAGGTCATAATCAACAAATATTTGACATTACAGAGAATTGGCGTGACTTAGTGTAGCATTTGAAAACCCATTTGCAGTTCTGGAGCGGGGTGACCTGCAGTACTTGGGAAGAGAAATATGTGAGCCCACAGCTGTGAGCACCCACTGCTTCAAAAATATCATGCGCCATAAATAACTGTAAGTGGCACTTTGCATCTTTATGACCTCCTCTTTTTCCACCTGATATTCCAAATGCTTCTTTGTCTCAAAAAAAGAGAGTTTGCTGAAATATCTTCTGACTGCAGCAGTCCAACATGGCCCGAGTTGGAGAAATTTCACAATTTATTTTAAGCTGAAGTAGACCAGTCATTTCAAACAAACATTCAATTACATAAGCTAAAGATTGACTCCATATGGGTTTTTTTCAAGATTGAGCATTTGCATATTTATTAATCTTAGATCAGAACTCAGAGCTCTGTCTGAACTCAAAGCTGTCAATCCTTTGATACACACTAAAGAGCTCTTTGGTCTCTTCACTCTTTGAACTGCAACAGCAAAACTGAAATTTTCACTGGAATAATTCCTTCCTCTCTTCTTTGAGTTAGAAAGTTATTTCAAAACTTGCCTTTTTTTTTTTTTTTTAAATCCTTATTCCCCTTTAAAGCTACCATGCATTTAATCAGGAAAATGTTGGATTTGTGTGAATGCTGATTCCCCTTGAAATACCTCTCCCAGCAGAGAAATACCATAAGAATAATATTTAACATTTTGCATTGTGAATTCTGCTGTTCAACCCATTAAAACATTTTCCCAGCACCAATTTTCACCACACTAATTTTCATTTACTTCCTATGGCAAATAACCAAGCTGCTGATCTTTACTTCCACTCCCCACTATCAATGATTTTGACTCCTGGACACTAAAGGCTGTGATTTAGAGGCAAGGGGAGCATATTAAAAACATGCAGAAAACCTGTCTTTAAAGCATGTTCTCACACCAATATCCAAGCATTATTTTAATCATGTGAGAAAAACAGAAAAGTAAAGAGGCCTGTTTGACAAATTAGAATTAACCAAGACTTTTAAGATACTGAATGATAGTTGCTATACATTGAAAACTTTGCAAACCAGACCTTATTCCTCTATATAAATAATCATTTTCCAAAAATTGCTAATTTCAGGGAAATACTGCACTTCTACCAAGTGAAGAAAAATGATGTTACATTAATTAGCTGTAGGATAAGGTATGAATTATTTACCAAGATTGATTCACATGCATAATTCTTAATAGTCAAGCATGCAGATCAGATCAGATAATTCCACACAATCATATGATTACTAATTTTGTATCCAATTACTTCATCAGTGTCTGTAATTGCATTATTTAGAGCTACAGATCTGATAATATTCTTGTTTACATATTTTACAGACAGCTAGTACATTTTTGGAATCTATGTAGATACTCAATACAGAATTTTAAACCCCAATTTCTAAAATTCAGATATACAGATAAGGCCACAGGCTCATAGGTTTCCATTTCACTGTAGAAGAATATCTTCAGCTTCTATCTTTCTCTGGTTTGGAAGGCATAAACTGTACTGTGTTACAAATCAGAGGGACTTTTTCCAATGGCAGAAAATATGTTTCAATAGTTGTTTGATAGAGGGTGCACAGCAAATGCCAGGTAACCTTATACTTAATCCCAACCATTCAGTTTGAAGCAACAACCAAATTGCTATTCCTTGCTCAACAGATTTAGGTAGAAACTTTAGAAAACTCTGTTGGATATTCAGAATTTCCAGTGATGGTTATCTTCCACACACTGCTCTAATTTGAAGTTTCTATGACTACTGGAGCAGCACTAATTTCTTCAAATTAAAAGGAAGCAGAATTCAATTTTTGTATTGAAACAAAAACAGGCACAATTTTCTTTGAAATCTGTTCCAGCAGGTAGAGCATACATACATCTACACATATATCTCCATTTTAATGCAAAAACTTAGCCATATATATTCAATTTCAAAGATGTAACAAAGCAGAGAAAAACGCAATCAATTTTAACAACATATTTTTTATGCAACATTAGGAAACTTTAGCCAGTACCAAGAGAACTGTACTTTTACCTTTTAAAAATATTCACTACAAACCATGTGAATTTCTTTAGTTAGATGATATGAAACAATGAAAAACAGCAACATAAATATCATGTTTCCTTGTCAAAGAGTTTCCTATACATCCTATATGGTTATGAGGCTTAGGATCTTCTTTTTTTTCCCCTCTACACTTACACCTATTATTTAATTTGAACTCCCTAGCAAGGATAAGCACGAATATCTATACAGCTGAGGGATTGACATAAAACACGTGTCTGTAAAACCAACATTTTTTTTCAAGCCACCGCTATTCAGCCAGAAAAATAATAGCTGGGTTTTAAACTGAGTATTGGAAAATACACTGGGAATTCATGTTCTGATTTAAATCAAAACATTACTGAATCCATCCTTCTTCCTCTAGTTATGCTAATTGACTCAGTATTCCTTTGTGTTAAATTATTTCTTTTCCTTGAAAAGCCCTTCAGAGGGAGCAGGAAATACAAAAAGCATCTTGTCAGGCACAGTGGAGGATTGTTGTCATTTGTTTCAGTTGTGTAGCTAGGCAGAGACAGCTTTTCTGTTTTCTTGGCTGTCCCAAGGAAGAGAAACATGAAGGCCAGACATCCCAAAAGAATACAGTCATATCCCATTTGGAATCACTGTTCCACACAACGGAAGCACATATATATTACAAGAACTTGTATGTGTACTTAAGGCCTTGCATCTACATTAATGGTAAATGCTTCAGAAAAAGCAGCCTCAACTTTATTTATTTTTTTTGCAAAACTAATATAAACCTCATCTGCCTTACATTCTTCTCTCTCTACCATCTCCCAGTCGTTTAATACCCAAAACCAAGAGCAGGATATTTGATTATGGTCCACCTTTTTCTCTCATGTGCTACTTCCCACTTGGTGATGGTGAAATAACATTCAATCGATTCTTTTTTCTCTGCCTGCTTTGATGGACAGAAAACTCGAGTTCATTGGAGCATTCCCTCCACTTTATCATGTCCATCCATCAGCCTTATTCCAACTGAAATGGAAAAACAGCATTTAGCAAGAACTGTCCATAAAGTCTTACCCCTTCTGCAGCTACTTGGAGAAGAAACTCTGCAGCTGAAATTTGTGACCACGGTGTGAGACACCTCAGCCTCCTCAGACAGTGAAGCATTTTTTTTTTCCAACAAAAACAGAAGAAAGAGCTTAATCAATGAAATTTCCATGTTTTTATAGATTATTAGCAGTATATTCTTATGCTGTCAGCAAGAACAATCAAAATATATAAGTATATCTGCACATGAAGACAGAGTTAATACGGCCATTAAGAATTAAATATTAATCATTTTTTCCCTGCACAGTTCTCACAAGTCACAGCAAAATCCACACCTTTCAAACTGCTAACATTGAGCTTTTGAGCCTCAATCCAGTCAACACCTGTTTACAACAGAGGAATTGTCCCATTGATTTTAGGTATACACACTAAATATCTCTTGTTGGATCACAAACTTGTAACTTACTTTTATCAGCACAATCCTTTCCCTGTTTGTCAAATAGCTCATGGATCTGGCAGTTCTTTGGAGAATGAATCAGATAAGGGTTATCACTTGCTCTGGGGATGCAGGCTGCTGGGTTTGCCTGTATGACATGCAATACATGAACCCCATTAATACCATTCTGATTCTGTTTCCAAGATACACACAAACATTTTGTTAGCACGGGCGTATCTCTGGCTCAAGGCCTAAATATGATTAAAGCTCTTGGCTAGAAATGGAGGAGCTGTCTTTGAGCATTGCAATGGAAACACAAAGAATAAGAAGGCAGAAATCTTGACAAATATGAAATACAAGAACTTGTCGGGCAATAATGGCATGTTGTAAAGCATGACATGGTTTATTTCTATAGCAGCTGATGGAAGGCTTTATACAGCAGAGTCCCTTCCTCAAGAGTCAAAAATAATAAAACTGAGTACTGATTAGAATTTGCCATCGTATAAACATAAATAAATTAACGTGAAAAATATGTGAATTAATGTGGAAAAATCACATGTTATTAATTGTGTTATTAATATGTTATTAATAACAGTTAAAAATAAATATGTAATTTCTGAGATCCATCTATTAAAGGCGATGTTACACTTCATGCTAAACAAATCCTTAAATTCTCCCCATTTCATTAAAAAATTTAATACTGGAATTTCATGGACAGGGAAACCCATGACTGTTCAGGAGAGGCAAAGACAAAAATTGAAACTCAAGGAAACAAACAGTAAAAGGAGTCATGAAATCAATCAGACAATGGTTTACATTAGGATAAACAATTTTGCCCACTCAGAATGGGAGATACCTCTCAGCTGGGACAAACATTGTCCTAAATATATTTCAAGAGCACCAAGTGCACCTCCTGTGAATTTTTGTTTCCATGTGGCAAAACTTCATCTTTCCCAAGTGAAACTTTGGAAAATGAGATTTAAACTCATATATTTCCATGCTTTAACATAACACCTGACAGCCACAAGGTTCAATGTTTGCATGCATCTTAAAACTAACCCGGAATTTTGTTGCAGACAAATCAAATAAGGAAAAATTATCACCAATGTATTTTTTAATCTTTTCGCTTAATTGTTTTAGCAAAGAAAAAACAGATGAAAACTGTTAGCCAGAGTGCCATATTGACTCCGGATTCAGAAAAATCCATCCAGCTTATCTAGTTCTACTGAAACATTTATTATTGCACTGGAGGTAGGAAAATGAATTTCTGATTAAGGGAATTCTCATGAGAAAGGGGCACAGAGAGTAGGAGAACAGATTATGGGATGTAGGGAATCCCCATTAGTGGAGTGCAGCTGTGTAAGAGTGGTGAACATGTTTTGGCCAAGCACAAAAGAATAAAAGGGCACACGGGTGTTATGCAGGTGAGAAAAAAGGCATAAATAATTCTAAAGAATTTTACCATTTAAAATTAAAGCTTGCCTTATTGCTGTTTTCCGTGTTTTGTCTTCAGCTGATGACCAGAAAAATTTCCTCAGTACTTAGTAAGGAATTATCCAAAACCTAGATAAAATACAGATTTTACTGATGAGATCTATTATTATAAAATTCAAATTACTGTGTCTGCGATTCCTGAATTATTTCAGGAAGAGTGCCAACATCATAAAATGCAGGAGACAATAATGAGGAGCCCTCTTGCCTCTGTGGTAGCACCATAAATTATTTTTGACGAACGAGGCAACCTTCCAAAACTTCTTTTCCGAAACCCAAGCCAATCCTCAGGCTGAATAAAAATCAAGCTTGGCTCAGTGGAAGGCAGTTACGGGGAAAAGAACCTTCAGCTTCCCCTTCCTTTCTCAAGACACTTTTAACAGCACAAACTCAGAGGAGTTAGCTCCCAAAGCCATCTGCTTTGTAATTATCTGTGGGATCTATATGAGTACTTAAGTGCTCTTCTCCTTTAGTCAGCTTCCTGTTCCCAGATTTCTTCAGCTTTTCCTCCATGAGTATATTTAAACCTAAGCAGCCTTCCCATGCCTGTCTTGCCTTTACTTAGCAGTTCAGTGGTTTGAAGGACAGAGAGAGGAGTTTTTTTTCTTTGAAATAAGAGCAGCCCATAGTACACGTTTAGAAGGTGAGAATGAAAAAACCTCGTGTTGTTCATGTCAAACAAATGAGAACAAAAAACGGCACATCCCCATTTGGTTCTGTCTTTGCCACAAGAAAGAGGAGCCAGAGTCTCTTAGAGATGGAAGTAAACTTTATTACTGTGACCTTTTGTAAGTTCCCTAACTTTAGTTGCTGGTTTTCACATTTACAGTATCAGTAAAGCAGCACGAGGGCAGGTGAGTTAGAGAAATCCAAAACAGCCATTCGAAATGCAAAGCACTAATCTTTTAAAATTTATTTTTACGGTTCTTAAGAGCTTCATAGGTCTCCACTGGCTTTGGCAGAGAGTAGCTTTCTTCTACATCATTTTGAAGCAAATCAGCAGGACGGGCATCTCTGCTTTTTGGCTGCACTTCTGCCCTGAAACATCTGCCTGAGTTGACATGCTGCTCAAAAGGAGCACCAGCTCCCAGTGCAGATCTGCCACATCAATGGGACAGCAGTGGAGGTAGATTTTGCAACACGTACCAGGAACATGAATAAATTCAGCCACGTTTTCTCCTGCCGCAGCCGGGCAGCCTCTTTTAACTTTAGGATACACCATAAATCATAAGGAGAGGAAGCAAGGAGAATTCATGTTACTATGAAATAAAATGGAAATGCTATACCAAGAAAATTAATGAGTCTGAAACGATGCAGATGGAAAAAGCACATGTGCTTTCATCCCTTTTTTTTTCCCTGGTGATTCGTTGGGAACTTTCTTCATTTCATTCATGTTAATTATTCTGAAATTTCTGCTGCCATTACTGGCCATGAGCAAGGAACTCCAGACTGTCAACAGCTCAGATCATTTTTCCAGAAAATCATTTCCCATTCTTAGTTTAAGTCTGGCTGTTACTCGGTTAAATAAAGAAAGAATTTTTTCATTTATCTGAAATGAGTACAAGATATCAAAATATCTTGTACTCATTTGAGCCCCTCTGAGGAGCTAATCATATGTGAGTATTTGGGGGTCTGGTATCTCCTTTAATAAGGAATTTCTATGGGTTGAAGAAACAATATGAATTAGGGACAAGAACAGGAGGACATCCAAAACCTGTAGAAATTTTAAATTCAGAATAAAAATCTCTCAGTTTGTAAAACTATGTATCAAAAGTGCCTGTGGTATAATTTGAAATTCAGCTCACCATTAGACCTGTATTATACAATGAAGCATAAACTTATTTTTGCATAAACCATGGAGTATTGGATCTTACTTTCACAGATCACCAGAACTGAAAGATGTCTGCTTCAATTACTTCCCTGAGATTTTCTGCAGATGTTCCATAACCCATAAATGTCACTTACCAAAATGCATTCACATCGCCTCTTTGCCAACATCAGCATTTGTCCCTATCTGCGTTCCGCTTTCTGTCTGCTCTAATCCCTTTTGCTTTCACCCCAGTTGTTTCTCTATTATTCTCTTACATATTATGGATATTATTCTCTATATCTTATTCCCTTATTAACCCACCAGAGGCAATAGTTCACTGCACAGCAGCACCCCTGCAGTGTCAGCTGTGAATGAGAGTGGCAGAAGAGCTGGCACACAGCCCCTCTCTGGGGCAGGAACTTCTGGCAGCGACTGGAATGCATAAGGGCAACAGCAGAACTCCTAACTGCTGCTACTAAATCACCCAAATCCAACTGTCAGAGCCCCCAGATTTCCTGGTATGACTCCAAAATATCAGTCCAGGTTTTAAAAGCAGAAGAGCCAACAACCATGACACACAAAGGGAGCTCCTCTTTAGAGTCATTAGCTCAAACTCTGACACGGTGACTGTAACCACATCAAAGACAGCTCTGAGCTGGCTCTGGTACCTGTACAGGACACTGAAAAGCCTGAATGCCACTGTCTCCCCCCTCCAACACTGTTCTCATTGCCTATCTCAACAGCACAGCAAGTCCCTAAAATCACAGGGTGCTTTGGAAAAAGGAAACAGCCCTCGTGTGTGCACTAGCAAACTGTGAGCAGTCAACATTTCTTCAGTAGTGATGAAGTGTCCTGGAGTGCACTGTGGGGGCAGGGGGAGGGGAAAAATCTTTTTCCTGATCCTCCAGGAGTTTTAGATTGCCCTCACTGCCCTCTTACATCCTTTGGGACAGGCAGCACTGACTAAACAACTGGAGAAACAACTCAGCTAGAGACCACTTGCCTGCAGGCTGGTAGATGTAATGTGAAAAAGGGAAAAAACTTCCTTTTCTGTAGGACAGGGAAAGATACCAAGAATTTCAGGAGAGAGACTCATCCAAAATAACTGCTCTGTCTGTATAAACACCTCTGAACCTATGCAGCATAAGAAGAAAAAAGATATTTCAAACAATAGGGATCTGCTTATCTTTCTGTATAGGCAGTTCCTTTACATCCCAAAATATGCTCATCTCTCTGGGCTGCAGAGCAGGCTGTGCCAGGGCTGTGTGCTCTGTCCCAGCTCTGAACCAGCGGGGGCACTGCTCTTTATCTCTCCCACCACCCAGCCCTGCCCAGGCACAGATCTTCTGCTCGTGGGCCATGCAGGGACTGATCCAATTCCATCATCCCATGGGAAATGCTGCACCCAGGGCAGGAGCCAGGCATTCCCAGCTGGATCCATCTGGGATCCAGAACAGCCCAGGCAGCCTTTCCCAGGGGATGGCCAGAGGAAGAGCAGCCCTTGCCCAGCAGCCCTGGAGCTTGGCAGGAGGACTGAGCCCTTCTGCAGGATCCCTGCTCCAGCAGAGCCACGTTTGGCACTGCAGGAGGGCTGCAGCACCATGGAATGGGACTGTGCCAGCCCTGACTGACAGGGGCCAGGATGGATCTTCACTCTGTCAGGTATTTTTCTTTGTTAAACACACTAATGCATTTTATTTTAATTGTCCTATTAAATTTTCATTTGTTTTGTGGTTTTTTTCTTGCTAGTAATTAACTGTTATTCCCATCCTGATATCTTTGCATGAGAGCCTCTTAATTGCAAAATTATAATATTTAGAAGGGGAGGGTTTACATTTTCCATTCCAAGGGAAGCTCCTGCCTTCCTTAGCAGACACCTTTGTCTTTTAAAACCAAGACAAACAGAAATGAAGTATGTATATAATTTAAATGAAGGAATTTTTCCATCACAATCCATTTTAAGAAGATGCTTTTGTTCACACAGGTTGGACATGGACTTCCACCCACATACACCTTGTATCTTTACCCACAGTGAAGTTGTGCAGGCACAGTGCAAACTGATACCCAAAAGCTCCCCAGGTACCACCTTGCAGCTCTTCTCCCGTCTCTCAGGGTAACAGAGAACACCATCACAGAGAGGCTGTGCCATTCTGACAGCATGCTCAGCACAGCTTTCAGCCTAGCTTATGTGAGGAGAGGTGGCACATGTCAAATTGCTAAATATTGCCATCCAAATTGCTAAATATTGCTCTGACACCAGTCTCATCCACAAGGCTTAACAAATGACTGCTTCAGCTTTCTCTGTGTAAAAAGCCATTAATTATCCCACAAGAATAAGGGCCAGTAGGAAGTGCTTGATAGAGTAAGTATATCACTTGACGGATCTCGAGAAAACGGCAATTCTCTTCAAAGTAGTTCTATAATTCTTTACACACTCAGAAGTCTCCCTGTCTGCAGAAAGATCCAAGCACGTCAGCATATTCATGTAGTCATAAAATATATGTACAACAACCATGTAGAAGATAAAAAGAGATGAACTACAGGATTACCTTGGAGGTTGTAAAAAATTAGGACCTAGAGATGTAAACCAGTGAGAGGTAGAAGCCTCCGAGGGTCATGCAAATCTCAGAGTTGAACTAAGTACTCTCAATACTTCTAGGAAGGTTTCCTTGGAAAAGTATTCAGCTGGTTTCCTTCATCTCTCCTTTCCAGTGCATATTAAGAGATACTAAATTAATATCCAACTTAGATCAGCTAATTTCTTTGTTTTCCCTCTGGAACTATTAAGGAAGTGTCAGTGCCTAAAAAATGTTACTTAATGGATTGAAGTGTATGCCTGGTCAAATACTAAGCTTTGTTCATCTTCCTGTGGCCCTTTTCAAAAGAGGACTCTAGAAAAATCTTTTGGGAAGCACAATAAAGAACATGCAAGCAATGACAGAGTTGATAAATAATTTATGAAAAATGCAAAGAGATAATTTTCCCAAATGCCAATCCATTAACATAATAAATACACTCCATTTTAACCCAGACAATTAGATAACTGCCATACCCAATCCAGTGGGAATGTCTGAATTATGGTGACAGAAAGCAAACAACCATGAAGTCCTTCAGCCTGTTTCCTTAAGAGGGGTATTTTTTAGAGGGAAAACAGGAATCTGCCTACCTAATGTGATACAACAAGTGGATGAATTCAAGCTTCTTGAGAAATGGTCTAAATAGTCTCATGAATGGAACTTCTCCTGCCTTTACTTATCTGTTAAATTGAGATTTTTACACAACAGGAAGTCTTTGTTGGGTACCTTTAGTCTTGCATGTTTAAGAATTATTAAGATCCACTGCACTTTACACAGCTGGTCATGGCATTGTATAATTATTTTCACTCTGCCAGATATTCTGATTTTACACACATTAAAAAAACTCAAATAAACCAGAAGTGTACACAAACTTAAAGGGGTTAAGAGGATTTTGTTTCACATTCAGTACTGAGTGAGTGAAACAAGCTAACCCGTCTAGGAGAAGGACAGGAATCCAGTGACAGTCTAGAACTGGGATTAGTACTTTGCTGGTGATTTCAGACTCTGGGGTTTGTCAGTAGAAAGCCTGATCAAGACCTGCTTAAACCATCAAAGAGGTGGCATCCTTTAGAAGCATTTTGGATCTGTTTCTTTATTCTCTGTGAAGAACGAACAAACCCATTTCTTATTGTAAAAAGGAAACGCTGTCTCTAAGCAGAACAAAATAGTCCTCTACATTTATCAGCAAAGTTAGCTCGATAGAAAGACATTGAGGATTTTACTAACAAAGCAATAAAACCAAGCAAACCATAATAGCAAGCTGCCAGAAGTAGTTAGGGCTAGAAATCCTACATTTTTTCTTCCTATAAGGTGAATATCTGCACAGTTCAAGCACAAGGGCTGTAACCTGTTTGAATTATTAAATTAGCTTTCTTTCAGAAAGAACCTCACAAGAACCCAATGAAGAATCAGGAACAACATCACACAAATAGAGTTGAGCTCCTTCCTACTGACAATTCAGAATTTAGCTGCAGTGTCAAACAGCAAACTAGACTTAAGTAATATTCTTCTTATGAGGATTAAACAAAAGAGTAAGTATAATGAGTGAAATTATAACTATCAGAGCAGTTTTCCCATTCCAGCAATAAAGAGAGAAAGCTTGTAAATAAACTGTGGGGTTTTTTTCCTTCCAGGTTAACCAAAAACTAAAAAAATGCAAAAAAACATGAATAATTCAGGATTTTACTTTATGTAAAAAAGGGCTCTGCCTGTAAATTCAATCCCCCATTCACTGAAAAATCAACCCCTTTACTTTCAGAACAGCAAATGGAGAAAATAATTTCCTTTTAGATGACTGCACTGTATGTCTGTTCTGCATCCTGTTGAACATGCAGGGAAGAATTATCTGGCATAAACATCTCAGTCCCTATCCCAAAGGTGTAAACAGCCCTGGCAAGAGCCTTCTCCGTCTCTAATTTTGCTTTTCTAAGTAATCATTCTTGCATAGACAAGATTGTCAAAAATTAGTCAGTACAACATATTAAACAGTAGATGAGGATAATTATGACACATTCCAATACCACTTTCTGTAACTCCAATGAAAGGAAAGGAGTAGAGTGACAAGGTCTCTGATGTTTTTGTTGCCAAGTTCTAATAAAGTCATTTATTCACTTTCAAACAGCTACCAAAAGTAAAACGGAGCAGCATTGCACATGATGAATCATTACCTTAGTTTTAAATTTGTCCTGCAGAATTGGGATGCATACAGGATCCAAGATTGCAAATTTTAGCAGCAGAGAAAGCCATAGACACTTGTTCAGTAACATTCTTACTTCCCTTGGTTGCAGTCACCTCTACAACATTTGAAAATACCAAGATTTTGGACAAAACCTGAGTTTTCACAATCACAACGATTTTTATCTGTTTTGCAAGTTTGGACTCACATGAACCTAGAGAGTCACTAAACATTGGAGACAGTGTTTCAACTACAGAAATAAACCTTGAAATAAAGGCTGTCAGGTAAACAGCGAGTTGTAACAGCAACCAATAGAGCTCTCAAAGTTTTTATTTGTTGTTTAAAACCAAAGAGAAGAAAAACCATCTTTTGGCTGAGGATGGGGGCACCTGAAAGGTCAAAGAATACTTTAATAAACAAAGATTAAGGGCTCCCATCCTCCTAATGTGCCCCCATGCAAAGGGTTGCAGCAAGGAAGGAATGACAGCATGTCTGTGACAAATAAGAGGATATTTCCAGCATATTTATATCATCAAATGGCACCTCCTTGAGGCAGGAAAGGCAGGCAGCCCACAACCCATTTCAAAATGCTTTATCTGCATCACAAACTGCTCAGAAATACTCCCATTACAGATAATGAAGAAATGGTGGCTGCCCAGGAAAGCCTGGGAAAGGTTCCTGCTGCAAAATGCCTGCAGCAAGTCCCCTTGTGAATCTTCTGCTTCTCACTGTCAAAGGCTAATAGCCTCCATCATTTGAGCTATAATAAATAAAGGCAACCAAAAGTTATTGGCACATTAACAGCGAGAAGTTCTAAATGCCCTAAAATACGAAGGGGGAGTGGAGGAGAGATAAAAAAATATAAACTCCTTTATCCTGCTGCTATATTTTTTTCTTTGTGCATTGCCTAAAAGAAAAAAAATCACAGGGGGATATATTTTCCTATCACCAGGCCAGACAGTGCCCAGAGCATCAAGGGGCTGTTACTCCATTTCACCCATGGAGATGAAGAAAAAGGCCATCTGCTCCTGGATTTGAGTCACTGAACTCTGGGAGCTGCAGTGACTCATCTGTTCTTTGCTGTGGGGCTGTTGCAGTAATGATTCCTGTCTGTCCTTTTTCCCTTTACCTCGTGTGGGATGAGCTGTGCTTAGCTCAGCATGGGTAAGCACATACGTATTTGGTAGGCAAGGGAATGGCACTGCAATTTTTGCTTTTCCCCTCACTCCAGTGGAAAGCATCCTTCCCTTCCCATGGCAGCCTGCTGGAACAGCATTAGACCTCCTAAATGAAGAGAGCCAGTCACTACAGGCACATCAGCCAACCCGAAGCAAAAGAGAAAATCCAGCTTACAGGGACACAACCAATTTATACACCCACCCCCAAGAGAGGCGCAACATCTCATTTATAATCAGTTGTTCTCTTACATATTTCTAACTGACTTCATACTTACCTTTAGGCATAGGTTCACTATTGTCTTGTGCCTTTTTAGCCTCATAATCACTGAGGATGGTGGCAGTCACACCTTCACTGTAGCTCAGGGCCTTGCATGGGTTCACTTGTTCACTGAAAAGAGTGACACAGATATTTTCTAGCATCCTATTTTTATTTGCCCTCTACAGAAAGCCTTAGAAGCAGGACATGGGCAGTGCCCAGCAGAAGCCACAATCATGGTTAGATCTTTCAGTAGTTCAATATACTGGCTTTGTGAGACTTCTCTTAGCCCCTAACTTTCTCATCTTGGATGGACCAGACCAAAGTTTCTTATCTTAAAGTACCTGCCCTGGGCATAAGTGATCTGTAACAGGATTCCAGTCCCTCAGGGCTGAATGTCCTTAGGGAAACTCCCTCACAGGGAATCCCAGTTACCTCAGTTCTGTGTCAGGAAGAAGACTCCACGAGCTCATTAAGTTTCTCGTGTTTATTAATATATTATCAGAAACCCAGCAGGCCTTCCTAGACTTTCTGCTCAGGTTCATCCCACCACCAGAATGGCTGCAAAATGGCCCCAAAGTGCTGCAGTTCTTTATCTTCATACACAATTTCACCCAATTAACAATAGAAATGTAAGTTTTATACCTTAGCCAATTAGTTTCCCACATCCACCTGAGACCACCTTTTAACCAATCACCCTCTGTGCTCTCCAAATTGCAAAGTCATGGAGAAGGAAGAAGGACTAAGAACCACATCCTTTTCCCTCCATCTTTTACTCCATTTACAAAACACCCTAAAACCCTCACTTTTCACCCCAGTGACACACCATACTACCTTCTACTATTCATCCCACTCTTTCATAAATCCTGGTTTACCCAGGGATATTTGGAAGCCTTTCCATAAATGAGAGACAAAGCTATTGCTTTTTGGAGGTTAGAAGAAACAAAGAAATGCCTCTCTGTTTCTGGACTCCTACAGTGATCTGCAGAAAAAAAAAAGTGGAGCTTCAGGTAGGTTTCCAGAAGCTCCAGCTTCTGGCCTGGAGCCAGGTTTTGACCAAGGGAAAGCATTTCACCAAGGCAAATTCTCTCAGTGATCAGCAGCAGACAATTTTTCTGTGAGCTCCCACTCACAAAGCTGACTGGGTTTAACACCAGAGTAAGTTCCAGAGCAAGGGCTCACTGTTCACAACCTTCTCTTTTCATAGTCTGGGTGTCATCTGACCAGTTTAAATAAATAAAGCACTAATTTTTCTCGCACTAACTCTGCTTGCTTTTGTCCAACAGAGTTGTGAAATTCCTGTATCAGAAAAGAAAACACACAGGCAAAGCTAGAGAAACATAAGAAAAACTAGTTTAGTTACTGAAGGACACAATCACATATTTCAGGAAAAGAAAAGGCCTTCTGGGTCATATAGCTCATATCCCTAGACAGCAGCATGGCTGCTGCATGGTCTCTAATGTGTTTTCATTGATTTTTCTCACTTTTTAATACTCCAGAGCGACAGCATCGCATCACACCACCCATGATAAACTCCTCTTTGTCCATTTAATTTACTGCAGAGCTGGAAACTTCTTCTTTGCAGTCAGCAAACTTTCCCTTCATTTACTATGCTACCTTTAAAATTAATTAAGTAAAGCTCCTTTCTCTTCTGGCCACTGGTTCATAAATGTAGAACCACAGTTTCTTAGTCACCTACAGTCAGCAATTAACCCAGAAGGAGTAAGAACAGAAAAGGTGTCATTAGCAGGTTCAAGTCATCTCTTCAGGCAGTAGGACACCAAGTTTCCACCCTTAAGCAACCAGGTGTGATTCAGTGTGACTTTTAGATGACCATGTGTTAAATGGTTGTTGCATACAGACATAAATCAGATTTTACAATCCATCACATTTTGAAATCAACTGTTATTAACAAATAAAAAAGCACAGAAAATTGTAACATGCACAAGGTCTACAACAGAGAGGAATGAAAAAGCATAAGATAGGCAAAAAGCACTAAATTATTCAAACCTGCAATCAGACTATGCATTCATCATATCAGACTAAGCTTCCCTAACTTATAATATAAAAATCTTTGCCTCTACTATTAAGACAGGAGACACTATCCCCAGACTTTTGAAAAGTTTTCTGCCATTCCAGTAGCACAGTTCCCAAACAGAATTACGGGAATCTCTGAAGATTAAGAGTTTGTGTTGTAACATAAAACCAAATCACCACACGCACACATTTGCTGGTGTGCACCCATTGTATTTCAGCATGAAAGTCATATTGGTTTTTTAACTGCCCATTCACATGAGAAACTTTTACCCAGTTTTGAAAACACAGCCTACTTCTGTGTGCAGCCTTCAGGAAATGCTGCAGCTGGCATGTTTGTAGCCCCACTTTGTGCAAAGTGTTCCTTCTCTGCCGACGGAAATTCACACCACAAACATGGAACCATTACTTTTTCCTCTGCTTTCCTACATTATTCAACCATCATAACTGAAACTTCAGAAAGCCTGGCACGCTATTAGACTCAGACACAATAAATGATGACCCAAAATGTCTTTGAGACATAATCCCCCAAAGGCAAGAATTCCACATAAAACCCTGTAGTCCAAATTTCAGAATTAATTACTTTTGTCATTTGTGGCAGGCATTATGAATCTGAATTAATTATATTAGGAGTATCTGTAAACAGAGTATTGGCTTGAGGGAAGTAAATCTTCTTGACAGAATTTGCCACACATTTTGGAATGCTGAAACACGGGATGTGGTTGGGGAACTAAGCTAAATTTATGTATTGCTTATTTGTATTGAACAAAGTATTATCATTCAAAGTCAATGACAATTTTTTGAATTGCTTGATTTTGGTATGTTAGGAAAGCCTTGTTATTTTTTTACGTAGTTCACTCCCAATAAGAATATACAGAGAACATTTCCAAGCCTGTTTTATTCTGCTCTGGAACAACTCAAGGATTTAATAAATCATTTTTTAAATCCTCTGTATTTGAAAAGTCAGGATTTTTTTCCACAGAAAAGAAACAAAAAAATCCACTCAGTAGGCAAGATCTTTTTGAAGGGAAGATGTACAGATGTAGTTACAGCATATACACATTAACAAGTCAGTCTGGAATCCACCTTGAAATTCCCACAGGATGCACATTGGCTGCATTTTCATTATTTGATGTGTAAGGATCAAATAAATGTCTGGAAAATATTTGGCCTTTTTTGCTCTTGAAAGGAGAAATGGTAGACCAGTACAAACAGATATCTACATTTATACCTCTAAGCTCCCCACATAGCTATGAAGAACTAGAGGGAAAAAGGACAACTAGAGGGAAAAAGTGTGACCGAGCTTGCAAACAAAGCTGGGAGTGAAAGATGCCAACAGAGTCAGCCTGCCTTCTCTCTCAGCCCCTGAGGATGAAAATCAGTGCCTATTCATCTGGTTTCTCTGTGCAGAAAGTAGAAAACAACTCATCTCATGAATACACTTTTTATGAGGCAGCAAGCATAGCAGCCGAGGCAACTGCAGAAAAGTACACTGAATCTGTAAATCAGAACAAGTCTTGCTCTGTGAACATGGAAGCACCACAGCGAAATGTATATCTCCCAAATCAGAAACATTTTCCCCAATGTTTTCGTCTCCAAAGGTGAGCTGTTAATCCCTGGCTCCTTTCAGAAGGATTCTGTCTGGTTTGTTACGGTTTGCTGTTGCAATATTTTACAAGCTGCTACCTGAGACAGCTCACTGAGCAGCCTTACTCAGCAAGATTTTCAAGTACCAAAGATCAACTCGTGCTCTCTCAACAGCAGGAGTTAATTATCTTGGCTGTGCCTCAGTGACAAGAAATATATATGTAAAATAGGACAGAAAAAATATGAAAGATGCATATAAATATACTTCAGTCTTGGCTATCAGCCCTAGTAGCTTCTTTCACAGCTGCTTTGTCTTCAAAACATAAAGCAACAACTCAATCATGCAAACTATAATTCACATCCATTTGTACCCATATAACAAGGAATTATCCATGGGTTGAAATGTCCATGTGAAGTCCAGACTTGTACTCCAGGACGTTGCTGCTGCTTCAGATTATAGCTGTAAATTATCAATCTCACCTATTGGATCCACCTTCAAATTAGGGCTTGAATATTTTTTGTTTCCCAGGAAGAAGGTTGAGGCCCCACCAGCTGCACCCAGCAGCCTATTGAACACTGCATTAGTAAATACACCCCTCCTTACCTCATTGTTTACAGTTATTTGCACACGATTAACTTGGCAGAGCTTGAGCAAATTAGTGCTAATTTAATATTTTTAATAATCAATGCTAAAGCACCCATCAGCACCTTGGCAGTGTCTCGTGAGCTATTCAAAGGAAGATATCAGGGAGGTGGTGAGTCGTGTTCAGTTAGCAAACCATGGTACTGCACGATGAGCTTTGGAAACAACCAGCCAAAAAAAGGACACCAGAACAGTTTCTTTGCCAGCTCTCTAATGCTCACTCAGTGTGAGCTTGCCATGGTTTCTGTAAAACTGCTTGGATCAATACTGGTGTTGGCTGCTCTTGCTTGTGTTTTCGTTTTAAGCAGTGAGGAAAGATCAGCGTTCCCCCAGCTGGCACTTTAACAAATTCCCTTCAATGTGTGACCTTTATACTTCCTCTACAGGGGCACAGACAGTAGCAGAAATGTTCAAAACCAGGTGCTTGAACTATTTCCTTTCTCTGCTGCCTCAACAGATGAACCTTGTTGATTAAATCAAACAGTTCAAATCATCTCCATATCAGATGGACACATATGTATGAAGAGGCCATCAAGAAGGTGGCACCAAGCTCTTCCAGAGGATGCATCACACTTTGCTCTGCACATTTCTTGTGCACTCACTTTCACTATTTTATTGCCAAAATCAATATTTTAATTTCTTCTTCAAATATAAATATCTCAGACCACAGGGGGAAACTGAAGTATTTATCATCAAAGTAAGATTTAAGCAGATAAGAAGTGTAGGTACCTATTGTACTGTTTAATATTGTTTCTAATTGGCTTATTTAATGTTCCTTCAGCTTCTCCTGGTTAGAACACAGGCCAAAATGCAATGGCTCAAATTCCAAATTTTTCACTTTCTAATGAATAGTCTTTACTAATTAAATATATTTTAAAAACATAAATATTTTCCATGGAATATATTCATACTCTGAATATAGAGATCTGGGAG
>VWZN01019699.1:0-35790 GCA_013396955.1 Regulus satrapa | reverse complement strand
AGCCCCGGCCGGGGGTGTCGGTAAACAAAGGGGTCGCTGCGCTTTGATCCGAGCCCGTCCGGCGCGTTCAGCCTGTGGCGGAGCACAGACCGAGGTGCTTCCAGTCGGGCACGGGGATGTACCAACTTTTCACAGGGTTATTAAGTAGGTTAATTAGCAAAATAAAGCGGGGGCTGGCAGGGCTGCGGGCCTGACCAGGCGGCCAATGTATTAATTTTTTGAAAATTTAGGATGTGATTGGGGTCTCCTGAAGTACCGGGAAAATTTCCCGGGAGGAGCGCGGATTTTGCAAGGTCAGGAGTGTCTGGCCGGTTCCCGTGTTGCGTTTTATCGGAGTTGCCTTGAAACTCCCCAAACTGCTCCTTGGCAGAGAGCAGAGGGTGGCCGCATGGCCGATAAGCAACGTAGATTCTATTAATACTTATCCAAATGTGAAGATGGTACAAAGTGGTCGCAGGAATTGGCTGCAGAGCGGCAAAGCCTTGACTGTCAAGAAACATGTGCTGTGTTCCATCCGTAGTTTTTGCTCCTCTGGTATAAATGAGCAGGAATGCGGGGGAAAATGCAAAACTGCCTCCCCGGAATAATGGGAAACCTGTTGCTGTCCAAGACTGATTGAGAATTTAGCTGGGTGTGTGAAATCAGTGTCCCAGATTGGTGCATCTGGTCAGTGAAATGAATCTGATTTGGACCCAGGCCAGGAAAGAAAATTTTCTTAGCTCAAGATAGCTTAGATTAAGCATGTAGTGTAATGGGGAAAAAAAGCACAGTTCAGGAATAACATCTGGAACTAATGCATTTGTAAAAATAACATGTTAACAGCACAAATAGCAGGATAGTTCTTGAGTTAATCAGGATTTCTTCTTTGCTGGGCTGATGTTATGGAAGCACTTGGGACATGTACAAGGTGGTTCAGGAGCTTGCTGGCTCCCGGCTGTCAGGGAACAAGGGGCAGGGAGATTTATTCATTTTGGTTAGGACTTCCAAAAATAAGTTGTGTAGCAAAGAGCATGCAAGCTTACAGACTGTCAGGTTGAATAAGACTTCAGCTGGCAAAGCAGTGACCTTTGTAATGGATGGGCCTTTTTCTTGGTTATTTGTGGAGTTTGGTATAGCAACAGCAAATAAATTGCTCTGCATTAGTAATCTCCAGTACAGCGCATGTATGTTTATTATCAGATAAATAAGTAGACCTGTAGACACTAGTAAGAACCAGCTACTGAAAAGCTGGTTATTAAACACGTTTTGACAGCCAAGAAGGCTGAATTTAAGGTGGATACATGGTAGAGTTGGGATGACTTCATGGGGGGTTTCCAGCCAGGATCGACTGTGAGCCCCCCAGAAGGGCTGGGCTCTTGCTGCTGTGGGTGATGTGAGGTGTGCTGGACTCTGACAGCAGGCGGTGAGCTCAGCAAGGTCACGCTCCTGGAGACTGTGGCAAGCCGTGTATTGACAGGCAGGCTGCAAATTGAATTCTGTATGCGTAAAGGATACAGAATTGTATCATATGTGCCTTAAGAGCGCAGTATCGGGTGACGCTGACCAGTAGCACCTAGGACTTGATACATGGAAGAGTTTGGATGAGTGAGCGGTGGAGCAGATGCTGACAGTACCAGCCAGCTGCTTACGTGAAGTGCTTCTTCACAAACCTGACAGAAAGGGAGGGTGACCTTACTGTGATTGGAATAGAAGCTCTGTTCCAGTGTCCCATGGATGTAGTAACAGCTTTGCTGAAGGGTGACAAGGTGTCCTTGTACGCCCAAATGGAACAAACGCTGTTCTGTTAAAGCTTTTGCTGTGTGTGTGAGTCTGTAAATCTCTATCAGATGAAAAATGTTTATTAGCATGATCGGGGAGGTCAAACTTGTCCAAAATAGATTTGTTTTCATGTTGCTTGGAGAATAACGCTGCCTATGGTAAAGCTTCAGCCAAGGCCAGATAGGTTGGGGATCCCCAGAGCACTGGTTGACAACTGGAATGATGTAGTACATGTGAGGATATTTAAATAACTTCTCTTACTATTAGAAACACAATGTTACATTACCAGGCAGATGGTAATGACAGTCTGCTCTTGTTTACTTACTTGTGCAATCACATGGCCACTCAATGAGGAAGGAAATCTTACACATTGAAAAGAGCTGGCTTTGTTGACATAAAGATCAGGTAAAGTATTTCTCTTTGGTTAAAGAATTTAATAAATGAGACTTGCTTGGATGAGCAATCAGACCTTTTTAGGTAGTGGAAGGGTTAAGCAAGTCAATTGACTTAATTTGTTGGAGTCGGCAGCTGCTCCTACAAAACCTAAGACCAATCTTACAAATTGGGTTAGTTTGTTTGAAGCACAGAGTGGCCCCAAATATTGTGTGCGTCCACAAAGGTAAAATTACACTTGCTCTGGTATTTGGGCCACTGTGGCTAAGAGCCATTGTGTACTTGCTGTGTGAGAAGTTGGCTTGACTATTTATAGCCACAAAGCTGTATTTTGAAAATAACCATTTAAATTATAAGTGACGTTTCTGAGCCTGCAGCCTGTGTCACTCTTTGGAGGCATCAGGTGCTGCACAGACCTGCACCACAGCCCATGTCTGGAACCTGTAGGGTGGCTTCAGGTGTACTTTGTCTATCTTAGTGTTTGCAGAATGTTGCCGGATTAACATCAGTCCTGTATTTTCAATGATTAACTTAGATTATATTCACTGAATTATTTCAGACAATGGTTTTGTGTCTAATACAGAATGGAAACATTAGTTAAATGTGAGTGATCATTTAGAAACCATCAAGATAACTGGTACCAGTTGGTGAAATTAACTACTGGTGGCGGCTGAACTTCTCTCGTGTTTGCAGGTGGTGGGAAATGGGTATGAGCTGCTCCTCTGTCTCCTAGGGGACAGATAAAAGCAAAGAGTAAAGTTGTATGAAAGTTGAGACTTAAGGGAAAAACATTCTGCTGCTTCTAGTTGGGAAAGCATCTCCCAATGTAATAATAGAAATGTTTGTTTGTCTTCAAGGTCTGGTTCAGAAAGGATGACAGCAAAGATTGTTTATCCTCTGTCTGTCCTTTGATGATTTACTCTCTCTTTCCCTTTGGCCTGCTCCAAGGAGAAGTGAGTTGCTCATGAAATACCTGCCGTGTCATGTACAGTACTCTGCAGTACCTTGGTGTTTGCTGTTGACTTTGTTTTCATGTGCTGGGTGCCTGTGCTAATTCAGGAGCTGCTTCCTGAACAGTCAGGTACTTTGTGCGGTGACTCTGGGTTAGGTGGAGGCTGTTTGTTATTCTCAGGTTCCTCCTTCTGAGCCAGAGCTGTAAAACTGCAGGCATGTCCGGTTGCTCCTCAGAGCTTTGTAATGTGGCATCTGTGTCAGAAGGTTTGGGCAATTTTCAGTTGCTGCTCAGCAAGTTTGCTGTTTCCTCATACAGCTTGTGTGCGGCCGTTGCAAAGCAGGAAGCAGCAGATTTTTGGACACCAGACGGAAGTAGTAGAGAGCACTCTGCCCCATCTCAGCAGTCTGGAGACTGTAGGAAGAGTCATTGGGGTGCTAACACTGGAATAAAATCGGGACTGAGGGGAAGGAGGAAAGGTTTCCCCCACCACTGCCATGTTCAGCATTACACCATGCCCGTAGGTGCCACAGCTTTACACTTTCTGAACACTTTCAGGGATGGTGACTCCACCATGTGGCTGGGCAACCTGTGCCAGGGCCTGACCACCCTTTTGGCAAGAAATTTTCCATAATAATTCAACCTAAACCTCCCCTGGCACAGCTTGAGGCCATTCTCTCTCATCCTGTCCCTTGTTCCCTGGGAGCAGAGCCCAACTTTCCTCAGCTGTCCCCTCCTGTCAGGAGTTGTGCAGAGCCAGAAGGGCCCCCCTGAGCCTCCTTTTCTCCAGGCTGAGCCCCTTTCCAGCTCCCTCAGCAGCTCCCAGGGCTCTAGCCCCTCCCCCAGCTCTGTTCCTGTCTCTGGACACAAAATTTCTTAATCATGGAAAGGTAACAGCCAGTCTGTGCCTTGGCAGGTGAGGAGATAACACAACTTAGTGTGCCGTGGCACCTCTGGAATGAATGTTCAGGTGCCCCATCTTTGTGGCATCACAGCTGTAGTTTAAGCTAGTTCAGCTTCTGATCTTTAAGTTGATGATGATAGCATCATAAATCAGGCTGCATTTTTAAAGATTGGATGGTTGCATTGCCTAAAAATACATTCATTCCTGGAACAGAAGGTTATCTAGGGAGAGTCATACCTTTCCCACCGTGCTGTGCAGAGTTCGTTTCTGAAGGTGTTCTTCTGCCAGGAAAAATAAAGTTGCAAGCTTCTTGTGCTGCATGTAGCACTGCTCGTCAAAGTGAAATATGGCGCTATCAAAAATAGAGTTTATCACCAGGGTGAGTAAAACGGGGTTTTTGGGTTTCAGTTGTAAATGGGAATTCAGTAGCGTGTCCCATCCCACAGGGCTCTGAATAAAGTGAGAGAGCTTGGAAGACGCCTATAATACATCAGGAATTTATGAGACAAAATAGTTAAAATCTGAAGTGCTGTTTTATCAATCTCATGCTTTTATTTTCTTCCTTTCGACTTAGTCCCTGTTTGGTCTTGATGTTTTTATCAAGGGTTCGGTTGTCTTTCCCTTGCATCTCTGTTTCCAAGCAATCTCCTGAGTGGGCAGAATTAACTCTAGACTACACAAACTAACCTCGAGCTGTTAGAGCCTGTGAGAGCTGCTACTCCTGGCAGCAGGGCAGGAAACCTTCTTCTGATTTGGTTTGGGGCACTTTCAGCTGGTTGGTCTGGCTTCTGGAAACTGAAGACAACTACATCAGTTACTCAATACTGGGTCCCTGGGAGAAAACTCTGCATTTTAGTAAGTAAATGGGTATTTGGGAGGGGAAATGTACATCCTCATTGCTTCCTTCCTCAGCCTTTGTTTATCCTACCCAGTGATTCTGTGCATAAGGCTCCACTGCTCCCCATAAACACTGGGCAAGGGAGCTGGTGGGATTTTCAGCAACAGCTTCCTTCATGGCAGCAGCTGGAAGTGCTGATCCTGGTCCCTTAGTGCTGCCTGTTGAAAGTTTCTCTTCTCCAGTAGATCTGCTGGCCAGTCAGGAGTTCGGGCCTCACATGCAAAGCTCATTTGGAAAGCAAAGGTATTTTAAGGAAAGCTTGTTGTGCCTAATGTATGCTGAAAGCTTTCTGATTTGTGCTGATGAAATTCTTGAGCCTGCATCAGAGATGGAGACAAGTTTTCCATGCTGCATACTTGTCTGAATCAACAAGGTTTGATAAGATTGAAAGCCAGCTCAGCAAAAACACTGGAATGAGCAATGAATGCAGTGCCTGGACAGTCCCTGCTCCAGCAGCTCCTGCTGGCATGGCTGGAAACGTTCAGCATTTGTGGTCAAACATTCAGTGCATTTATGTGCAGAACTCTCAGCTCTAACCTAGATGAAACTCCCATCATCCTGGCATTATTTTTTGCAATTTATAATGTCTTTTGCTTATTTTAACAGGCAGTGTTTGGATTGGGATTTGTTTCTATTTCAAACAGTTTTAGAGATTTAGAATTCAGACTAGGTACTGTGGGGCTTATGAGACATCACAAGTGCTGTGTTGTGTAATATACTGAGATAATAACTGACTAATAAAAAAATATAGGACTTCTGAGTTGGTATGCTGGCTCCCAGATGAGGTTTATTATATACCATAAGTTTAAAAGGTCTGTCAGACCGTGCATATTAGAGCAATCAGTTTTAAGAAGGTTGGGAGAGGGGAATATTACATAAATGGTTGTATAAATTGATATTTTATTCTTTCTAACTTTTGAATACAAATGAGGGCAGATGGAGCATTAAATTTTGGAAAGATGGGTTTTAAAAAATTGTGTTTGTGCAGAGGGCTGGGGTAAAAAATGAAAGAGAAACCCAGAGCCTTTCAGGCGAGTGGAAGCCCCTGCTATGCAGTGACAGGATCCCCAGCTGAGTGAACCGTTTGACCTAGTGCTGATGGTATGGCCCCAGAACAGTGAGGGTGTCCAGTATAAATCCTGGAATCTGAGTCTGCAGTTTATTTTCAGCTGGCCTTCCAAAGGGAGGTGCCACAGCTGTCCCTGCAATCTCCTTTCTTGGGCTGCAGCAAACTGATCTGCACGGGGAGGAAAGGTGCAGCTCGGAGCTGGGCCATGTGCCTTAGCAGGAAAACTTCACTTGCTAAAAAATTTGAGACCAGGTTGGACAGGGCTTTGAGTAGCCTGGTCTGGTGGAAGGTGTTCCTGTCCATGGCAGGGAATTCAGTGGGAGGAACTTAAGTTCCCTTCTATCCCAAAACAGTTCGTGATTCTGAGAAGGAACAATTTGATGGGGATTTAGGTGCCTATTTTCATGGGGCTCACTTCAGCATGAATGGACTTAAGGACAAGCTAGTCTATGCCCAGAATAGACGGGGCCTCAGGGCCGGTCACAATAGGATGATTCTGCCACCCCTTTCCCAGTCAGGCTGACCTCAGCTTCCACCAGAGTCAATTCCTCTGATCCCCTGTCACCCTGGTGATGGAAACAGGTTCTTCCCCCACATGTTCTGATGGCATCAGGGTACACTGTGAACCAGTGTCAAGCAGTGCTTTGTATTCCTATGGCTCTGATGTGCCAGGCCATCGGGTCCACACTGTCCAAAAGATCCCGTGCCTCTTCCTGGCTAGAGGCAGGGCCCCTCTAGCACTGGTTATCATTCCCTTCCTGGGCATACATACTAGAGGTTCCTTCAAGGGGATCTGACAGATCATCCTCCCTTCTGTTAGGTATATAAAATTCTATAGGTAAGAAAGAATAAAGGGAATATAACCATACCCAACCCCCAACACCTTATCTCCCTGATTTTCCCCTCTACCAGCCCTGCCCCCCACCCCCCTTCTAAAAAATCTATGTTTCATGGTGAAGTCTCTGCCAGGAGGGAAATAGGAGCTGTAGGAGATGTTCTTTCCACTTGACTTGTCTCCTAGTTCTTCAGCATTCAGTCCTGCAGGAGCACAGCCAGTGAGCAGTTGCTGTTATGTCACACCTGTAGTGCCTTCCCTACTTTTGGTGCACAGAGACTTCACCATCAATTCCAAGTGGCTTGTCTGTCAGCAGCAGTTCCATTCTAAGGCATGTCATGTCCTCTTTTTTCAGGACATGCAATCAGAAGTGCCACCAGGTCATGTCTCCCAAGAGAGATGATGACTGGATTTCTGCTTTCTACTACCAGTTTCTTCCCCATCCTGCAGCACAGACATCAGTGTCTCTCCTAAGGTTGGATGTATTCTCATACTGAACTTGGCTGTCTTAATTTCATTAATGGGCTTAGCAATTCCTTCCAGTTGCTGAAGAATGCTTCTCACTGCTACAGTGTGCTGACACTGTAGGAAATGCTATAAAGCTGAGCAGACATTTCTTGTGAACCCACTTTAGTAGAGCCCTTTCTATTTTCAGTCCAGCTACCAATTTAATCACTTCTGCACTTCAGATATTAACTGTTACTCAGTTACTATCTGAATTTGGGAAGGGGGTGCAGAAGGCACCAGGTAGGGGCTCTGGGGAGGATGCAGAGCCTGTGAGTGATGGTTTCTCAAGACTGAGCAGCCATAAATTAGCAGGTTCAGCTTGATCCTTGCAGAAAGAAAAAGCTTTAGTCCCATTTACTTAATCTTAGCACTCCATGGGCTTGTCACAAGTCAGTCCTATGTGCCCAGGTGATGCAAGTGCCACCCTGGGGAGCCTGGTTTGAGTAGCTTTGAGTGCCAAAGCTTGGTGCAGGCAAAGCCCTGCTCCTGCCAGCGGGTGAGGAAACTGGGCTGGTGGGTAGCAGTCAGTGACTCCCATGGTTTGGAGACCAGCAAGCAGGGCAGTGAGGGGAGAGCAGGACTTGACAGCTTCAGTCCCTCTCTTGGACTGAGTTAAATAGCCTCTGGCTAGGAGGGGAAGGAACCAGTGAGGGTAAGAGCCCTGTTTGACAGCTTATGGCTCTATGTTCATTTGGATGGTCCTGGCTGGGACTGTCTGTTTGCTCCTCTTGGGCAGTTCTACCATGTGTTGGCTGCTCTGCATCCCTAGGGCATCCCCAGGTGCTTCTCCAGAGCTGCCCAGATGCTTTCTGGACCAAAGTGCTGCTCTGGGGGTTCAGACTGCCGTGGAGCTGTTGAGCTTGTTGTCAGGCCTATGTCACTTGCCTACCAATTGCCATTTATTTCCCAGACCCTCTTAATCTAATGAATTCAGTGGAAAGCTGAAAGGCAGTGGAGTTCCCACCAGGTCTTCAGGGGTCCTTCTTGCCCTGGGAGCCAGGAAGGCCAGTGGTGTCCTGGGGTGCATTGGGAAGAGCATTCCCAGCAGGTCAGGGAGGAATCCTGCCACTGTGCCCAGCCCTGGTGAGGCACACCTGGAGTGCTGTGTCCAGGTCTGGGCTCCTCAGGACAGGAGGGACCTGGAGCTCCTGGAGCGGGGCCAGTGGAGGCTACAGAGATGAGGAAGGGCTTGGAGCATATCCCTGCTGAGGGAAGGCTGAGGGAACTGGGGCTGTTCAGCCTCAAGAGAATGGGAGAAGTGAGATGGGATCTCATTCCTATCTGTCAGTGTCTGCAGGGCTGGCTCAGAACTGGGACCAGGCTCTGCTCCCCAGGACCCAGCACTGGCACAAGAGGAATGGGCAGGAGCTGATGCTCAGGAAGTTCCACCTGCATATGAGGCAGAACTTCTTCCCTGGGCAGTGACCGAGGCTGCCCAGAGAGGGTGTGGAGTCCCCTTCACTAGGGATATCTCAGACCCATCTAGACAGAATCCTGGGCTGTGTGCTCTGGGATGGCTCTGCCTGAGCAGGGAGGTGGGTGGGACTGGATGAGCCACTGGGGTCCCTTCCAACCTGACCCATCCTGTGACTCTGTGATCCCCAGGGCAGCCTGAGCTGCACCCGAGATACTGCTGTAGACAGAGGTACTCAGCTATTGGTGTGTCAGCCCTCTGTGCAAAGGCTCCAGGCACGAACCTTCCACATTTCAGGTTAGATCACCCACACCTCCTGGGGTTTGCACCCCTTCCCTTTTCCCACACACTGGATCTGTATGGGGAGAGGTGAGTGCCTGAGGATGAGCATACTTCTGCAGACAAATAGTACTTCTGCAAACATCTACACCGTATCTGTGAAATGGGATGAAGAAAATGGAAAAGCGATGATCTAGTGGAATTTAAATCCTAATTATTTCAAAATGGAAAGAATGATATATTGTTCCTTGTGATATATCATCTTTTATATGTTGTGGCCTGTGTGCATTCTCCTCTCTATCATAAATCACTATAATAGGTACGTGGTCTATTCAGGGAGCACAGTGTCCATTTTGGAGTTTGGGGTTTTTTTTGGAGTGTATTGGGAGAATTTGAGTCTTGCATACAGTTCAACAAAATAGTTTCAAATGACAAATCTGTCCCACTTTTGGCATTGTGTGCTGAACAGTTTTGTAGTGTTTCTCAGTGATACCAGGGCTGCGTGCCATCAGTCTTTCCTGTACAAAGATCTCTCAAGATAAAAAAATTTAAATTCAGCCCTCTGAGCTTTCCTAAGCTGTAATATTGACAGAAGAATTTCCAGAACTGCTCAGACAAATGAAGTGTCGGGTCTTCAGTATCAGCTAGAGCTGGCATATGAAGTCACTAAGCTATTATCCGTTGTGTATAATGTATCTCTTAAAGCAGCTACATGGGGATGTCAGTGGGAAGTGACAGTTTCCAAAAGGGACTCCAAGAAGAACCTGGGAAGTGATTACCCCAAAGCAGGCAGCAAGGAGAGGAGAAATCTGATGGAGATGGTATGTTTGGATTTTCAGTACACTTTTGACAACATCCATCTATGGGAGCTCTAAGAAACAAAGCTCTTGTGAAATAAAGATATCTTATAAATTACCATCTGAAATCGAGGGAAAAAAAAAGGCTGGCAATAAAGGGTCAGTTTGCAGGAGGAAGGAGAGTTATCCTGTGCATCTCTTCTGGAGTCTGTGCTGCTCTGTACACCTTCATGTGAGACTGGAAGGAATAGGTAATATAGTGCAAGGTCACAGGTTGCAAAGGTGCCTACACAGTCAAGATAGTGAAATGTGAGCTGGCTCTGAAAGGTGTCAGTCAGTATTGGCCAATTTGCCAATAAAATGGCTCGCAAAATTTGGTCTGTGGATGAGGAGTAATGTTTATGGGGAAACAGTGGCTTCCAATCCAGCTGTCACAGGCTGGAAAAGCTTGTAATGTGCCCATGTGTAGATTAGTATTGCAGATAATTAGATAGTTCTCTTTCTACCATCTCAAAAAAAATATATATGGTTAGGGGAAAGAGATAGGAAATAACAGCAAGGGGATGAAAGTCATGGATTAGTTTCTATACCAGGAAAGAGCAAAACTTCTGCCATTCCTTCAGACTGACAGAAAGCCACAAGCACAGATATAATAAAGGTTTTCAAAATTATATGTAAAATGGCATTAAGGATCTTTTTTTTTTTCTTACAGGGAGGAATTTAAGGACATCAGAGTTTTAAATACTTTTTCTCATCCAGTGTAAAATTCAGCTGTGGAATTAATTGCTTTAGGACACAGCTCATGACAAAAGCTTCAATGTGTTCAGAATCTGCATGATGGGTAAAAGTCTAACTGTGTAAGTTAAGCTCTGGGTTGCCAAGCTCCAGGATAGGTGGAATATAGAGCAATTAAAAAACTATTATTTATTGGAGGTGAGAGTCAAGAAGGGAAAATGGGGGGAAACTAGTATGACCAAAAAACCTTCTCAAATGTTAAAGCAAAAGTTTTAAAATTAAAATCCAGTGCTTTTTAGAGGGCTTATAATACTATCCTGCAGAAATGGTGGCAATTCTGCTTTGTGCTTAGTGAGCAATTTTATTTAATTTTTGGGTAACTTGCTGCAGTGGCATGAAGATTATATTTCATAGTGTCCTCCAAACTGGAAAGAATATGTGTACGTGTGGGATATCATCTCGCTAATTCAGGAGGCTTTGAGCATTTTTTTTTCCTGGCTCTTAGTAGCTCAAAGTGATACATCTGACTGAACACAGTGTCAGATGCTCACAGTGTCAAGATGTTCATGCAAAGGATGGATTTCCTCTTTTCTTCATCATCTGCACTGGCTTTTCTTTTCATTCTTGGGTGATTGACAAACAGAATTTGACCTTCACAGCCCTAAATGGTTTGTCTTTTAAATGAATATCACTTGAGTCATTCTGAACAAGCATTCCCTTGTGCTGAAAAAGATAAGTGGTAAATGTGTCTGTCTGTCAGTGAGAGACTTCAGTGCTGTGCCAGCCTGTACAGCAGCAGAGCCAGAGTTTGAACTTCAGAGCATATTGCAAGAGTTATTTTTGTTCCCTTATATTAATAGCTGCTACAGAGGGAGCCCTGCAGTTATCGCCAAATCCTTACAGTTACTCCAAGTATTGCCTTCTCTTCAGTCTACAACTCAGTCCTCAAAATCCATCCTTTTCCATTTATTTTAGGTGCTCCTAATCTGTAACAAAATTGTTCAGTGTTGCAGAAAGTGAACAAGGAACAAAGCCCTGAATGTAGCCCTCGGGAGGGGATCCATGTGCTGACAGCACTCCCAGCTTCCTGAAAATTGTGCTTGGGATCTTAATTCAAGCCCTGGTCTAAGCAAGAACTGCATCTTTTAAATCATGGTGTTATGGTGATGAAACAAACCTTCAGAGTCTTGGAGATTTGGTGATATCTATTGTTGACAAAGCTACTAGCTTTTAAAAATAATTTATTTATTTTAAACATAGAGTCATGGAAGCGTTACATTTGGAAAAGACCTCCAAGATCATCACGTCCTGCCCCTGGCCAGCCATCTTGTCAGCCAGACCAGAGCACTGAGTGCCTTGTCCAGTTGGTTCTTAAACACCTCCAGAGATGGGGACTCCACCACATCTCTGGGCAGCCCCTTCTGGTGCCTGACCACCCTTTCTGTGGAGAAATTCTTCCTGATGTCCAACCTGAACCTCCCTGTTACAGCTTGAGGCAATTTCCTCTTGTCCTTGTAGCCTGGGGGAAGAAGCCAACCTCTGTCCTGCTAATGTGTTGCCCTGGCCTGGTCTCAGTCTCTAACTGTTCACCCCTTTCCCAGTTTGTCTGAGCTTGTTTCCTGATGTTTTGGCTTCTTGGAGCAGTTCTTGGATAGTTCTCCTGTGGTAGGATGCTGAAAGCTGCACCTCTTCTGCTGCCATGTGTTCTTTTGCTGTTTGCCCACGAACCAGACTGGGCTGTCTCTGTGATGGGGGCAGATGGTTGCTGTTGGAGAGTTCTGGACATGGCTGGAAGAGGTCACAGAAACCCTTTTAGTTCAGTCCTCTGCACTGAGACATGACCAGGTTTATCAGAGCTTTTTAGAAAAGACAGTTAATTAATCCCTTCCTAAACATCATCACAAAGCACCTGTCTGCACTTCCCCCAGAAGGCGAGAAGCGCCAGTGCTTGGCAGGCTCAGCTGGAACCATGGGTGATGTGCTTCCTGCTTCAGCAGCACCACTCTGAGTCATTCAGCCAGCCCTCAATTACCTGCTGGATGGAGAGGAGGGCGTGGAGATGCTAGATAAAAGTAATGTTATCAGCCATTGATGCTATGCCAACATATTAGTGAATGCTGTGATGGAGGACAGAGACCCCCAGAAAGCAGCATGGGAGCTGTCAGGGCCAGTGTGTGCTGCAGCACAGAGTGCTGGGGCTGCTCTCACCTCGTCATCGATTCCCCAGTGCTGTGTCCTTTATGTTCTTGTTTTGCCTTTAGATTCTCCCACCTAAATGTAGGAAGATTCCTATTTTGCTTCATTGTAAGAATGTTTATGAGAGATACTGTTTATGAGAGGCTGGGCTTTGCTCTCTGGAGCTCTCCACCTTCTCTGCTTTGGTTTCATCTTGCACCAGTAAAACGTGATCTCTGATTCTCTTTTTGCTGAACAGAAGGGACAGAGCTGGGCCTTGTTAAATCCCACCTGTGCTGGTGGGACCTTTGGAGGAGTGTTGCCATGCCACAGGCTCAGGGAATTGCAAGCTGAGGATGCCCTACCCAGCCCCAGCCCTGCTGTGTAGCTGATGTGGGTCTTGGGGTAGCAGCTGTGGGGAGCAGATACTGAACAAACATCCTGGTTTCCCCAAACCTTGTACAGCTTTTCTCATTGTATCTTTCTGAAATCATCTTTTGTCAGGTTTTTTTTTTTCCTCAAGGAGTTTATTTCTGTGGTACCATAGAAATAGCATAAACCATATTTGTGATGCCACAAAAATCTTTTAAGTGCTATTGGAAAATGGGGTACATTGTTTGGGGTTTTTGGGAGTGGGTTTTGTTTCTTGTTTTGTTTTGTTTCATTTAATTTTTTAAGCCGAGCTTTTTCTCATTCATGTCCTATTAGTGTCTTGTATATTTTTCAGTTGTGGAAACTAGAATTTCTTATGGTGCTGAAAATCTGGTGCATTATATAGAAGCCTAATGATATTTTATGGTTTGTTTTGTTCCACTCCAAGTAATTTCTAGAATTTGCTTTGATTTCTGAGCTTGGAGCTGGTATTTTCCTACAGCTATTTGTTATAATCCTGAGAGCTTTTCCCTGAACTCAGTAATAAGCTCAGAGCCTTTCATTGTGTTACGTGACGTTGGGTGTATTTTGTGCCTCTGATTCACTCTCCAGTGATCTGCACTGCAATTCATTTGCTGTTTTATCAGCAGTTGCTCAGTACTTGTAAGATTCTTCAAGCTTGTCTTTTGCGTTACCTCTTGAGTAGTTTCACCAGCAGACTTCACTGATCACCTCCTCTTCCAGGTTCTTTATGTAGCACATTTGGTAGCACAGCCCCTGGGGGAAAGCTTTCTGCAGAGTTCTCCAGGAAGAAGATCTATTTCATGTTCTGGTTTCCTCATCATGAAAATACATTTAATTGTGCAAGGATCTTCCCTCTTACCTGGGCAACTCAGTGGCTTCAGGAGCTGCAGTGAGTGGCCTGGTGAGAATCCTTCAGAAAATCTTTGTGGATAGACTCATAGTCTAGACTCATAGATAGACTCTGGAGGGACCCACAAGGGTCATCAAAGCCACACCCTGGCTCTGCACTGGACAACCCAAAAAATCATGCTTTGTATGTGAGATGAATGTCATGTATCATCTGGGCTTTCCTGTCTTCATGCTTGTTTTCCTTTCCAAGGACTCCAGTGGTTTTCTGTCACATGACTTCCCTCTGTAAAAGCCTTGGTGGATATTTTCCAAAATATGACAATTCCTCATACACCTGCTCTTCTGCATTGCACCATCCTCTAATGTGACCCCAGCAGCTTGGTGGTTCTTGGGTTTGGTTAAATCTCACCCTTTCTCCATTCCAGGAGTTTCCTCACTTCCCAGTGACTTTCTTTCCATCTTCTTAGTAATATAGTGACACATTTGCTATTTTTCCATTTGCCTGGTGCTACACCAGAGTGTCAGGCTAGGGATCAGGAAAGGCTCTCCCCCCACAGGGTGCTGGCTCTGCCCAGGCTCCCCAGGGAATGGGCACAGCCCCGAGGCTGCCAGAGCTCCAGGAGTGTTTGGACAGTGCTCTCAGGGATGCACAGGGTGGGATTGTTGGGGTATCTATGCAGGACCAGGGGTTGGACTGGGTGATTCATGTGGGTCCTTTCCTTCTCAGAAGATTCCATGATTCTGATACACGTAGCCTTGCTGTGGTTTCCAGGAGTGCTGCCCAAGCAGTCCTGCTGCCTAAACAGTCCTGCTGTCCAGTTCCTATTCCAAGCCATTGAGTTTCTGGAGCCTCCCCTGGCTGTGCACCTGCCATGCCTGCAGCAGGGAGCTCACCTGCATCCCATGGCCATCAGCACTTACCTGGACTTGTGCCTGAAATCCAGGCTGGGAGCTCAGCCTGCAACCAGGGGTACATCCATGGTCTTGGGGATCTGCAGGCACGTTGCAGTGAAACAAACACAGGATTGCTGTCCTAAGGATCATTTCACTGCTTCCTCCTTTGAGCTCTTCCTTCACAGCTGGCACAGAGGTAGGGCTGCATTTTGGTCCATCTGAAAGGCTTCCTTTGTGATGCTCTTTGTGTCTCTTTACTCTTCAGCAGAAACCATAGAATTGTGGTATTGTTTGGGTTGGAAGGAGACCTTGAAGACCCACCTAGTTCCAGCCCAACCATGGGCAGAGGCAGCTACAACTAGACCAGGTTGCACAGAGCCTCATGCAGCCTGGCCTTGAACATCCCTAGGGGTGGGGCATCCACAGCTTCCCTGGGCTACCTGTTCCAGGGCCTTGCCTTCCTCACAGTAAATCATTTTTTCTTAAGATCTAATCTGAGCCTGCCCTCTTTCAATTTGAACCCATATTCCCCCTTGTCCTGTCACTGCATGCTCTTGTAAATAGTCTTGTCTCATCTTTCCTGTAAATTCCCATAAGGCACTGGAAGGCAACAATTAAGTCACTCTGAAGCCTTTTCCAGGCTGAACAATCCCAATTTGCTCAGTCTTTCCTCAAAGGAGAGGTGCTCCATCCCTCTGATTAACTTTGTGGCTTTGTCTGGACTGGGGCCATCCACTCAGACAAGAGGTTGTTCCTTGCCTCTGGCAGCTGGGCTTTGTTGACAAACCTTGCCCCCTCCTTGATTCTCCTGTTCACCACCCAGGTTGTAGTATGGTGTTCCTGAGGATTTCCTGTGCCACCCACCTGCAGGACAGACTCATGCTCAGGAGACACAGTGCAATAAACAGAGTATTCATCATCCTCCAGCTGGATTTCTACCAGGTTTTGATTTATTTCAGGGATGAGTAAGTGCTGCAGCTCACCTGTAAGCCCAGATAGTTGCCTGGCTGGTGCTCCTGGTGGTTACAGAGGTGAGGAGTTTGCTCCCCTGCCTTTACTGGATGCATTCATTGCTCTCACCATTTCTGGCTGGGATATTTTTTCAGCATCTGCCATCTGTGTGACACTCTACAAGTCCTGTTGGGGCACTCAAGCAGAGTTCACAGCAGGCTGCCAGGACCTCAGCCACGCAGGGCATGTGCGTGGCACTGAGGCAATAACGGGGTTTGTGTTACTCTGAGGGACACTAAAAGTTTGTATCAGGTCTGTATTTCTTTGATCATGGAGACCACAGTTCCTGATTAGACCTGAAATGTGATTCATGCCACTGGGGAAAGTTGACACCTTAGTTGTGTCCATCTTTCAAACTATCAGGATATCTGGTGTCGTGCTCTGACAAGGGACAGTGCATGGCCACATCCTTGGCACACTCAGCTACCCTATGAGAGTCTCACAGGGCAGTCAAGCAGTTCCTCTCCCTCTGCAGTGACCTTATTCCACAGGTCATTCTCTTGAGCAGCTCAGTGCTCTCTGTACCATGTTGGCCGCCACCTCTCTTTTCTACGGACATTACCAGAATGGAGTCCCTGCCCTTTCTTTGGATTGCTGATGGCGGCAGGAGTGGAATGTGCTCAGAAACCAGCAGTGAAGGATTGTGTTACTGGTGACTGTGCTGAGATTTGCTTTAGCTTGTTTCCCACAGGAATAAAAAAAACCCAAAGACACTTTGCTGTGACTGAGCAGCCCTAACAGTATCAATTCTTTTTTTTTTTTCTTCTTCTTTTTTTTTTTTTTCCTGTGAATAAAGGCAAGTGCAAATGAGCTCTGGCTGAAAGTGTGGTTGGCATTTGAAAACTCATGCAAATTGGATCTTCAAACATATGTATTTTTCCAGTATTGTGAGTTCTTGAAAAGTTTTTACTTCTGCTCTGGAGCCAGGCTGGGAGAGCTGGAGATGCTCAGCCTGGAAAAGAGAAGGCTCAGAGATTCTAGAGCCCCTTCCAGCACCTAAAGGGACTCTGAGAGAGCTGGAGAGGGATTTTGAACAAGGACCTGGAATGTCAGGACAAGGGGGAATGGCTTCCCACTGCCAGAGGGCAGGGATAGATGGGATATGGGGAGGGAATTCTTGGCTGTGAGAGTGGGCAGGCCCTGGCACAGGCTGCCCAGAGAAGCTGTGGCTGCCCCATGCCTGGAAGTGTTTCAGGCCAGGTTGGATGGGGCTTGGAGCAACCTGGGCTGCTGGAAGGTGTCCCTGGCCGTGCCTCTCCTGGAGCCCCTTTAGGCATTCAAAGGGGCTCTTAGGTTTCCCCAGAGCCTTCTCTTCTCTAGGCTGAACAATCCCAGCTCTCCCAGCCCGGCTCCAGAGCTTGAAGTTCCTTTCAAAGCCAAAGCAGTCTGGGATTCTGTGAATGGATGTGCAGACTCTGTCATAGGACCGTGAACTCCTGTGTTCTCCTTTGCCTGCTACACTAAAAATGCCAGCTGAAGTCCAGGCTTATATTGCTATGTTTAGATAGGTTTATTTGCTATTTTTGGGAAAATACCTAGCTTATCTTCTGCTGTAATATCTAATTATATCAAGGTTTCAGTAGCTTTTAAAAGAAAACATTCCCTTAAAGCTGCACTGTGGTAAGTGATATTGCAAACCCCACTGGAAATGGGGAAATGACACTGGAAATGTTGCAAAATTGTAGCTGTGGGCCTGTCAAGAACAGTATGGAATCTCTTTGTTTTTCAACAGATTTCTTTATCCAGCCCCCTCTTTGTCAGCTCCATCATTTGTTATGCTTCAAGGAAAATTCAGTGTCCTCTGTTTGATGTGGAGCTTTTTCCTGCTGAGAACAGTGACTGTGGCAGTTGAGCCATGGTGGGCCAGGCTCTTGCTCAGGTTTGGGCAGGAACAGTGGCACAACTCAGAAAAACCCCTTGTTTGCTTGACTGAGAAGGCTTTGAGTGGCACAGTACTGGAAAATGCCCAAGGAAACTGCCACATGTCTGTCTGGGGGATGATTTTTACCTCTAGGGGCACATGGACTGATCCTCAAAGAGGTTTTAGCAACTGAATATACAACTGCAAAGTAGCAAATATAAACTTTCCTGCACACTGCCAGACTAGAAAGAGAAATTAATACATAGAATTACTGACTGCATGTTTTTCTTTTTTATATACCACTTTATTTTTTCTTATTTTGCCTTTTTTCAATGGTAAAATTCAGATGTGGCCACAAAACAGGGATGTGCCTGGCAGCGAAGGCCTTGACAGTCTGTGAATAAAGTGACAATGAACCCCTCCGAGGAGTCCCCTCTTGCTCTTCTCCTGAAGTGTTGAGACGTTGTGCTTCGTTGTGTTGAGGTGTTTCTGCTCACAGCCACTGGTTACTAGTCACTTAGTGCTAATTGAGCATTTTTGGTGTTTGCAAGAGCTCATGAAACTTCTCGTACATGAACTTTGATGTTTGTAAGGTAGAGCTGGTTTCTGTGAAAGCAGTACTGACCCTGGAATGCCTTGAATAGTTGAAAAATCCATTTTTAAGGATGAGCTGTCTCTCCTGACATAAGCAAGATATTATGTGGCAGCTTAAGACTGTCTCAGTCCTGCCCTTCCTGCTGCTGCTGTCATGTGCCTTTCATACCAGTGCAAGTGCTTGTCTGGTCCCACTGTGAGCCAGTTTATCTCCTGGATCTGTTCAGTGGGGTATCAAATGAGTGTCAGTGCCCTTGCTGGGGGAGAGGGTCGCTGGCAGGGTATAAAGCAGGGCGAGAGCAGCCCTGGCTTCAGCAGAGCCTGCTGCAAAATCCTGCCATGGCAGAGACTAAAGAAAGCCTGGAGTGATCATCAGAGATTTTTCTGTCTGCCTTTGAGGTCTATAGTTAGACAATACAAATCTCACCTTTAGTTTGCCAAGTTGTAGCTAAAATCCTTTGCAGCTGTTTTTCCATGTCTCTGCTGGGGTAGGAGAAGACCTGGAGAGGCTTTTCCGGTAGAGGATTCTCTGCCAGAGCAGAGGGGCCCTGCCTGGCCTTCCCACTCCACCTTGCCCTTCCAGCAGGTGTGGTGTGAGTGGAGCCGCCTTTGCAAGTGGGCCACAAAGTGATTTTACATTTTCCTCCCATTATTCACCAGGAGAATCCCCATTTGACATTGGCCATACTGTACTGCTCAGTATAGCTCCCCAGCAGCCCTGCAAGGCACTGGAGCGAGTGTCAGCTGGAGTGGGCTGCAGGACAGCCCCTTGGGTTGGCTGAAGCTGATCTAAGGTTCAATCTTGGAAGTTTAGGATATGTTTGTGTTTTAGAGATGATGGCAGACCCATATCTCTATTTGCTTGTGTTGTGAAAATGAAGTCTTTAGGAACTGCATCAACGAGTGCAGTGTAGCCCCTGATGGAGCTCCTGTCAGGACAAAGGATTGTTAGCAGAACATTTCTTTGCTAAGCAAATCTGCAGTACCTAGATTTCCATTTTCCACACAGCAGTGAAATGCTTGTGAGCTTTCTAATTATGAAACATAGTTATTTTGGGCAGTAACAAAACTTTCAGTAATTTAAGGGCAACATTTTATATAGACTGTCTTGATCAAGTGCCAGGGAGTGCTGGCTGAGGGGGAGAGAAATTATATACTTAGTGGTCAGAATGACTAAACTGGTGAGACTTGAAGAGCCAGCGCAGCTCTGCACCATTAGAAAACTGGCAGTCCCTTCTTTTTAGTGGCAGAATGACTTTATTTTTAGTGTTGGCAGTTGATCACGTACTGGACTCATTTCAAGCTCTTCTCAGATGGTACCAAGCATTAGCCTCTCACTGCTGTTGAAATAATGGGTATTAAAAATCATGCTGGAGCTAGTGGGATGATGATGATGAAAAGAAAGGGAGTAAAATGATAATCAAGAGTGAATTTTCAAGTCAGTCCCATATGGCCTGGTGCTGGTTTGGAGCTGTGTTGTGGGCTGTGTACACAAATGGCAAATCAGTCAATCGGCTGCAGAGGAGGAGCACTGTGGAAGTGGAAAATCATTATCTTGGGCCTTGCTTGGATGAGAGGTTAATTCAGTGCAAGTTGCTGGACATGTGGGAGCACAAATACTGTGAGGCTAGAGGGGTTCATAGGACCATAAAATGTCCTGAGTTGGAAGGGATCATGGAATCCATCTCCTGCCCTGCACAGGCACCCCAGCAATCCCACTCTGTGCCTGAGAGCGTTGTCCAAACCCTCCTTGAGCTCTGGCAGCCCGGGGGCTGTGAGCCTCCCTGGTCCTGAGGCTCTTGGCATGGTGAATCCATGTCTGTGTGGTCTGTGCTGATCATCGATTAGAAATGTTAAAGGAGGGGCAAAGATCTGAAAATCCTGTGTGCCTGTGCCTGTCATCCTAGCAAGAGTAAAAGCAGAGCAATTTAGCTTTCTTCCCATTTCCCTCCCCTTTCAGCAACAGAGTGTGAGCGTCCAGCTGATCTTTCTTTCCCACAGTGGCTCCTGTTTCTTCACAGAAGCAGAGCTGGAAGCTCTGGCATTCCGAGGGCTGCCTGGGTGAGGGCAGGTCCTGACCAGCCAGGGAGAAGTGAATTGTGGTGCTTCAGCACTCACTGGCAACACCATCACTGCAGTGCATGCAGGAGTCCTGGCAGTTCTAAGGAATCCCTCAGACATTAGCCAAGCCATCTCTGCTTTAGAGCAGCAAGTATTTACATCTAACTCCCTGTAAATAAGTTGATGGCTCCAGTACATATATGAAGGTGTGGGGAGTTTCAAAATTGTTTCAAAATGTGGCTTCTATCCAAAGCACTTCTCCACTTGACATTTCATGCTGCTATTTCGTCTTGGAAATGCTACATTCATAGCATAATTATGCCTTTGCACGTATTCCTCTCCTCCCGTGTGCTCTGCTGGGTTTTTTGTTGTGCTAATCATTGTAAGAGATTTGTTGTTGGTTTCTTATGATGACTGACATGGATACTGCTGAGTACTTCTTGTTGCGTGTGGGGCTTTTTCCAGTAGAAAAATCTGACATAATCCATATCTCTCTCTTCCTGCTTACATGAGAAGTATGACTCAACTGTTGTTAAAAAAAAATGAACTTCCATAGCTAATTAATCAGACTAGAAAATGAATCTTTTAATCTCATTTCTCTCCCTTTCCCCCTGTTCTTTTTAAGACAGAATTTGCATCTTTCTGCTGGTTCTAATGTGATTGTTTCTGAATTAGATTTGCCAAGGATTTTAAAGCATAAAGATATTAAAGCTGGGTTGGTTGGTACAGAAGTGCCCGTGCAGAGTGTCAAGGCATGAGGACACGCAGAAGCCGAGGCTGAGGAGAGAGAAGGTGCAAAGGCTCTGTGGTTTTGCAGGAGCAGCAGTACGAAGTGTTTGTTGTTCCCCAAATCACTGATGAGTGTAATCTGTGCTGCCAGAGACATGGGGATCACTTGGAGGTGGAATTTTTGGGCAGTGCCAGTTCTGACAGAAGCCCCTTAAGAGCAGAGCTGTGATCATGGGACACCATGGCAAGGTCATACCTTCCAGTGCCGACAGTCCGAGTGCTGACAGTTGCCAGGCTATTTTGGGAGCTCTTTTCCCTTTGTTTTCTGTGAACTCCTCTCTCTGTGCTCCCAGATTTAACCCTGGTGCTGTTCAGCTGTCATCAGCCCTGCCTTTGTTTGTGGGTTTGAGGTGCATGTTGACATCATGTATTTACTCTTGCCTTGCATTTGCTGGAAGATATACTCCCTCTATCTCCGGCTAACCTTGTTCCATATATTTTAGACTTCTGACAGGAGAACAGTCGAGAAGTGAAGTCTTGTCATTTAATCCATTTGGCTGTGCTGTGCTGTGACAGCATGACTTGAATTGCCCTGCCAGTGCTTCCAGCTCCATGTGTGACAGTTAATGGTGCTGCTGGTGTCAGTGTTGGCCTCTTGTTTGCGGGAACCCTTTAACCATTTCCAAAACTTCTCAAAGTGGTCTCATTACACGTGTCCTATAGAAAAAAGTTGCAAAGAAAACCCTCTCAAGGCTCAGGTTAAGGAGCGATGTGGTAGATCTGGGCTCAAGGAGGGTGGGTGGCTGCTGGTCAGTCCTGGAGGGAGGGTGGGGTTCAGCTCAGCCTGGTGTCACTGGGTCTGTGCTGGTCTGCAGGCACTGGGAAAGGACAGGTACATCTCACCCAGCTTGGACAGGCAACGCCCTCTGGGCACATTTGTGTCTTTACATTTTGAAAATGTGGATGAAACTGGTCCTGAGCAAGGCAAGGCAAGGTGTGGGAACACATGCCTAGGCAGGAGGAGCCCTGGCAAGCTGGGCTTAAACCTGCCAGGGCTCTTGTGGTGGTCTTGGGCTAAACTCAGACTGCACTTACATAAATCAGAAAGCATTCTGTTAGTAGACTGCTGCTTTTGATGGCCTGTATTCACTCTGATTGTGCATAGCACAAAGCAAACTATTTAATAGTTTGAATCTGCTATCTCTCTTTGGTTTGTCTGAACAAAACCCACTTTTTTCACCCCATGTCTGATGCAGAATGTTTTGTAGCTCCTGGGTGTTGCAGCCTCTGTTGCTCAAACAAGTGTACATCAGATTTTCAGCATAAGGACATTATTTAGGAGGCAAAAGCCAGAGGCTTGGGCACATAAAGCATCAAAGCTGTGGAGGTGAGTCACGTCTGGATCAGAATGGCTGCACAAATCTATGTCTTCTAGTCCTTCCCCACAATTAAAAAGTTCCTTGAATTTTAATGAATAAATGTGCCTATGTATGTCTATATTAACATATATGCACATGCTTATGATAATCCACACAGAAATCCACAGAAGGGCAAGGAGAATTCACTGCTGACACTGGAGGCACTAGATTAGGAGTTAAGAGTCTCCTGAGGTACTTTCCAACTGCAGTGATTGCATGGGGTATCTGTTGGTGCTCTGTACCTGACTGGCACTGGGGTGTGTTGAGAGCTGGGTGCTCTTCAGTAGCAGTAGCAGATGGTCCCTGCTCTGAGGGTGTCTCCATCTGAATTGCAAATGGTTTCGCCATATGGAAGGATGGAGTGGCCTTCTGGGCACACTGACCTGTGGAGAAGGATCCTGAAGATCAGTTGCAAGAATGATGGATGTGCGTGGAAGAATCTCAGAGTTGTTTGTCCATGCTTTGACTCAAGAGTTACAGAAATTTGGATGGGTGATGGAACAGAGGGAAGCAAACTGTCAGGGAAGGGCTGGGTATGTAAAGAGCTTTGAACATGGTTCAGCACTTGATTTCTAGATTGGAGGAGAGTCTGGTAGAAGAATTAATAATGAGGGTTTCATGAGCAATCTGATTTAGCAGCAGCAGCATTTTGCACAGGGCGAGAGGTACCAGGTAAGGTACAGGGCAAGGGCTGGGAGGCTCTGGAGATGGGCTTTTCCTGGAGTAATCAAGAAGAGCTGAAGCACGGCCTCTCCTAGCCTGGCATCTCTCATACTCCCTTCCAAAAGCCAGCATGCGCCTGAGCAGGCAGTTTACATATCACATTTATGTGTGACAAGTGGAACTGCCAAGTATGATTTCCATGTGGGAACCATGGGGATTGCTGCCTGAGGATCTGACATGGTAGGATTATGAGATTTTCACTCTTGTGCGCAGAGAAGTTACCGAGATTGGGTTCTGTCACAAGACTGGGGTCTTCATAGTGGAAACACGTAACACAGCAGCCAAGCACGCAGCCCTTTCTGCTTTCCCCTTCCTGCATTTTCCTTGTGCCTGGAGCAGATGCACGGCTTCTCTCTCTCAAATCCCAACCAACCACATCGGGAGCACCAAGGAATTAAATATGGCCAAGGTTAGCCCACAGCAATTATTACAGGTTTCCTGGCTGGCTGATGCCAAGCTCCTACATGCTGCTTTATCCCATGATCATATGATACTGGTGGATGTGATGTATTATTTTTAAACTGGCTGTTGGCTTAGAGGGGCTGCAGGGAGCAGCCAGGTTCCCTCTTGTTCCAGGTGTTGCTGTTGGGAGGGCCAGTACCTCGTGCAGGCCCAGGGCAGGATCTGCTGCCCTGCTGCTGAGTGGCTCTCACTGACATCCTGGCCAGAACTGTTCTGCCTGCAAACAGCTGCGCTGAATGTTATTCATGTATTTATGTTAGCTGAATGTTATTCATGTATTTATGTCAAACCACCGACAGTTGGGCAAGTTGTGGAGAAAACAATCACCTTCACGTGGGTGCCTGTGACAGCACTGCAGATATGCAGTTACTGCCTGGCATCTGGTTCTTCTGGGTTTGTAACCACTTTTCTCCTTGTGGAGGTGAAAAGGGTTTTTTTTTCCTCTCAGCTGATGCCAAGCAATTTCTTAGGAATTTGTCAGGTGGTTTAGATGCTCTCCTTGCTGCTATCCTGCATGTATCTAATATGTAGTGGAATGTAACACCAGTTCTAGGCTGGGGCCTTGCTAAATGTGATGCACTCCTAGAAAGTGAGCAGTGTCACACTGTTCACACCTTGGAGCTCGATTCCCAGTCCTCTGAACCCTCAGTCTCATCCCAACTGTCTCCTTTTCCTTCCTGATCCTCCAATCTCTGTCCCAGGGGATGCCCAGGAGATATGCAAACCAAACCCTTGGCAGGCAGCTAGAGCAGATACTTATCAGGGCTCAGTGACGCTTGTGTGTTCTGGGTGCTGGGAGGAAAGAGCAAATGCAACACCATTGTAATAATGAGGTTTCATTCAAGATAAGATCAGATTCTGCCTGGTTGCTGGACAAGGCTTGCCAGACCAGCCAAGTTGTTCTGTCCCATTTCCTGGTGTCCCCATTTTCCTTACTGTAATGTAAACTTCATGCTTGGAAGAAGAATGCCTTGGCAACAGCTCCTGCCAAAACTCAAGTCTGCAGTGAGCGTCCCTGGCTGGAAAGGGCTCCACCTGTTCGCTGCGAAGGGGGAAGCTAATATGCCATATCTGCAAATTTTAGAAACTGAGCACTTCCTCCCTATGGAAAAACTGCTAAATGCTGGTCTCCTGCCAGGAGCTGGAGGAACACCATGAGCTGGGAATGGAGACTTGCCCAGCGATGCCTGGGATTTAAATCCTATGAGCCAACTTTCTTTGTGTGTTGAGTGGGTAATTCTGGGCACTGGATGTGGTTTGCATCAAGGACTGCTAAAACTGTAATACATTAGTACCGTTCCAGAAGCCCTTGAAGCTTATCAGCTGCCAATAAAAATATAGGGATGGTAAGAGATTAGCCTGCTAAAGATCCTCGATGAGAGGGAGAGATACTCACCCTGTACTCCCACCCTGTCACATCACCCTGAAGGTTGTGTTAGAACTCCTACAGAGGCAGAGGATAAAGAAGGAATTAAAAATTTAAAGACAAAATAGCTATGCTCTGTAGTTAACCTTACTTTTAGCCTCTCCTATGTGTGAACCAAGCAGCTAAGGGTTAGCAAGGCCTGAAATTGAAAGAATTAAGCCTATCCCTCTATTTTTCTTCGTGCCTCCCCCCCGCCCCCCGGTTCCAAGGACAGTTTAAGAGAGAGATTTTCTCACATGAAGAAAACTACCCCCCAAAAAGGCAACATTACTTCTCAACCAACGCTTTTTGACTGCACAACAGTCAAACAACACTCTCCTCCCTTTGGGGGCTGAGGGTGGGTGTCTGCTTTGTGACTGTGCTCCCCAAGGTCGAGGTCCTTACCACGTTCCTAAGGAATGATGGATCAAATAACAGAGGAGAACTCTGCATAGCAATAGATCCTCTCAGGTTACTAAAGTTATCCACTCTCCTAAATTTAAGGTTGGAGGATTAATAGTACTTAAAGGAGGACATATCTACCCCTTTACTTCCTCTTTGACCTCTTCTTCCTCCAGTAACCTCAGGTAACCCAGTTGGCCCAGCCTGAAGGTGAGCTGTACCCCTGAGCCCCAGTAAAGTCATTTTTCTTACAGGCTGGCTCATGATGCTAAATTTTCAGTAGATTTGCACAAGAAAACACAGCAGAGATGTGCTGGAGGGGTATCAGCAGTCAGGGCTCTCAAAAATTTTAGGTGGACAAATGTCTGTCCTAAGTACTTCTGAATAGTGAGAATTTTGTTCTTTACTGTGTATCTCAGTTAAATGATAGCATGTATGAAACTATTAATACCATTAATGTACATGCAAGTATGAATTTCCATATAATGTCAGTGTTATTCAGTTGATACCTTAGAAGTACACAAAGAAATACATTGCAACCCCTAAAAGTTTCCATTTAATCTGTCATAGCATTTTAAAAGGCTTTCTAAAGTTCTTAAAGTTCAGAAGATCTTTAGAAGTTACCAATTTTGCTTTTTATCCAAGTTATTGACCTCATAATTCTTGCTCTGAGTTGTGTTTAACATGTCATATCATGTTAAGATCTAAGAAGTGTGTTCTTTTAGAGTGTCTGACTAAAAAATTATGTAAATTATCCCTTGCTTGATAGTTTCTTACGTGACACGATGATGAGATTTTCAGAGCTGAGCAGGAGTTATTCAGTGTTTTCTAGTCAAATGCCAGTTTTGAAAACTCCTTTTCCACTTTTTCAAATCTCAGCCAATGCAATTAGTTTCATGTAATGATACAGCAATGCAAAAAAAATATTGCATTTTAGTATTTGAGGTAGGCAAGGTCATACCTGTCACTTAAAAAACTGTTCATGTTACTCTGCTCTCAGTCCCATTTCTGTGTGTCAACAGCTTGTCATAAAATCTGTATTTGCCAGGCAGTGTCCATGGCTGGATCACATATGTGGAACAGCAGCTTTTCCTTGATCACATGCCTTGAACAGCAGCTTTTCATGGACTACGGAAGAGTGGAGGAGGGTTATTTCTCTTACATATTAAAGAATACCCTGCTGCTCCGTTAAGGATAACTCCACCTTGGCACTTGGCTTTCTCGTGGTGGTAAGTGCAGACAGCAGGCGTTCACTGTCCAGGCTCCCTCGGGAGGCCCTGTGCTGTCAGCACCCACTGAGCCCTGGCTCCTCATCATCCATGGCTCTGGGCAGGAGCCATGAGAGGCAAATCACTGCTGATTGCAGTGTAGGAGCAGCTGCGGCCTGATCCCATTTTCCTGCTGGTTCTGGCGTGCATTCCATCCGAACCAGGCAGGCTGGGGACCAGCACTACAGCAAGGCCAATAATAGGGAGAAATTTCAAAGAGTGACATGGGGTCTTTTATGCTTTTAAACAGGCATTTAACTTTAGAGTTCAGTTTGTCCAGTGGCTTGAGCAAGAACTGTGTTTTTTCCCTTGGCAGGTTCCCAGGCTATGCAGATGTGGTGGGTGTATTTGATAAACAGTGTAAATATAATTCTCTGTATGTACAGAACTCACGCGCTAGAGACATTCTTCAGTTCTAAATTTAGATTCACACTTGAGCTACAGGTAACACTTGAACAAACCCAGCAGAGTAGTGAGTGTGCAGAAGCAGGAACCATCCATCCATCTCGCTGCCTTGGCTGATAAAATTCCTCTGTGAGGCTTTGGTGCTGTGGGCAGCCAGAAGGGAATGTGCCCAAAAAAAAAGCACCGCGTGGGCGAACCTTTCCTGGCTATTTTCAGAGCAATATGCTTTTAGATGAAGTCAACATTGGTGGTGTTCCCAGGTCAAAATGTAAGTAACTCATCAGGAAGATGTTAAGTGCAGTTTATTTGAAGTGTATTGGGGGAAAGCTTGAAGTAAATCACAATAAATATGATTGGCAGTAAAACACAGATTAGATCTGAGTTTTGCAGATCAGTCAAAGATCAGTCTTTGAATTCTCAAAGAATTTCTCCTTGAGCTGAAGATTATTTGGGTCCATGTGTTTCCATGCCCACCTCTGGATATATCACATCCTTTGCCTTCCTGCTGCATTTCATTGTGTTGGTACAGACAGAAGACATTAATAGATTTGTTTGTGTAGTTTGCCTGATAATGAAAATTAGGCATTTATCCTTTCTACGATATGTCTTAAAATTAATCAAATCACATTGGGCACACAGTAGTTCTCCTGGAGAGTAGGAATAGTTGGCTTGTGTTTCCTGCCCTCATCACCTGCTGACACATCTGTGTTGCTAAAGCAGAAGGAACAAGTGGCAAGGAAAATCCTGATTTGACTGTGAGAAGAATTACCCACAGGGAGGATGGTGAAGCATGGGGATAGGGAGTCTCCATCCCAGCAGACTGAACTGAAGCAGGCCCTGAGCAGTGTGATATAACAAGATTTAGCCCTGCTTTGAGCAGGGGGTTGGACCAGATAAACTAAAAGAAGGCCGAGCCCTTGCTCCTGAGGCTGGTGGTAGAACCTGGTTTGCATCCATACTGCTGAGATGTAACTATGTCCTGGCCCATCATGCTTGGACCTGAGGCTCCTTCAGCCTTGTGGTAGTGCTCTTCAGTCCTCAAGATTTTTTCTTCGTGTTGGTTTTTATTCTTTTCCCATTTTATTGCTTGAAATAATCTTAAGAGAAGCTCCTCAGAGCAGGGTTTACAGGACAAAATTGTTTTGGGCCTGAGGGTGGGAGAGTGTTGATGGACTGAGCAGGAGAGATGGAGTCAGTCCAGACTGGGCTCAGCTCTTCTGGGTTTGGAGCAGCCCCTGAAGCAAACGACTTCTGAATTTCTGCTTGAGCTTTTCTGGCCAAGGTTCAGGTAAACCAGTCTAAAGCAGGGCCAGGGAACATGCTTCAGCACAGGTTCAGTTGGGACTGGAGCTGCTCCTGGGGCATCCTTTCCCAGTGCCATGGATGCTCCCTGTGCTGTCTCATGTTTGCCAAGTACCTGCACTAGGAGTTAGTTACCTGGAATGTGCTTCCTTGGAGGTTTCAGAGTTGGGCTTGTGCATGGCTGCTTGTGAACCAAGCAAATGATTGTGTCCTAAGTGGGCAGTTTGGAATTTGCACTGAGGATCCTAGAGTGTCCTGAGTCAGAAAAGCTCCACAAGGACCATCCAGTCTAACTCTCCTGCAGTGAAAATAGCAAGAGCTGGTTGTCCTGGTCCAGGACGGGCCTCTCCTTTGACATGAGCCATACGACACAGATGAATGTGTTCATAAACTAGGATTTCTTTTTGGGGTGTAGATAATGGTTCAAGAGGATTTCCTCATTTTTATTCCTTGCTGGGACAGGAATGGATGGATAGTCAGTGCTCTTTGTTTTAGATGGATCATCTGAAGTCACCTGACTACTGTAAACAATAGATGGTTCCACACGAAGCTATGCAGAAGGATCAAATGTTGGGATTGTGGAGGAATTCTGGACAAGCTGTTTCCCTCTCTGATGATGAGGAGCTGTATTTCTGCCGGAGGATGAACATGTAGTAAAAAGCAGTCCTTGCCTCTCCTGGTCATGCCCAGTGCTTCCCTGCAGAGGCACACACATTTGGATGTGTGTATTAAGTTGCCAGCTCATCCTTGAATAGCAGCTTCCAGTGAACTGTAAAGGCAACGCAGAACATGCTGGAGCCAGGAATCTGAGGAAGGAGAAATTCCACCTAACAGAACTGCTGAGACTTGAAAATCAAGCTAGTTTTCTTCTGGCAACTTCAAAGCAGGGAGGTCTCTGTAAATGCAGGCTCAGGAATGACTATAGCAGCTAATCAAGGGCTGTCATTCTCTTCAGCAGCTCATGGGGCCACAGAACAAACAGGGAAAGTTTCCTGTGTTAGACTCAGGAAAACAAAGAGATACCGCTGAATAAAGAAGTTATTAAGTTCTCTAGAACTCTGCTTTTGCAATGATTACCACTGTAACTGAGCTGCTTTAGTCTGGCTCCTGGAGCTGCTGCTTTCCCTTCTTATCCCTGCCCCTAGTGAGGCCTCATATTGTTCACAGTTACAACCTTTATTCACTGAGATTTTGAGGACCGGTGTAAGTAAATGCACAGCTTGCCTTGCTTAGGGGGATTTGACACTGTTTCTAGAAGTGACAGCTCCATCATTTCAGCGTCCCCACTGTTTGGAGGGTACTGTTTAGAGAGTGTGGGAGAGAGGAAGGAGATCAGTGGTGAAAAGTAAAGTTTGAGCAAATTCAGAGGTTGTCTGTCTGGGAACTCTGAGTTACAATTAATTTTGGAAAGTTGTGAAATTAATTTGTTTTTATTCACAAATTGAAGTTACCCTAAGCTTTAAAGTGTGAATGCTCACAGCACAGCAAGTTTGACCCAGATACTGCTTGTTGCCAATAAGCTGCCAATGAAGGTTGTACATTTGACTTAAGACCAACACCATTTTTTTTTGTTTTTTTTTTCTCTCTTCCTTTTCCCTTCAATCCTGCTATCCCCTCCCATCCTCCCTCAGGCCTGTATTGATGAGAACCTGGACATGGTGAAGTTCTTGGTAGAAAATGGAGCCAATGTGAACCAGCAAGACAATGAGGGCTGGACCCCTCTTCACGCAGTGGCATCGTGTGGCTACCTGAACATAGCAGAGTGAGTGAGTTTGGGGTTGTTCTGGGTATTGATAACACTTCCCTGTACTTTTCTATTCAGAGCAGGTACACAGGTGATGAAAATACAATGAGCCTTTTACAATGCTTTGGAAAGCAGTGCTGAAAATAGGCTTTTCTCTTAGTATTATTTCTGGACTTCTGAGGATTAAGGTGAAACCTTCAGCTGGTTGCCTTCTTCTGCATTACACTTAGGATTCATTAGATACTTTAGCTAAAATGCCAAGGAAAAAGGAAATAGGACAGCTGGTACATGGATATGTAGTGAAGGAGCTCTTCCCTGTGAGGGTGAGCAGGCCCTGGCACAGGGTGCCCAGAGCAGCTGTGGCTGCCCCATCCCTGGAAGTGTCCAAGACCGGGCTGGATGGGACTTGACGCAGCCTGGGCCAGTGGGAGGTGTCCCTGCCGATGGCAGGGGTGGCACTGGATGGGCTTTGAGGTCCTTTCCAATGCAAACCAGGCTGGGATTCCACGAGGACATTTCCTTACCACAGACAGACTGGTGTGAGCAGTACTGTGGTTAAATGGGGACTTTCAAGTTCAGCTGTCAGTCCAGCACCACCAATATGTTCACCACTAAACCTCAAGTGCCACATTCACTCATTTTTTGAGCACTTCCGGGGATAGTGATTCCACCACTGCCCTGGGCAGCTGTGCCAGGTCCTGACTACTATTTTCAAAAAGAAATTTCCCCCAGTCTCCAACCTGAGCCTCCCCTGGTGCAGCTTGAGGTAATTTCCTCTTGTCCTGTCCCTTATTGCTAGGGAGCAAAGCCCAACCCCTGCCTGGCTCCCCCTCCTGTCAGGGAGTTGTGCAGAATGCGAAGATTGCCCCTGAGCCTCCTTCTCTTCAGGCTGAGCACCAACCCTTTATTCTTTACCAGTCATACCATGCTTATATATTTAGTCCACCACAGCTACCAGAAAGTTTCCAAAATTTGAATTAAGATAATTATTTCTTAAATGCATTGAAAATAAATTCTAAAACCAGGCAACCTCGCTCTCCTATATTTGTGTGCTTAAATAGATACTTCTTTTACTTCTCAGAATTTTGCTGATTGAAAGATGTACAAGCCAAAGAACATGTCTGTTGTTATTCAATTAACTTTTGTTAAAGCTATAAGAGGACAAATTCAAAAAATTATGATACTTGATGAGGCTTTTAAAAAAATTAGTATTATTTCCTTTTCTTAAAAAAAAAAAAGAAAAAGGATAATCAACCAGATTAATGCAAGAACTGGGATATTTAAGTAACTATGGAGAAAGAAAAACTTGGAGCCCCTGAGCAAGGGCCTTGCATTTACAATGAATATTTTTAGTCTAGAAATTGGCTAAAAATACCGTCCTCATTTGGTAATTGAATTTGCATGAGAAAGACAGATACTTTGTGATACTGTTGGATTGTCTGAAGTGAGCACAGCAGGTGTGACGGGCTGGCCTGGCTTTCCCTGCTGCAGGTACCTGATCAGCCATGGGGCCAACGTGGCTGCTGTGAACAGTGAGGGGGAGGTCCCATCCGACATCGCCGAGGAGGCGGCCATGAAGGACCTGCTTCTGGAGCAAGTCAAGAAACAAGGTAAAGGAAGGGCTTCGGTGTCTGAGAGTTGGGACCCCTAAGAGTTTCTGTATGAGAATTCTGCTGCCTTGCTGTCTGTTGGTGAAGACATCTGAGATCTGGCCCAGGAAGCAGCAGACAAACTTTGCTTTGCCATCAGGACAGTGGAGCAGATGTAGAAATGTTGTGGTCTCTGTCCTTGGGATTCTTCAAAGCAAGGCGCCACAGTCCTGAAATCTGATTCATCAGATCTAGTTACTTTTAAAGTGAGATTAAATTTTGACCTCTGATATCAGTGAAAGGTGATGTTTCACTAAGGCTTGATAAAACCGATGTGAGATTTATGAGACTGCCAAAGGCAGGGACCAGGAAATGAATGTTCCAGGCCTGGAGTGACATGCTTTATCCTGATCTTTCCCTAGATTTCTTCTGCCATATCCCCTTTCTCATTAGGTGTGTCTGGCAGAGGGTCTACTCTCCAGGCTGTCCCTGCACAAACATCCCTGGCTGAAGAATAGTTTTGGACTGATGTTGAAATAAAAAAATGCTTTATCAGTCTAAAATTTTCTTCATACTCACAGAATTCATTTGGGAGTGGTTGAACATCTGTGTGTGTGTGAGAGAAGTTTAAATCATGTCTATGAATTTCATCAACTATGTTGGAAAAAGAACCCAAGGAACTCCTGGAACTTCCATCCTTGGACCTAGTCAAAGCTCAGCTGCATTCCTGTCTGAGCTGGTTGACCTGGCTTTGAAGTAACCTTCCTTGGAGTGTGTGTTTGGGCTACAGGCCCCCAAAGACTTTCTTGTACTTTATTTCTATTCTATTCTATTCTATTCTATTCTATTCTATTCTATTCTATTCTATTCTATTCTATTCTATTCTATTCTATTCTATTCTATTCTATTCTATTCTATTCTATTCTATTCTATTCTATTCTATTCTANTATTCTATTCTATTCTATTCTATTCTATTCTATTCTATTCTATTCTATTCTATTCTATTCTATTCTATTCTATTCTATTCTATTCTATTCTTTATTCCTGCAGGTTTTGGGGGGGTTGCTTACATGCTGGATTGAATCCAGTCCCTCTGCCAGATACATTCTGACAGAAGGTGGTGACTTTATTTTTAAGGTATAGTTAGGAAGGAATCAGTCCCTCGCTGCTTTGTCACCTGTGTTAATGTTCCAGTGCCACCAAATTTGTCAGGCACAACTTGCCCTCAGAGAAGCCAGGGTGGCTGTCACCAATCACACCCTTATTTTCCATGTGCCTTTGCATAGTTTCCAGGAGGATCTGCTCCATAATCTAGCTGTGCACAGAGGAGATGCCAATTGGCCTGTAGTGCCCCAGGTCTTCCTCTTTTCCCTGTCTAAAAATGGGGGTTATGTTTCCCATTTTCCAGCCTGTGAGAACTTCACCAGATTGGCACAACTTCCCAAACACGAGAGTAACTTAGGCATTTCCTCTACAAGCTCCCCTGGGGCCCATGGATGCATCTCAGCAGGTTCTGTGGACTTTTGCACCTTCAGGTTCCTTAAATGGCAGTAATGTGGTTGAAACCGTACAGGACATTGAGGCAGTGATTTGCCTCACCTGCAAGTATTTTGCCTGACACTTTTTGGGATTCTGCTTGCATTTTCTCACCACATTAGTGGCATCCTGCTAAGATGCCCTGAAACAACCATCTGTCTCCACTGAGAAGATTCCTATCACACAGTTTAAAAGATCATAACTGCTGGAGAAAATGGGGTTGAACTTTAAATAAGCATCTGTCCAGCTCTGCAGCCTGTTCTCAGCGGGGGCTGTGAGCAGATGCCTGCTGCAGACGGTAACAACAGCTCAAGTGTGTACAATTCCCCTCCCAACCTCCAGCCACTGTGCCTCCAGAAATTCCTGAGCCAGATTGGCTTTCTGCGTACTTGTGAGTGCCCCGTGGCTCTCTCTTTCCCGAGCTCGTGCAGTCCTTCTCGGAAACTCCAACTTGTTCAGCAGTTGTATGTAAGAGCTACAAACTGGTCCAGTCCTTGGTCTGAAGCCAGTTTATTTCTGATCTTTGCAAAATCCTGCAACAGTGGGTTACACCACAGCTCAGACTCTTTAAGTGTTTTGCTTTGTTCTGTTTTAAACCTAATGCCCCATAATATAATTGGCAATCATGTCATTCTTATGCTGAAAGTACTAATCCCTAGGGACACTTGCTCTTTAGGACCCTTCTTGATTTTTGAGATTTGTCATCTAATTGTTATGTTGTCCTGAGTTGGAGAGTTCTCCTCTGATTAATTTTGTTTGGATCAGTATCAATATTTGTGATTGATATATTGTCCTTCTGTCATCTCATTACTGTGAAAACTCCACTTAGGAAAACAAGTCAAAGTTGATTTTGCATCTCAGTGTAATAATGACAGTTGCCCCAGTCTGTCAGCCAGACACACCTCCCTCTCCAGATTTTCCCCCTGCCTCTCCACATTTCCACCTACCCCTAAGCAATCACTTAGACCATCAGAGTAGATTCCTTCTGGCCTTCTACTGCCAAAATTATTTCAAATTGTGTTTTTTCAGAATCTGGGGGTTTGCTGCTCAGTGGAATAACTCAGTATTTCTCTCAGCATGCCTGTCATGAATGCCTCTGGAGCATCTGAGATCCCTGGGTGTGTCCTGAATGTGGAGTGAGCACAGAGCTGAAGTCACCGTGCTCTTGCAGGAGACATCTTAGGATCCTCAGACCTTCCCTGTAGATTATACCCTCACTACAGGTCAAGTCAAGCTAAGCTGTTCATGACTGTTGTTTCAGTCTGAGACACAGCCTGTGTAGAACCCAGTCCTTCTACCCTTAGTGCACACCTGAGCTTTTAGCTGATTGGACTGGGTTGCAACCACTGGCCCAACTTTCAAAATTTTTAACTCAGTTTTTGAAGTCTCTGTCAATGACACAGGAGCTCTCCCCATTCACAGGAGAGGCTTTTGCTGATTGTTTTGTGGAAGATCAGGAACAGTTTAGTAATATTTTATAGCAACTGGAGCATAGGGTAAGTGTAACAAGTACTTCAGAGCTTTCATTGCATGTTTGTCTCTTCTTCTGTGCTTCACCCCCTTAGGTGTAGACCTAGAGCTGTCAAGGAAAGAAGAGGAGCAGCAAATGCTCCAGGATGCCCGGCAGTGGCTGAACAGTGGGAGAATTGAGGATATCAAGCAGCCTCGGACAGGAGCCACAGCTCTTCATGTTGCTGCAGCCAAGGGCTATTCTGAAGTCATGAGGTAGGAGCTACTCCCAGGGCTAATGCATGAAATCAAGACTGAAGAAGACATTACATTCGGAGAAGTTTGTTCCATATTGAGATTTTCAGGCTGCTGCTTCTCAAAAGGCTCTTTGGTTTTATGTGTCCTACCACAGTGGTTTACCCAGAAATACAGAGGGACTAGAGGATTCCCATTCATACCTCCAGGCCTTTTTGAAGTAATGAAAGGTTTTTGGAGAATGAGGCATAAATTAGGAGGTCTCTAATTTTTCTAATCACCGCAGTCTGATTTTCACTGTTACAGTGATAATTTTAGGAATAGCAAGTTAAACAGTATTAGGGGATAAAAGTATAATGTTTTACATACCAAGTGATGACACACACTGCACGACAGTCACAAACATGACCAGTCTAGTGGGAAAATGCAGTGTCCACCCCTGTCTCACTGTCCTCTGCCCCTTCATGCTACTGCTCCTGCAGTGACAGAGGGATTCTAGCACCTGACAGCTCTGCTGTCTTTGCACTAACAAGATTATTATGAACATTAACTTGCCCAGTGTAGCATTTTGTGGTACAAACATAATATCTTTACAAGTAATGTCAAATCAGGTTTTCTCCCAATAAAGCTTTCTTCCCTGCACTTTATGTGTGGGTGGAGCTGCCCATGAACACAGAGTTTATCAAATCTCTGGGATGGGTGGGAGGAACCTTAAAGCTC
>VWZN01019698.1:9608-24534 GCA_013396955.1 Regulus satrapa | reverse complement strand
ACAATGCTGCATCTTTAAGCTGATTGACACTGAAATCCCTTTTTTTTTTTTTTTTAACTGCACTCTATGAGCTTGGCCAAGTTATCTCGTAATTCTGTTAATTCAAATATTTTTCCATCCAGAATTTCTAAAAGTGTCTTCAAGTTATTGCGAAAAGCTTCTTGCTCATTCTGACTTTTCTCCAGACGTTGCTCTAGATCAGACAGCTGTCCTTCCAGGTCTTTGTTCCGAATTTCTACTTCCTTCAGAGAAAATACACAACATGTTAATGAGTTGTCTAACAGAAAGCACTCAATGTCCTGTTGGTACTCAGGTGCTATTTTTGTCAACTGCTTTTTAAAATAAGTTGTAACCCTTTACAGTTTTCACTAAGTCAAAATCAGAATCTGAATTGTTTTTAATACTGAACACCTACTGCCACTTCCTCTATTTTTCCATAATTATCTGAAAAATTGAAACATTTGGAGAGGGACAAACTTTAGTGAGTGAACAAATGATACACTTATACAGGTACTTTATCACTTCTGTCATTCAGAAATGTACTGCCTAATGAAAACACCTTCTCAGAGTTTAATTATGTTCAAGTATGCCCTGATTTAGACTATACAGATTGCTCAAGAACATGATTCTCCATCAAAAAGTTCTCATGCAAAAATCCATCCAGAACACTGCTTTAGAGACCACCACTTTATTCCCATCCTGCATACGGGCTTTGCACTCTGAAAATGAAGATGGGAACAGAACCGCCCAAGCAGATGTCAAGGTGACTGCAGCAAATATAAGCCAGGAAGTGCAAGCTGCACATCGTGCCTTGCTGCACAGTACCCTCCTGTGGAGCAGGAATGATGGGAGAGCCACCAGGGCTGTAGGGACACGCCGTTCCCATGCAGGAGTTGGGGGGCGGGGGGGGGAGAGGATGGGGCAGGGACATGTTGGACAGCCCAGGGGATTGGACTCTGAGTGACACCAGTTCTCCACTCGCGAGGAGAAGCCCTTGGCATCAGCCTTCTCCTTACAGCTCTAGCTTGCACCTGATGGGGGATGATGCCAACTGCTCTGCCTTGTGCAAGCCAGGTGCCCTCTCTTCAATCAAACCTCAAGTGAAACAGTCACCTGGGTCTGGAATAACATATTTTTCTTTGTTCCATTCACTGTATACTTCATAAATTCATGCTAAATTTTATAATTTCTGTTACAAAAATCACTTTCAAAGGCAGCACGGAGATGGTGTGTTTAGTACACCATACACCGTGCACAGACATCTCTGGAAAAGTGCATAGTGAATTCATATTTATGTATGGTAACATTTTTTTCAACACCTTCTCCCAAAGTGGCTTTGTGTCACAAAGCTTTAACAGGCCTGCTCTGAGATTTTGCTACAACTAATTGTACAATAGAAAGGGAGATTTGGCAGTAGCCAGTGATCACGGTATGAGCAATTCCTCTTTCAGCGCTCCAACCGTTGCAGTGGTTTTGGTGTGATTCTTCTGTCTCCCTCAAGGCTAAGAAATATATTCATGTTTAGATGAGAGAGGTGTCAGCTAACCATAGGAAATAAACTGACCTATACAGAAAATACATTCGGTCATTCAAGAGTAATAGGTAGGTAATGGCAGCCCTGAGTCAAAGTCTGTGGCCTGAGAAAGGTAATCCACTTGTACAGGGATCTGATGGCAGCATTGATGGGGCGCTGCATCCCTGGCCAGTGCTCAGTGATGTGGCCAGTGCTCAGTTTCAGCTCTCACCTGTGCATCAGGGAAGAGTTCTGGGTCCTCCAGCAGTGGTGCAGACAGAACATCAGGACATTCACTGCCTCATAGCTGTGGCTGCTTGTGGAGCCAAGGGTTACCTCTCAAACTGAAGGCCTCCCTTACTGCTTGTTTGCAAATGGACAAGCAAAAAACCAAGGAGTTTTGGGCACCAGGCTTGAACAGTCAGCACACCTGAGAGCAGTGATTACCCCTTATTGCCAGGATCAAGAGAAGAATTAATTTGCTTAGCACTGAATAATTTAGTTGCCAAAGCACTAAAAGAAGTTAATTGGACAGAGCACTTGTAGAAATTATATAAATAAAATGCATATATGCTTATGTAGTAAATAGCTACCCCGCTGCTGCTGCAAATGAATAAAAAAATTTTATATAACCCAGTCATGCTATACAAAGGCTCTATTTTATTGGGTCTACTCCTTTTCAAGCCAAGTACTTATCTGCTGTAATGGTTGCACAGGTTCAAGTCCCTCAGAGGGCCAAATAATTATAGCATAGGACATAAAAGAGGAATCCAAGGTCCTCTCAGCCTTGCCAGAATGACAGAGTCCTTTCTTTAGAAAACTGATTGCTGTTGTTCAGTATTTTCCCTTCCTGTCATTGCTTCTTTTATAGTCACCAAATTTGTGTGCTCTAGGAAGTCTCCTTGCCACTGCTCTTATTTCAGATATAATTAATTCCTGTAAACAGGCAAACCAGTGATGAAATATACCACTTTGGGACAAATCTATAGATACTTATATGGCTTTACATTATGATATCTGGGCCAGAATAGAGCATTCTATTGGCCTGTATCTAGCACTGAAGAACACCTTTCAGGTCCTTCTCAGACATTTTTAATGGAATATGCCAAAAGCCATAGCTTTTAATTTCTGGGAAATGCTGCTTCTTAAATTTATGTTTGACCCTTAAGCATAATTGCCCTAAATTATTATTAATGTTTGCTGCAATGTTATTGTGTTGTAAGTTCATGTCTAGCTCCTGTGCAGTGTCCTGTTTCAAATCAGTCAACTTCAAAGCTTACTTCTTGATCAGAAGAGGTGGATTGCATGTAATGTAATCTATTCCCCTAGCTGTGCCATTTCCCTTTACTGGCAGCTGATCTCATCCAACAGTAAACTGATCCTTTGATAAATTCAGGCCCTTTGTAGAATGTATTTTGCATTTGTTTTTTTTTTTACCTTGTTTTTTTCATCAAATGTACTAATTTATCATATTGTTTTCTCTTGCAGAACAAATAAATCATTACTAGTTATGTTTGTTGTTGGCACTGTAACAATCTTTTGCAGAACTCAGTGCAAGGATTGGGATAAAATACTCACACCATACACAATAGCTATATTTAGGAATCAGCCATATTAATAAAGATATTCTGGCCTACCGTGAGAGTCACACTGATCATGACTCACCGATATGACTTCTCTACATTACTAATGGACACATTAAAAAGGGGCCTGATACTTTAACCTTCACAGTGGTAACATCTTGTTCTTCACTACAGTTTGCTAATAATTGATATCTAATTAATTCCTGATACGTGTGTATTGCATCAGAAATGCAATACACCTTGAAATACTAATTTCTTTGTATAGCATTTTTCTTAGAGGGTTTTTACCAAAATACTTTGGAGTTACACAATCCCTTTGCAAAGTACAAGAGGGAAAAATAAAGCACATGTACAAAGAGTGAGAGAAACGCATACGAGTCCTGGAGAGAATCACTCTGAAAATAAATGATGAGTCAGGTAAGTAAACATATATGGGACAGTGTGAAGCTATAGCAGACGATGTGACAGATGTAGGATGAAGTGGCTCAGAGAACACCAGTATAATCAAATCAGGATAATTACAGCAAAGCTCAGACTCAAGGTCTTTTTCCTGGGCAGCATCAGGGTAGTAATTAAACTTACACTTAGTAAAGCCACCTTTTAACTCAGATCTTAAGTGATACTTTAAATTTGCTGGAATAGAACCATATAGAAGCATTTCCAGAAACAGATAACTTACAATATGACATATGGACATATATATAAAATACATCCCTTTGGAGATTAAAGAATCACAGAATCATAAAATGAATTAGTTTAGAAGGGACCTTAAAACAACCCAACAAAGGGTTTCAACCCTTTGTCATAGGCAGGAGCCCTTTCCACTAGATAAGGTTGCTCAAAGTGCCATCCAAACTACATTTGGACATTTCCAGGCATGGGCCATCCATAACTTTTTGGGGTAACCTGAAGCAGTGCCTCACCACCATCACCATATAGAATTTCATCCTAGTATCTAATCTGAACCTACATTCTCTCATTTGAAGACATTACTCCTTGTCCTATCACTACAGTTCCTGATGAAGAGTCCCTCTCTTCCCTGTAGGCCCCTTCAGACACTGGAAAGTTGTTATGAGGTCTCCATGCAGCCTTCTCTTCTCTAGACTGAACAGCCCCAACTTTCTCAGCCTGTCTTTATAGCGGAGGTGCTCCAGTCCTCTTATTAGATTCACAGCTTCCTCTGTACTCCCTCCAACAGGTCCATGTCCTTCCAGTGCTGGGGTCCCAGAGCTCGATGCAGCACTGCAGGTGGGCTCTCAGCAGAGCAGAGCAGAGGGGCAGAATCCCCTCCCTCCCCTGCTGGCTGTGCTGCTCTGCATGCAACCCAGGACACATTTGGCTCTCTGGGCTGTGAGCACACACTGCTGTTTAGTGTTGGATTTTTCATCTACTATCAGCCCCAAGTCCTGCTCTGCAGGGCTGCTCTCAAAAACTTAAATATACTAAAATGGAACTGCTGACTTTATAAGGTAAACTTTTAATACAAATGTACTGTTTTCTAATCTTTCACCTCTTACTAGTCTATAATTCTGCTTGCTAAAGATAGCTAATTCCTGGCTCACTGTTAGTTTTTGTATGAACTTACAATGAAATTACTGCTACTGCTAGAAGAACTTCCAACCCTCATTATAATGTCTCTTTTTAGTCTTTCACATAAATGCCTTTTCAGATGAAAACTTGTATTTTTAGCCTATTGCCAACAACAATTTTTGGAACAGCCAAGGTCAGGTGTACTCAAAACACTCTTTAAACACTGTTCAAAGTAATAACATACTTTGTACAAACAAGTTGACAGAAGAATGGGGAAAAATGAATAAACTCATTTTGATCATTAGTGGTTTATTCTGTAGTCTAAAGTTTTATTCATAGAGGTTCCAATTCATGTCATGCATTTCAAAGAATACCTGCCTAATAATTTTAAAGCTCTGGATGTGATCTGATGGAGCTTGTTTTCAGCATGCTAAGCCACAGAACCAACAGGACCTCTTTCAGCATTTAGAGTTGAAGCTATTTAATGCCTGAGTTTCTGTTCTTTCAAAACTCTGAGGATGAACCCAGAGTGTAATCTGTCTAAGCTTTTTCCAGAGGCAGGTGTGATGCTGTGGCTTTGTGCTGGCTGGTCAGTGCAGCAACAAACAGGAGAGAGTTCATGGAGCAAGGAAGGATATAATGAGAGAAATATCAATTCAGGCAGCCTCAGGTATCTGGCATTATGCACAGTAAGAAACAACTGCTAAAACAATAAAAGCACAATGTTTCTAAATAATTCTAAGAACGTTTATAATGCATGTTTTTAAAACCTATACTACACAAGAGTGCTTTAACCCTTACTTTCTAAGGGTATGTTTAAAAGCTGAACACAAAGTCATCCCAGGCTGAGGATACATAAGCAGTTTCAGTGGCATGTAAAAACTATGGAAAGACACTGCTGTGGAAATGAAACCAGAACTGTCCAGGACATGTATCAGTGAAGGATGTTTACTAACCTGAGAGCACTCTGTGGAATCTTAAAAGTAATATGGTTCTGTTTCCTCACATAAAAGTAGCAATTTACAACATGTAGAAATTTTGATAGAAATTCTGAGGGTCCTCCCAACCCAGCACCTTTAGGGCAGTCTAATTTCCACATTCATCTGGTACATTCAGTGAATATGGCACAAATTGCACATGTGAACTGCTCACTTGCTGATAATTTTTCCCTTTCCTCTAAATTAAGATGATGCACTATAGCTCACCTGTAACTTCTGGGTCAGGGAATCCCTCTGCGCCTGGAGCTCTCTGGCATTTTCAATTTCTTGTTTCAATCCCTCAATTTCCTAAGAGAAAAGAAACAGCCCTGCTAGCAATGTGTTACTTGGCTTGGCCTCAGTGCTGGTAATCTGGCTGCTGCTTCTTCTTCTTCTAAGCAAGTCATTGCAACAATACCGAAACTCACAGTTGGCTACTGCCATAAGAGAACATGGTAAGTGTAACCCTTGCTCCAAATACTTCTTAATCACAGTTCCAAAACAGCAACTCCATTGTGAATGAACAACAATAGACATAAGCATTTTCTTTTGTAGAAGTATACAAGTTCTCCTTTTACCCCAAAGAGATATTAAATAATTTTTGCCCAAAAAAATTAGGGCCCCTTGTAATTAAAAAACACATTTATAATTTAAATTCTATTAGAATCTATCCTTCTCCATTAAAAAAAAAAATCAAATTTTCAAATGTAAACTGCTTATTATGTCATCAGCAGCAGGGTTGAACATAAAAACCTGCCTGTTTTTCTGTAAAAAGAGAGTCTAAAAGAAATTGCATCTTTAATTTGGCAATTTAAAATAATAAGGTATAAAAATAAGAAATACAGATGAATTAATGAACAGAAGAGAAACCTGATCTCAGCTTACTTTTGGGAGTCAAGAATAGGAACAATTAATGAAACTGAAAGGTATCAAACTTCAAACTCTTAAGTATGCTTGTCCAGACAGGCATATTCACCTTCCAGAGCTCTTTTTGGCAAGATTTCTTTGTAGCTAACAGTTCAGCGTAATTCAAAGCAAATGGGCAACAAAATAGGAAACATTTCCAAACTCAGTCTAATCTATTTAGTATGAATGAGGAAGTTTGGAAAAGGCTTTGCTCCATTTTAAGAGGATATTTTGTAATGACTGTGCCTCTCCTGCATCGTCCTTGGAAACACCTTACAGCTCTGAGGAAAGGTTTGGTAAGACACACTTCCTCTCCAAGGATACATGCCAATGGCCATAGTCACTTGCATGGGGCAAATAATTCTTCCCATGCAGCTGGCTCCATCTTCTTTTTTCAGCCATAAAGGGGTGATTCTTGATCCTTCTGTGGCATATATATGCTTTTCTCTAGGACCTATTCCAATGCAGGTGTTACTCCAATTCTTTTGATTTGCTTGCTGCTGGTCCAGGCCAAGGCATGCCACAATAAACACCAAGTTTCAGGATGGGGGCTTAGCATGTTCTTAAGGAAATTGCTGATCTTATGGACCATAAAGGTCAGCTCTATGTACAAAGCCTGAAAAATAGACTGGCTGGACAAAGGCATTGATCGCTTACTTGTTTCAATTCCTATTCTCCTGAAAAAGAGAAAACATGCCTACAACAGCTTCTTTTCTTAGGGAGTCTGGACGGCATCAGTGTGATGTTTGCCCCATGGAAACCACTTATGACTTACTTTTGCAAACAGAGATGTTTGGTAAAAGAAAACAGGAAAAAATGATACTTTTTTGTTGCTATCTAGATACCCAGCTCTATATTGGACTAATGTAATTATATAAATGAAAAATACTAACAATTTCTAAGAAGCTGAAAAATAATTTACTTTGTAACATTTATAGTAAATAATTCAGAATCTAGCAGCCATCACAAGTTTAATATTGAAAGGCTTTAGAAAAGATGTAATAGAAAAGCCAAAATAAATGTTAGCAGATACCTCTTCCTTTTTCTTCAGGGTAGACTCTAATTCCTGTATTGTCTGGTTTAATTCTGTTTTATGTGTGTGGACTGCATTGGCTTGACTGCTCACACACTCTAGCTCAGTCACCTGTTGAAATAAGTAAAAGAAACACATGCAAAATTAATTTCAACATATTCAAGGTAATATTACTTCTTTGTATCAATAGCTGCCTTTGAAATACACCTTAACTTCTGGATGACTTCTGTTGATTAAAATGGTGACAGTGTTCTTATAAAGTTAGCATAATATTCCATAATATATTGTTATGTAAGTAGTTGCTATACATTCCTGGAAATTAAAAAAAAAATCATTTATTACAGGATGAAAAGAACACTAATTAAAACTTATACTAATTATTGTAAGTTTTAAGGAAGTTCTGAATTACCACTTCAAACACAGTCATGGCTGATGACTAAACACAGAGCTGTCTGTCTAACTAACCTCTCCATCTGACAGTTTTTAATGTTCTACCACCTTACTAAGCCACAATGTTCACACACTTCCTAGAAAGTCAATTAACATTTCACAGCATCTTTTTGACTCGGCATCAACAGTGTAATAGCAGACACTCAGCCACTGAAGTACAGCTGCCAACTTCTAACTTTCCCTAGTAATGGAGCTCATCTCTCAGTCACAAAGGAAACACCTAATGTGACAAACTGGATTTACTCTGTTCCCCTTTTATTAGCAGTCAACATGCATGCTCCATCTGCCCTTAATTTGGATAAATTAAGATACCTGGCAGTGGTATGGACTTTTTCAAAATTTTATAGTCAAAAGTATGTTAATAATCTGCCACTCACAAATAAACAGTTTCAAAAAATAGTTTCTGCATCAAAGAAACAAAATCCATACAGCTAGGGTCTATGCAGGAAAGTCTCTGTTCATGTACCTCCCACATTAGAGGTCAGAACATTAAAGGACTCTCACACATGTCTGCCTGGATGTGTGCACTAAACCATTTTTGTTTAATAACTAAAACCTAATAACAATTTTTTCCCTAGAAGTTACGAGCCTGTCAATCCTAATACATAGTTTTCAACAGAGCTGCAGCACATCTGGCCCAGAAACTCCTTTGAACAAAGTGCTAGTTAATTCTGCAACAAAAACCTTTAACACTCAATTTAACATTCTTGGAGAGGTAGCCATTAGACAGAGGGCAGACATTTTCCAAGGCAATTTTATTTCTTAGGTAAAATAATATCTCCAGTAATCAAGGTTGCTGCTCTCCAGCACCAGTGTTCCCTAGCTAATAAAGCCACTGTGATACTAGTAATTTCAGACTGTGAACTATTTGTAGGCTCAAAAGGTAGACTACTGAATCAAGTCCAGGAGAAGTCAAGATGAAATACAAGGAAATTAAAACAACTCATTTCTCAGTCACAGGCCACAAACCTCTCCTCTGCAATAGCCATGATGAATCTAGGTTCTTCTACTGGAAAGCTGTTGGTTTGATGTTTTTGTACATGAGGTTTATGATGGAGAGAACTGAGATTTGAAAAAAAAAATCTTGGCAAGGGGGTAAAGGGAATGAGGGAGTAGGATATAGCTTGACAATATGCCTGTCCACCCCAAAGAACTTCCTTATTTGCTGGTATTGTACTAAAAGGAATATCAGTGCTCATGGCAAAAAGGAACAATTTGCTACGTTTTATATGCCACTGAATACTACAAATGACATCTTAAGATTATTTTCTCAATTACACATATATATCTATATTTAGATTCTTATAATACTGTTACAGTGTTCACCACTGCAATTACACAAACAAGAATTGGAACACATTAATGAGGACAAACCTATGTCTGCACAGCATCTGACCTAGCATCTAGAGAGAGCAAGAATCAGAAAGGCACAGAGCAATTTTGGCTGGAAAGGGGATCAATGCCTCCTGCTCAGAACAGGGCAAATTTTGAGGTCACATTTGCTTACTCAGAATCTTGCCCAGTCAAAAATCCTTCACTATTGAGCAGAACTGTGACAATTCTGACATTGCATGTTTATGAAGAGCTCTAACTGGAACTGTAAAATTCATTCACCCCTTTCACCTTCAGCCCTTCTGATGTTTAACTTCTCAAACATTTCCAAGCTTTCCTGCTGAGATGTTGAATAGTAACTTCCAAGAAGCAAGTATCTCTTTTAAAGCTGTTACACTCAGTAAGACCCACTGGCCTTTACCAAGCACCAGCACAGAATGCTCACTTACACAAAACCTCAACTGGAGAGAAAAAAGTAAGCACAGTTCCCCAACTACCTCTGTCCGAGAACCTCATGCCTTGAAAGCAAGCCTGCAAAGGTCTCACATCCTGTGACTAAGGAAGCACTTGGACTCCCACTGTTCTCCATATAGTTTTCTCTTGGCTGGTACACATAGAGAGGATGTATGTATTGGTGCAAGCTTGGAATCCAAGGGGCTGATGAATTGAACTGTTGGATGAAATGTTACTGTTTTAGGTTATATCTATTATTGCTGGTTAAAAATACCTCCTGCATCAGACCTGACAGATGCACAGCTCACGTGGATACTCCCAAGTACACTCTGGACCACACTAACTCGACACAGTTATTGAAATTACTTAAGCAAACACAGATGATTATTCTTAAACAGAACAGGCCATGTTTCCACAAACCTTCTTGCCAACAGAGGTAACTCTTCTCGGACAATTAATTACCAGCACCAAAAGGGCTGTGATGTCTTACTCTAGCCCAGCTTTTCTTTGGGCAAACATTCATCTCTTATTCATTATGCAAGAACATAATTTTCAACTGTGTTGTTTACTGTTGATTGAAAACTCAGCAAGCTGGGAAGAAAAAAGATCAATTTTAAAAATTTATTTCTTTAATCAGTCTTATTTAAATGCTCATTCCTACAGAGATCTGAAAAGATATCAAATCTCTTCATGTTTTTATCTTCTTGAATGCACCTATAAAGAAGAAAAACATATTGTGATCCTTTCAAAAAGATCTGTAGAGAAAGATGGGCTGGAAAATGATGTGATATAAAGAAAATGCAATTGAAAACAGAAGTAACAAAAGATAAAGCTCTAAGCAAAAATCTGGATATCATTTACTTGTTCTGTTTCTCTGTTCAAATTGCATTTAATTTTTTCATGACCAGTGGTCCAAAAATCATTATAAGTAACTATTTATGCATTATTCACAGAAGGGAACATAAAAGGAAGTTAAAGTGCTTTAGCCTGACCCTCCCACAAGCTATTATCAGGGACAACTCCTCAGTCAGTGTTTTACGTTTAAAAGCAAGGCTCAATCAATCCTTCAAAGCCTTGCACAGCAGTATCAAGCAATGTACCTGTGATTACAGCTCATTTTGAGTACAGAATTCAGCCTGAAAGAACAGCCCTTGAACAGTAACTGTCTAAACAATGTCCTGCTATTGTGCTGCCACAAGATTGCACTGACTTGCATATCTGAACATGTCGATAACAATGGCTTCATATTTGAGACTAAAAAAGAAAAAATTATACTGTTCTTAGCCTCTGCTTCTTTATTTTGCATTTATCATACAGGTAAGGATTGCATGTAAGGAAAATATTCTGAAAAAGCTTTTAGTGACTATTTAGTGTGCAAACTCTTCTTGCATGTGGGTGACATTATACTTGACTTCCTACTTCAGTGTGAAATACATGAGCTGAAGTTGGACAGCAAGGCAAATTCTTCTGGTAGAGCCTAGACCCTCTTAGCAGAGGCCATTCTAGAGTTTTCTGGAAATTTTAGTCTAGGTCCAACAGCCTATTAATGCAGAAGGATTTCAGGAAGAGGTTTTCACTGCAGCAGAGAGTAAGCACTCTGGGCTGCTGAGAAGACTGCAGGAGTGAGGCCTCAGGCCACAAAACACAACAAGGAGTAACAGTCTTGATGTGACCTTATGACAGTGACTGCCCAAAGCTTCAGAAAACTGAAAAGACTCCCAAGAAAATCCTGACCACAGAAAACTACTTTCCCAGTGGAGACTTCAGTTGCTCCTCACAGGACTTGTGCTCCAGACCCTTCATCAGCTCTTTTGCCATTCTCTGGACTCATTCCAGCACCAGAATGAGCTTCCTGAACTGAGGCGCCCAAAACTGAACACAGGATTTGAGGTGTGCCCTCATCAGTGCCCAGCACAGGGGGACAATCCCTGCCCTGCTCCTGCTGGCCACACTATTGCGGATCCAGGCCAGGATGCCATTGGCCTTCTTGGCCACCTGGGCACTCCCTGGCTCATGCTCAGCTGCTGTCAGCAGCACCCCCAGGTCCTTTCCAGCCACTCTGCCCCAGCCTGTGGCACTGCCTGGGGTTGTTGTGACCCAAGGACAGGACCCAGCACTGGGCCTTGTTGAACCTCACAGCACTGGCCTCAGCCCATGATCCAGCTTGTCCTGATCCCTCTACAGAGCTGTCGTGCCCTCCAGCAGATCAGCACTCTCACCCAGCTTGGTGTCACCTGCAAACTGACTGAGGGTGCACCCCATGAGATCATGGTAAAGATCCTAAACTGGACTGGCCCCAGAACTGAGCCTTAGGGAACAGCACCTGTGGTCACCAGCTGGCTGTAACTCCACTCACCGCCACTCACTGGGCCTTGCCAGAGAGCCAGTTTTTTTCCCATATTAGAAGCATATATTCAGTGTGGCTGTAGCCTATTTTCTGTAACTGACACTACTAACTTGTTGTTTCTATATTTTTCTCCCTTTTATTTACTGTAAATGCAATATCCGAGACTTACTAGCCCCAGCTACATTGCAGAACACACAGAGTGCTCACATGCAAAACTGAATTTAAGTACTAATTATGTATTTTTAACTGATCAAGTTACATCCCTAAAAGAATTGTAACTATGACTGTGACAGTATTGTTCCATCAATAATTGAAGGTGAACTTCCCACAAAGAAGAAAAAGAGTCTTTCACTTTCCATGAGGAGAAGAGAATGCTATTTCATGGGTCAGCCAAACTGGATATCTTTGTAAAGTTTTAATTTATGCAGAGAAAACTTCTCAGTTCTTAATGGTAGACAGTACTAAGAAGCACAACAGCATGCAACAAACTAATCAAAAAATTATTCCAGTGGAGCTTTCAAGAATAAAAAATTCTGGAAAGATTCTTGGCATTAAAAAATGTGAAAATGCAAAAAACAAGGAAAATTGCTTTTCAAGGATGATTCTGAAGGAACAAAAAGAACACAATGGAATTATTTCTATAAATTACTTCTGACATGAAATTAATTATTGTAGTTTTCCAAGATTTGCCCACAGATAATATAATAACCTGGGGGTGAGTGTTGTGCACTACCAGCAATTTATTACTTTTTTCAACAGAGAACAGTTCAAAGACTTTGCTGAAAAAGGACATATTTCTGTCTGTGGGCAGTGAAGCCTTAAGCCATGGAAATACCAACATGTTTTCCACAGTTAGTCTTTTCTGTACAGATGAAACAGGAATACCCCCTTATCTGCTTGATTTCTGTGAAGAAAGCAGTGAAACTGTAGGAGGAATCTTTGAAAATATAACAAGTTTATCAGAATTGATGATTTGATCTTCAGCTATGCGTTATTATTCACAATTGATAAGCTAATACTAAATTCAAAGCACATCCCTTTCCCAACAATCTAATTAGCAAATACTTTTTCCAGTTACCTGGCCAGTTCATTAAACACATGCAATAACAAACACTGTACAGATATCGTCCTTCAGTCCTAAGGATCTAAATCCAGTCATTTTCTTATTCTCCTGCAGAGTTTTGGGATTAGAAAATAAATTTAACTATGCAAGCTTTAGCTATGTAAACATCTTGTCACATGTCCCCACAAAGTATTCATTTTATAACTTGAAGATAAATGTATCTTAACACTTTTCTTAGGATTTTCTAGAAATAAGATGGGGATGAGAGAGCATTCTGTGAAAAATTATTTTATTAGTCAAAGTAGCTTAGTTCATGGTTTGTTGGGGGTTTTTTTCCCCAAATTATTATCTTGTATATGACACATTCAGTAAAAGTGAATTCCTAGGGAAAAAGAAAATTTAAAAAAAGAACCCCAAGCAAACAATCTTGGGTCCTAGCTGCAAATCTTCTCTAAAAAACAATTAAGACAAACTGAAGAAGACAAAAAATACTTAAATCCACCATAAATTAAAAAAAAAAAAGGGGCAAATTCACAATTTGATTCAAGGAATATTACCCGATACAGCTGCTCCATCTGAAAATAGAGCTTCTTTCTAGTAAAGTGTAATTATCAACCAAGGGTTGAATCTTTGTAAATGCTAGGTGGATTATTTGCATTAGGAATCAAGAACACAAATGGAGATTAAAATATGTGCTGGGTTTCAGAACTCTTCTCCTAAGAAATGCTCTGATAGTCTAAAGGCTGACAACACATACTGTTTCAAAAATAATAAAGCATTTATAATAACTGAAATGGATATTCTATGGACTAAAATATACATCTGAGAAAAAAAAAACCCAACATACTGTCTGAAATAAAATGCTTTTTTTTTCCTTTGGCATCCCCTAAAGCCATGCAAAAAGTGGCCATCTCTTTTCATTGAAAACAAGAAGTAAAAAGCTGCTATCTAACCACATGCTAATTATAGTATCTTAAGGAGAAGATTATACTTGGTTAACTTTTTTCTTTAATCAATCAAACCGAATTTATTAAAACCTTATTCAAAGCTCAATTTGAATTGTTCAGTAGGAGGGACAGAGTCTTAAAGGGAGAATGACAAAAGATAGACATCACATACAAAAGGTGCATTACCAATACTTTTTTGGATCGGAACTCCATTCATAAATTTCTTGTTAGCATGCCTTCTGTCACCTTCCTTCATATTTCCACTCTTAGATATGTCCTTTCTTGGGCATATAAAGCCAAGCAGTCTTCTACAGTAGTCACAGGGCTGCTAACAAGACTTCTCAGCAAATATGAATTCCCTGGTATAAGCTTCAATTCAGTAGACAACTTCATCACATGACATTTGCAGGTTCAAAAGTTAGTTTTGGCTATTTAAGTATTAATGCAGCTGATGGAAATGTGCAATTGACTTCAAAAAGGTCTGCAAAGATTTGCTATAGATATTCTGAAGAGATGGTTTATACAGTACACAAGACTTTATACATCTTGTGAACTTTCACAATTCGTTTTACAGACTGTTATTCTCTTTAAGTGACACAGAAACAGTCCAATAAAATGGCCATGGTTTTATTTTGGTATGCTTATGCTACTTCTTAATATCCACTTTAAAATTTATTTTAACAGTAGGAAAATCATGGTCCATTATTTTTCAGTTGGTTTTAATAACTATATAAGATATCTCATATTTATTTCATTAGTTGAAATGAGATGAGATATCTGATGTAGTTAAGG
>VWZN01019697.1:62136-80394 GCA_013396955.1 Regulus satrapa | reverse complement strand
GGGGCCGCGCGGGCCTTTGTCCGCCCGGGGCCGGCCCTACGCGGGCAGCGCCCCGAGGTCTCCGGTGCGAGAGGGACGGAGCCGCTGCCGTGCCCTGTGCCGCCTCCCGCCGGCGGTGCCCGGGCAAGGGGCGGCACTCGGCTGGGAAAGTTTCGGGCGGCTTCCCGGGAGGGCGGGCGTCCGCAGGGGGAAGGTGCCTTCCGCGGGAAGCGGGCGCTGGAGCTGCGGGGATGGGAGCGGGAACGAAAGGAGCGAGGCAGGGCAGGAGCTCGGGCAGCGTGCGCCCAGGGTTTTGAGCCGCACACATGTGCGGAAAGCGAGCGCTGAGAGCGGGGTACGCGCGGTTTGAATGACGGCATGGTCGCGGTGTAGCGCTTGGCCGCTCGATCCGAACAAGCTGGCTCTGAGCCTCTGCAGCTTGCTGTAAGCTTATGTCGGGATGGAAGGGGGAATGCGAGGCCTCTGTGCCGTGTCCCACATGGGGGTTTCTGAAAAATCTCATAGCAGTAGCGCAGTGCTTTGTCTCTTATTTATTGCCTTCACTTACTCGTGGTTGGAAGGAAACCGTGAAGCGATGGGAAATCAATTCTGAGTCACGGTTTAGGCCCATGTGCGATGTCTTGATGTTATGGAATAAGTATCTGATTAGTATCTGTTAAACACATTAGGTAGTCTTTGTGACTGTTCATGGGGAAAAAAGTTGGTCAGCTCTCATGCTTGCTTCTTCATTTGTCCTTGATAGAGTACAGCAGTCCATTCATGCCAGCACATGTGCACATACATACCTGTTGGGTGAAAATGTTGATTTTTCTGGTAGATTTGCCATTGGTGCTGCAGTCCTGTTCATGCCAAGATACACAAACCTTTAGGAGTAAGGATTGTCTCTCTTTAGATGGAATCGCTCACGGCTAATGCTGCTTGTGTGCTAAGGTGAAATTAAGCAGGACTTCATGTACGTGGAAACAGATTTAAATAACTTGTACTCCTGGCACACATCATTTGGTAGGTGATGGTGGTAGCATGAGAAAAATTTGTTTTGAGAAATGAGGCAGCTTGGTAGCAGCGAGAGGGCTTTGTTGTTCTTGATTGTTTGCATGGGTTTTTTTATGTAGAAAGATGTAAATTAGACTAAATTAAACAAGACTAAGAGTAAGCAAAGTCATTCATTGTCCACATCCATCCCAGTGATGAAACCGATGATTCATTCTCCTGTCACAAAAAGTATTACTTGCCTCTGGGAAATGATTAAGTAGCATTTTGCAAGCTTGCCTAAGGCTCTATTTATAAGGGTTGCAAAAATAGTGAGCCATTGGCAATAGGCTGGCAAGACAAGGCAGGTTTAAGATGTGAACACCTTCAACTTTTGTCCCTTTCAAAGTTGTTTCAGCTGAAAGGTGAAAAGCTGACAGGCATGCATAATCTTACCTTAATCAAAGTTAGAGCTGGTAAGTGCTGTATCTGTTTGCCAGCCACATGATAAATGAACCATATTTATTTTGAAATGAAGTGTCAGCAGTTAAAACTCTGGTGTTCTCTGTGGGTGCAGCCAGGGAGCTCGTTCTGCTTTCTGTGTTCAGGCATCTGATCTGTGCCATGTCCCCAGTAATGCCCACTCTTGTGAAGGACTGATTTGGAGGGATGCTTGTTTCTCTGAGAGTGTGCATGAATTTCTGATGGCAGTGCAGAATTTTAGTGTCTTGTCTTGAGTGTTTTAAATGACTCAAGTGATTAGCCCAACACCACTTCCTTTGGGAAGTGATTCCCAAAGGTGGAAAAAAAACTGTCTGAGAACTTTTCCTGCTGTCCTTTCTTCCTGATTCCATTCCTCCCTCTAAACCCCTCATTGGGTAGCTGTGCTGTAGTTCAGATTTGAAAAAAAGCCAGTTTGCTATAGCAGCAGCTCAGGAAGTCAATAACTTGGGTAGCAGAAATGCAAAGCTGTGCACACACAGGGTGGGCACATGCTGTGGTCTCCCTTGCCCTGAATATAATTCCCTTGCTGCTGCTGGGATGAGTGCCCGCCAGTTGTTTGTAAATAGTTGCCATGCCTGCCTTTCCACCCAGTCTCGATTTAGTTGAGTAATGTGATGCACACTTAGCTTGTGGTTCTCCCGGCTTCTCATCAGTCTGTGACAGGCGTCGTGGTTGGCTTTGGCTTTTGCTACTGAAACAAGGTGCTGCAGCTGTGACTGCTGAGCATTCAGTGCTTTCTCTCGATGGGACCCCTTTAGCAAGCAAAGACTCTACTTCTGCATCGGGCTCCCTTTCCTTCTGGTGGGCAGCCGTGCAGGGTCCCTGTTGTTCCTCTCCTGCACGTGGTTCGGGGGCCTGGGTTTCTTCAGCAGGGACCTGCTCCCCATGCCTGGAGCAGCCTTTGCTTGTGTCGCCCCTCACTGCGGCGCAGGAGGTGGATGTGGGACCTGTGCTGCTTTCTCTGGTGGCTCTCCTCACGTGGTGCGGGGAGTGGGTTTTGTGGAGGAAGGCTGGATGGAGCTTGCTGGTGGTTGGTATACCTGACCTTCCTCTTCCTCCTCCTCATTCCTTTCCAAATGTGTTTTGTATCCCATCCATCTAAGGCAGACTATTGCTATCAGTGAGACATTGCACAAATCAAATTAAATCAGTATTAATCACTAGCTTTAAGATTGCTCATACCACCTCACGTGGCACTTGGAAAAGACATTGGTCAGATAAATCCAGAAAAGACCGAATCCATACTTTAGCAGGGCCAATTCTGCTTCATTTGCTTTTTTAAAATGTCAAGTGATTTAATTTTTCCAACTTTTTTTTTTAGGATGGCCAATCCTCTTGGCATCCTTTTAATTCTGAGGAGCTGCTGTCAGCCCTCTGAGAGGGAATCCTTGTTGGGAGTGCCTTTTTTTCTTCCTTTTTTTTTTTCCTTTGCTTTTTAAGATGCTTCTATTGGTAGAGCTCATTAAGCAGTTACATAAATTAAATCAATCTTAAAAATGTAATTAAGGCAATATGTAGTTAGATTTATTTTGGAAGTGTCATTAAAATGTACTTGCCAGTATGTGTACTATTCCCCTATGGTTAGATTTTAAAGTCAGCTGATATATTCTGTGCCTGGTAGAAAATTTCTGTTCTCCCAGCAGCAGAAAGCTCAGAGTTCAGTCTGTGTTTTCCTGCCTCTCATCTCCCATCTGTCTTTATGGCTGATTCTACAAATTGTTTCACTCACCTTGCTTTGAAGTCACCTTCTAACAGCAGTGTTCTCACTTCCAGTCCTAATGTTGCTGGTTTGATACTCGAGGTTTTTCAGGCTTCTGTGGTGTAGGTGTGCAGGGATGTTTTTTAGACAAACACATCTCAAAGCTGTGCAAGACAGTAACTTTGTGTTGTAGGGGAGAGTTAGCTGCTTTTTTTTCTGAAGAGGATGTTTGTTTTTCAAGCAGGAGGGAGTATCACAGATTTGAGAACAAATGAATAGATGAGCAAATTCTGCGGCTCTGTCTCCTGTACAGATACTGGCCATATCTGTGTGTGATTTAATGCTCCTTTTGTGTCAGAAAATTAAAATCTGTTGGATAGTTCTAATGCTGCTGAATGTTGTCATTTATGGTGGCAGATATGTTCTTTTTTTTCTGTGTGGTTCCTCCTTGCTCTGCTCTGTGGTGTACTGTGTTGCGAACTTTCTAAAAAGGATGATGTTTCTTGTCCTGTGGTAACCAGAGGGGACCACAATATGGACTGGTATCTGTCGGTTGTTGTGGTTATGGCAATTCTGAGATAGCCTACAAAGCCATTTTTGTGTTTACCCACAAACAGGAAGACAAATTTTATTTATTTTTGGGGGGTTTTTTTCTAAGCTGTGCTGAATAGGTATGGTCCAGTAACCTAAAACTGTATGTCAGAATAAATTTATGAGAAGACTTTTTCTGTGAACTTTTTTCTCTCCCATCATGTGGATGATTAGTGTAAGTACCAGCGAAAAGTATATACAGCTTCTTTGTAAGAAACTGTTGTGTACTTTAGCTTTGTGAGTTTCTAGCCCAGTTTGAAACACGTGTAAGCTTGCTGAACAGCTTCTGTTGGGAATGTTACACAGAGAATGAAAATTCTGATTTCTGTGAATGAAAAATGATACACTAGACACCTCACTATACATCACTAAATAATGTGATTGCCCTTTTCGGTGCTCTCTTTAGCAGAATGTTGTTATTAAGCATTCAGTATTTGTGTTATAACCACCTTTTCTTACTTTTCTATTCATAAACTAATCAGAGTGGTTAGTGGACTTCCTGGGCTATTGCATTCTCCCATTAGTGGATTGGAAATGTTCAGACAGATGATAAAGTCTCTAATCTGTAACAAAATTTGCACATAACCAAGCATGTGGTAGGGGAATTAGCCTGATGAGACTATAATATTGTATGTTTTCTATTTGCAAAAGATTATGGAATTCCTACTTGTAATCATCTTTGGGGTGTCACTGAGCAGAGGCTCTTTAATATATTAGTGATTTTTTTAATTTATCTTTCTCATTTCTCTTACTGTAAAGAGAAACCTGAAAAATGAGTTATGAAACATGCTTTCTGTCCTAAAAGCAGTTTCATGTGCTTTTTTTTCTTTTTCAACAGCAGCAACAAAATACCATTAGTATTCTTGTGGTTTTATTAGAGGAGAAAGTTTTGAGTAACATAGCTGGGGCTGGAATCTTAACTTTGTTATTGCTCATAAGAGCTAGAGAAGATACCGATATTTTTTTCTCACCATCCTTTTCCTTCCTTTCTGTCACAGAAAAATGTTTTGTGACTCCTTGTTAAATTAATGCAGTTCTCACATTTTGTCAGCAAAGCATTAGACTATAAAAGTCACTTTCTCAAAAAATTCTAATCTGTAAAACCATGCTTAAGTGCAGATTCTTCTTTATAATGCTCACAAACTGCAACATAAACAATATCTAGTGCTAGTATTTGCTCCCCCAAATGATTGGCATCATATTTGTAGTTCTCTTATTTCTGCTTTGTGTTTTGTATGAGATAGTTTACTTATACTTAACTTAGCCCTACTTTTGACTCACTCAGTTTTAGCTTCTAGTACATTCTAGTGCAAAAGCAGGAAGAAGGGCCGTTTGTGCAAATTCTTATTGTTTAAACTCAAAATTTCTCTATAGTACTTATGCTACAAAGAATACTTGCATGTAATTAATTTTCTGTTATAGCTATTATAAGAATTTTTTTTAAACTTTCTAGATGTACAAGTAAAAGCATTTTTCATATGGAAGCTGAATGGAAAAAGAAAAGTCATTCTTCTTTTCTCATCCTTTGTGGTAGAATGAAAAACAGTAATTATATATTGGGCTGAACTGAAACACTGAAGTTATCCTCATTCAAAGATGACTGATTTGTGGTTATTTAAAAGAGGAAAAAAAAATTGTATTATATTAATTTAGAAGGAGTCGGTATTTCACTTAGGTAATGGTGATGAGTCAAAGGTGCTGTCTTGGATATCAGTGCATTCTTGGTCTCTGGAAAACAAACCTGAGACTGGGATGTGTAGTTTGGTGTAATCTTGAAGTAAATATTGAGAAAAGGATGTGTCCATTCTGCAAGGGGAAAAGGAGGATAAGCTGTCATTTTGGTGTTTCTTAATTTTCTCTGGTGGAATTGTAGCTCAATGTGTCTTAACATGTGCTAACCTTGGGCAGTGGCACCAAGAGTCACAGCTTCCCCTTGTGCAGGAAGCTGCTCTACAGGGCCATCTGATCTGTCCTCATCTGCTCTGCGTCCTCGTAGGCTGGCAAGACCTGCTGGGCACAATCTCCCACAAAGCAGAGGATGCTCTCCCAGCGAGCAGTGGGGAAACCAGAGTGTCCAAGAGCATCCTGGGGACCGTAGGAGGTCATTTGAAGGACCTGCCATTCTTAGTAGCTTGGCCAGCATCCTCCACAAATTCAGCTGCTTAAAGTATTAAATTGGCAACATCCAGCTCTGCCTAGACCCTCAGCTGTCTGGTTTTCCACGTCTTGGGTAAAGAGATTTTGTATAAAGATGGGTACGACCAAAAGGAAGGCCTGTTTCTGAAGTGCAGATAAATATGAAAGAATGTAATCTTTTTTGATGTTAAATCAAAGCACTCTCCCAGGTGTCAAAAGACGCCACATTTTAGTAGTTGGCTATCTATAGATTTGGAATAAATATTGTAGCAGGATGAGTTCTGACAACTGCTAGCACATCTTTGAGAATGGGGTGGCTGAAGGCTTTACGGTTGTCGGGTCAGTAAGTGAAATGCTCCCTCTTCTGTTAATGAAAAGGAGAAAGGAGAAAATCTTCGCTATCATCATCTGCAAGGTTGGCTAGGGTAAGTATCGTTGATGTGCTGCCAGTGAGTTCTGGCTGGCCTTTCTTCTAATTACACTGATGTTTTATTTTCTCGTATATTAGGAAATTAGCTTGAGTGGGCATAGGATAAAGTCAGGAATTATCTTCTCAGAGGATCCTTTCGTGCTTTTGCAAGGTTGTATTTAGTGTGTGTTACTGTGCTGACTTTGTGATGCCAGCTGGAGATTGTCCCGAAGATGAAAGGCATGCTATAGCCCATCTGCATAAAATGCAAGGCTCGACAGTTTTTGACTTGTCAATTTGCTTATTTTTTGTCAGAATAGCTAAAATCTGTCTTTCAGTTACATATGAATATAAGTTGTGTGCATTTCCAAAACAACTGAAAGTGTAACATTTTGGAAGATAACATTTGTTCTTAGCTTTTATTCTGCAGTTCAGAAATGGGGAATGATTTTTTTGTGTTGTTTTTTGTCACTTCTATGGAAATACAAATCAGTGTGAGAAAATAATATATACAAGAACTTCAGTGTAATTTTTCCTGGGTGTGGACTTCAGCATAAAAAAAGGAAATAGCAAATTTCTTTTCTTCCTTTTTTGGAAGAACATGCTGTACATAGCAGCTATAGGTTGTTAAAAATGCATCATAAAACCAATAAACAGCACCAAACATTTTTTTCTATCTATGTGTTATCTCCCTCCCCTACACATGTTGTTTACATACTTTCCAAACGCTAGACTAAAATGTTACACAGCCATGTTACAAATATCTCCTTTCAGTGAAAAACTCAACTTCAGCTTTAAGGAGTAAATCTTACTATGTAAGATTGCTGCCAGCATTTTTACCATTGCCAGCTGCCTGGTTTGGATAGTAATAAAAGAGTTTGCACAGATACTGGTTCTTTTTGGTGCATAATTCACAATGCAGTTTCACTTTCTAGATGAATAATATCTGTATTTAATATGATTAACATTTGCTTGTCACTGGAAGCAATTTTAATGCTCTGTCTGCAGAATTAAAAGAAAAAAAGAGCTCACTCATTAATGATACTCAAAACCCTGTGGCAGATGATTTGTGTTCAAATTTACCTGAATTTCATATTTGGTAAAATGTTCAAGTGGCTTTTGAACCATGAATTCAGCTAAAATTGTGTTTAATTTTTATAGGAACATGATTCTGCAGCAATTTATACAAGCTGTATGTGTCAACTGTCCCTCCTGACTGTAGCTGTGCAGTTTTGCCATCCTGCTTGCATTAGCTGTGGAAGTCCTAGGGCTGTACATTCAGTTATTGAAATAACTGCTCTGGTTGAAAAATAGCTCTGCAAAAAATTACTTTTCAGCTGGGAGACCACAGGCATTGTGAGGGACACGCTTCAGAGCCGGGGGAGGAACGGGAAAACATGCAACTCATAGCGAGAGCGTGTGGCACGGTGGCAGTCCAGAGATAAGCTGGCATCAACTGCTGTGGAACCTCACAGCATCTGCTCGTGCCTGCTTCAGTGCTCTTCTGACTTGAGTAATGCATCTTAACTTGCTAGATCAGATGAGAAATCACTCAGCGAGATGTTACTGCTCAGCTTGTTCCACTGGCTCGGCTAAGAGGTGAGAGTATCATCTGCAGTTGGCACCAGAGTGATGAAGGGTTCAAAGTGGGGAATTGTAGGGTCTGGAGAGGCTGAGCTGTCTCCTGGGTTCACTAGTACCAAACTGGTAGGTGTCTTTGGCTACTATGAGAAATCTCATCTTTTATTATCTTTCGGAGTGCTCTTAGAAGCATCTTGTGGACTCCGGGCTTAAAATTCTGCTCTGGAAAGCAGCAGGCAGTATGAACAGGCAGATTGTTCAGGCCAGGACTGCTTTTTATAAATTACTTTGTGATAAGTCTGGTTGGCTTTGGTTTTGATTTTTTTTTTTAATTAAAAAGTCTTTTAAGGTTGAAATTCTTTTTTTCCTGAGATTGATGATTGATTGACTTTTTGTAAGTGCTAAAATTTGCATCAAAATTTGGATGAAGTGCACTGCTTGTTGTGCTTCTGCCTTGCCAGTTATCATTGCTGTTGAATTAATAGTCATTGTTAATTATGTAGACGAAAATATATAACATACATATGAAAAATTAAATATATATAGAATTCAATTTATTCAAATTCTCATAGATACAGATTTATAAGGCTGTATGTAGTTCTGTGGAGTGACCAGTTTTTGTTATTTCTGCATGATCATTTTTCTGGACACTTACCTGGCATCAAAAGAATGTTGAGGACGAGAGTGGTTTCAGTACAAGTCTCATTCTAAATTGTGTCTGAATAGTGAATATACAGTGAATCTTTTTCAAAACTTGATGTGAAATATCTGAATATTATCTGCAAGTACTATTTTATGTGCTTGCTATTCAAATCCTGAACTAAAATATGAACAAACAACAAGAAAAAACCTAAAATCATTCAATATTCTCTTCTTTGCTTGTTTGTGTTAAGTTTTTTGGCTAACTAATTTATTCAGATAACCTGAAAAAATCAGAATAGTTCCCCAAACGGGCTGGCTGTGTTACAGAGCATTTATAAACAATTCATCCAAAATCAGCTTAAGATGGTTGGTCTGTGACAGCCTGAATTTAGGCTGGTTTAGCAGCAGAGAGCCCGGTGTAATTTTGAAGGGCATCCAGTCTGACAGCCACTTGCCCCTTCTTAGAAGCTGTTTCCCTCAGCACTCCTCTGTCCATGGGGAAGTCTGGTTTTCACTGAGGCTTACAGAAAGTGGCTTTTGGCCTGGAGAGGAGAGGGATGGCTCCAAGTCCCAGTGGAGCTGGCTTGGGATAGAGGGCAGGGAGGTCCCTGAGTGGTAGTGCAGGGTCAGGTGTTGCTGTTTCGGAGATGCTGCAGCACTGCTGATTCTTTCAGCTGCAGTTAGCTTTCATCTGGGTTTTGGCTGCTGAAAATGTACCCTGAGTGTTAATGATAGCTCCTGGTGGGTGAACTCTGCCATATAACGACAGATGTGTTTCCGCTGAGTTTGCTCTTTGCGGTGTGCCAGCTGCTGGCTTCCTGCAGTACCTGCAGCAATAGCCAGCAACACACTTGCAATTGTGTTTTCTTAAAGAAATGGGTGAGACATTGCATTTATTGAAATTCTCTAGCTTTTTACTTCAGAACAAACTTGCCTCTGTTCTGCTTTTCCTTCAACAGAAAAGCTTGGATTAAAGTAAGTTTAGTCAGATGCTGTGATGGTCGCAGAGGCAGCACAGCCTCAGAAGCATCAGTTACAGTCAGCTGTGTAAGAGCTATATTTATATGCTTAACTAAACTTATTGTTTCCCCATGTGGATAAATGTGAGGTTTTAAGTTGCACAAAATTAAATAGTGTCTTTCTGGGAGTAGTAAGTGGTGCTGAGTGTGCAGGAATTTAATACTACCACATGGAAGAGACCCCCTTGTTTTCTGCTAGAATGGCTTAAATCATTATTTGGCATTCCTGATTGTAATCTGTATGATGGAAATGCTAAACTTAACCAAGAAGTCTTGTAGGCTGATAAAAACTATGTAAACAAGTTAAATATCCAGTTCGCACTTTCTCCCACAAAAAAAAAGGCGTTATATTTAGACTAGAGAAGAAATGAAGTTATTATGGCAAAAACAATTGATGGTTCCAAAAGGAAACAGCAGATTTTTAATATTGTTTTAATCACAGTCATGTAAAAACATGCTTGTAATAATGAAAATCTTAATACTTGTTACAGAAAAATGTCTACTGATAACAGCAAGACTGAGTACAATGATAATACTTTAAAATTTCTGGAGACAACGTACTTTGAGTCAGTAAGGTTGTGATGACCTGTTCAAAACTTATGTTTGAAAGGGTATGGAAAAGGGATAATTTTGACATTTACAGTTTTAAGGGGAAAAAAATGACATATTTTTGTTATTGTTGCATATTCGCATTGTACACATCTCCTTAAAGAGGAAGCTTTCTAGGTGTGCATGTATAGAGTGCTGAAGATGCAGCAAACACTTTGAGCCGCAGTATTGGTAGCAGTGGGCTTGGTGTGTTTTAGTGGTTTAGGATGGAGAGGTGCTGGCTTTGCAGGGTGCTTGCACGCCAGCATAAGCAGCACAGGAACAGATTCTGTTGTTCCGTCCTTTCTTAAAATTCAAAGGGCTTCATAGTATCCTTGTAGAAATCCCTGGATCCTGTGGGCAGGATGCACTGACAGGGATTTCCATAAGCACAACAGTTTGAGAAGTGTAGAGCAAGTAGTTGCAAACTGGATTGTCAGAGATGGAAATAGCTTAAACTAAATATAAGTCATAAGCAACACATAAAGCACATTGCTGATGTCTTAATGAGGTGTAGCTGCAAGTGTCTGAGTGCTCTGATGGAGAACATTCAGAATTTTATTTCCTAATTTAGTGTTGAACATTAACACAATACACCTGTTTGTTAGTCTAGTTTTCTAAAATATAGCCGTCAGAGTTTATGCTGTAAATTGCTGTTTGTGGATAACTGCCTGGTAAAAATATGTGAATAAAAAGGAACATTTTCATAAGAGAGTACCTGACTTGGTTCTTGAACAGTTTAGTATGTGGTCATCATGCACAGGTTGCTTGTTCTTGTGAGCTGTGTCTAAGTACTACTTGTCTTTCCAGCATTGAGATGCTTTCCAAAGTAACTCCTGAACTATGGAATCTTTGCTTCAAATTATGATTCAATAGGTCAATAAAGTGTTATACAGTCTCTTCATGTGCATGAAAATCAAGCCAGGGACCAGAATGGTTCAGTGAAGTAGGGTTCTGAAATTAGCAATAATTTGTGGTATGATAGTACTGCTGCGAAGATCGAAGTCATGGATCACAAGCTGTCTGTGCATGGCAGTGTGTACACACACTGTTAGAAAAAAGGTCCTTCCTTCAGAGGTGGTGCTGACTAACCAATGTTAATCCTGCCTGCACCACAGAGCTCTCCAAAAAGCATGAGAACAAAAGGAAGAGATCAAGGTTGCAGTTGGGGTTTGCTGACTAGAAAGATGAAGGCTGTTTGTCAGTAGCTGCATCTTCAAGTTGCCTCTGTGCATCTTTTTTGCACTCTTTTACCTTCTGTCACCATTGTCTGCATGAAATTGCGACATGTGTGGGCTCTGAAATAGAAATATTTAATGAAAAAACATACCATGGTGTGATTCTTGGGGCTGTCCTGTGCAGGGCCAAGAGTTGGACTTCAGTGATCCTTGCATGGCCCCTCCATCTCAGAATATTCTGTGAATAGATTGAGTGGGCTTTAGTGGCAGTAATCTTCTTTACAAATTGCTATTACTTAGGTGTGCAACCTGTTGCAGGAGTTTGTCATTAAGATAAATTGTCAATAGATTTTGCTAGTGAAAACACATCAATACAGTGAAATACATACAGAAATACATACAGAAATACAGTGGAATCAGGCATGGTATGTAATTTACCCTGCCTTAATAAGTTTGCTGTGTTCCATAAAAGTTTGCATTCTGTATGTTTTTCTGGCTTTCCAGAAGCTCCCTGGCTGCCCTTGGTTCCTTGTATTCACTTTTAACTTAAGTCCCTAGAGAACACCATATAATCTTTCCCACCACAATTCCCTGTGGCCAGGTACCCAATGTGGGCAGATTTGTTTCTATTCCATAATTCAAATCTAAACCAAAAAACACTTTGGTTATAAGAATACCCATTTGCTTTTCATTCTGTTATTTAGAACTGTCAGAAAGTTGAGAGCTCCTGTGAAATCCAGAAACAAATACCAGCAAATTCTATGTAAAAGCAATATTATGGTCAAACCATGTGAGTGCTTGTGAAGTTAGTGGTTCAGTCTTGAAGCAGCTGTGTCCTATATAAACTAACAAACACCCCATACTCTGGGGACACAAAATGATACCATGAACAGCCTTCCAGCTCTGTTCTCATGAGCTGTGGCCTCAGCCTGCTCATAGTTGTACATGAACATTTTCGTTTATTCTGCTGAAGAGGCTGTGTGATGTAGTTCCCTATGCTGGGATTTCAGCAAAAGACAAGAGGTCATTTTAGAACCTAACACCTACTGATTTTTTCCCACTGCATTCTGTCCTTTTTGGTGCATTTTAAGCTATTTAATTTTGTGGGAAATTTTTAAAGAGCAGTATGAATAAACTGTGGGTAGTAATGTACTGTAACCCAGAGTCCTAGCAGTTGCATTGCTCTTCATGTTGCTCTGCCTTACTGGGCATGGGAGTGGGGCACAGTAGTTTCAGTGTAAAGGAATTGTCATATCTTTTCTCATGGTTTGAGCATGCAGAAATGTGTATTTTCATATATTCTTGGGTTCCCAACCCTGCAGGGGAATCTTCTAAACTAACAGCACAATAATTGTGGCAGGTGACCTTATAGAATCATACTGGAATGGAGGAGCTGGTCTCCCTAACCTAAGCAGAAGACCAGTTTTCTGTAGATTTTAACTTTCTTGCAATTAAAATGTAAGTCTTAACTGGTTTATTATATATTGTTTTGATATATGATGCCAGACTAAAACAGTGTTTACGGAAACAATTTTCATGAGTATTTAGAGATTTGTTTTATTCCATTAACTTAGGAATAACTGACAGAAGTTCAGTGTGAAATACTGTTGATTCTTTTATGCTGTAGCATCACGGTAGCTGAAGTGGTTATGCCTTAAAGTTTTCTCAGGAAACATTCTGAGTAAGCAGTCTTGATGTGCTGCACTTTTTTTGTAAGAGTTACTTCAGTGCTAAAGAATTTTTTATTTTGCACTTCAGTCTGGGATAACATCCCATTCTTTCCATATTAACTGCAAGCAGTTCTGAACCTGCTGCGTTCGTGTCTGTGAAGTTGGCGGGGCCAGAGGGAACTTTGTGCTCTTGAGCCGTGCTGTTAGGCTGGATTGATTGATAGGCTGTTGAAGGGAGGCTTACTTCTAGCATTCCCATTTGGATTGGAGTGTTGCAAAAGTCCAGCTCTTGGGAATGCACTTCTGTTGTCCATCTTGACTTTTCCCATCCAATTCACTTTCCCTACATGGGGATGCTCTGCTAGCTGATCCCTGATGATGCGAGGCCAGGAGCTGGGCCTCTGTGGAGGGCAGCCATCACAGGGCTGGTATGCATCCAAGGAACAAATAGTTTTGCAGGCTGAGTTTAGGAGTAGGTTCTTTGATTAAAATTGCTGGCATTGCAAGCACCAGTTTTTTTCCCCAATCTCTGCTTGTTTAATGAAGAATGCATCATGTAGTTTCTTAATGGAGGTCCTGGAATCTACTGTGCAGTGTATTCCAACTATACTTCTGTATCACAGTAACACTGATTAAGTAAATAAGATAGCTGTGAAGGTCATAAATGAAGAATTACCAATTTGAGATTTATGGGAAAATCTATACCACAGGCTTGAAAGCTTTAATCAAAAGTAACTCCTTAGTGTAAAACTTTGTAGTGGTGCCTTACTCAGCTATGTGCTTCACTTAAAACAGAAGATGCCATTTCACTGCTTTCTTTTATAGTGAATTACTTCTTTGCAGCGAATAGTTATACAAGCAGATATTTAAAGTTGTTTCATGTGCAGACAACTTGGAGATTGTAATTAAGGACATCTGTTGTGGGAGTTCTGCTGTCAAGAGTATTTGCAGGTCGAGGTTTGTAGTGTCTGTGTCATTGCTGTCCCATGTCACTAAGGTCGTTTGGTTCATCAGTCCCTTCCTTTTCCCCCCACTTTTTTTTTTCGAAATGTAAATGAGTTTCATTCTGCCAGTCAGTAAAATTCACACCGAAAAGTATGGCCCTTAGCTAATGCCAGGAAACCTTCTGGAGGGAGGGAAGAAGGAGCTGTTTTAGCTGTTTTACAATAACTGTAGCCATCAAGTTCTGAAACAGGCATCTCCAGAGACTGTTTCATTCTGCTTATTTTAGAAGCAAGTCTCTTCCTGCTCCTTTTTTAACCAGAGCATGCCTGGGGGTGGGGGCTTGGCTGTGTGACCAGTGTAGTCCAGCACACAAGCACAGGCTGTGGCTGAGCAGCAGAAGCCTTTTTTTTCCCCACCCCCTCCAAGTTCTCTTTTTCTCCATCCTCATCTCACCACTTCACTTGCCACACCGGGATAAGCGATTTTGTACCCAGGTGGAAGAAACAAGACACTGTCTTTGTTGGATTAGTTTCAGACAGATCCTTTCTTGCTTCAGCCCATCTGGGGGCTGCAGTAATGTTGGCATTGATCGAAAAGGAAAGCAGTAAGAATAATCAGCCAGGAGGCTGATCAACAAGAACATATAATCAACAAGGAGGATGGGGCAGCTCTCTTAAATGACTTTCCATCCTTGTACTGCATGAAAGTGGCTGCAAACATAGCATCAGCTCTAGAAGAAATTAAATCCGTGCAGCATTTCCGAACCAAGATTAAAACCCATGAAAACACGGCTCGCGCTAAGAAGTATCAGGCTGCAGGAAGCATGAATGTGAGTCCAAAAGTGTGAGTTGTGTATTCATTCCTAGTGCAATTAGAGTGGTGTGTGGGGATATGAGTAAGTCTGCTGCCTCAGAAAGGTGGCACCTGCACCACAGCTCGGCTCGCAGTGCGCTCTGAAGCGTTTCCCCCGTGGTGTGGCTGCGTGTTTCAGTGGAAAGCCTTGCAGTAAGGCACAGCTCAGAATGCAGCAGGGGCAGGTGCCATCCATGTAATGTTTTCCTGTGCTTGCTGTCAGCTCGGTGCATCACTGGGTGAGATGAGGAACAGCTCAGCTGAGGGGAATGATACTGCAGGAACCTAATGTATTGTTGTTAATATTGCCTTAATATCTGTATAAACTGTGGCATGTGGCAGGGCTGAGCTGGAGAGTGATGGGATCCTTCAGTATTTAATTTCAAAGAAATAAATGTGTGTGTAACTCTTACCTTTCTTTGCTGATCCCATTTGTCCAGTTAAACTTCTGCAGGAATGCTGTTGCCATTCTAATAAATAAATTTTAAAAGGTTTCAGTACTGTGGAGCGGTTAATTTCTGAATATCTTGGTGATTAGCAAATGATCAAATTATTTACAAATTCAAAATTCTTTGGGGAAATAATCATTCTTTCTGTTGTCACTTAGTGGGTCTCTCATTTTAAATTAAAAGCTCAAGAAATTTCCATCAAAGCTGATTTTATAAATAAAAATTTTTCTTCAAGCATTTCTGTTTGTTGAGACAGGGGGGAAAAAAAAAGAAAAAGAAAAACAAACTTGGAAAGCGTTGAATCTAAACATTTAAGGTTGTGTCCATGCTTTTTTTTCCCTAAAATATTTAACAAAAATAGAGTATGGTTCACAAATGTGCAGAAATAATTTTTAAATCAGTTTTTCAATGGCGCACCATTTGCAGCATTTTTAAAAGGATCCAAGTGGTGATACAGTCATTAAAGACATTTCAGTCTCTTGGCTTTGAGTTGCTTTTTTCAGGGAGAAGAAAAAACACTTTTTCAAGGATTCTGGAATATTTTTCAAGGGTATATTCAGAAAGGGGAGAACAAGTATAATAGCAAATAGTTAAATGCTGTGTAAAAATAATAATTTATTTCTGGTAACAATTGGTTTCTTTTCTGTTGCAGTCATCTGTGGTTGAATGCTGACACGACCTTTAGCTGTAGCTCCGCCAAGGGTTTCCAAAGGCTTCCTTTGGCCGTCCCGTGTGTCGGAGTTGTTTGGGGTTATTCCCTCGATGGGGAGATGTGCAGGAGGGCAGTTCCCGGTGCTGGCTGCGGCTCGCAGGGCCGGAGGACGAGGCCGTGCCCGGCTCTGCTGGCCTGGGGCCGCAGTCAGCAGCGGATCCCAGGTGTTTTCCCCGTGCTGGGCAGCTGGAAAGGCTCTGGGGCTGTGGAGGTGAAGGAGGCGAGCTCCGGCAGAGGCATTGGCACGGCCATATATGGGAAAGGACATTTCCCTGTGAGCTTTACCGGCACTCTGTGCCCGGAGCCGCGTTCATCGTGCGGGAGCTTTTCCACAGGAGCGTTTCTCTTCCAAATGGTCTTAATCATAGCTTTAGCACTGTGTCACGTCTTTGCTGACTTATTTATATAGTCTGTGTGCATGTTGCTGTGCATCCAGCCTTCCTCTGCCCTAAAAAGGTGAACTGTTTATAATTTTCTCGTCTAGGCTGACAGAAAATGGGATACTCATCTGGTGCCGGCAGCTTTTTCTCTTCCTGAAAACCCACCCCATTCCAGCCTATACTCAAAGCAAAACTTCTTCTCAAGTAACACAGTATCCTTTCACTTGAGGGAAGCAGGCTTTTCTGAGCACAGAATACCTGCCATAAAACTAGAGAAGAAGCTAAAAGTTGAGCGATCTGGTCAGGGCTTGCTGTCCAGGCTCCTTCTCTGGTAGGTGAGCTCTAACAGGTAAGCACTGGCTTTCCAAGCCTTGGTGCTGTCCCTTCATCTGTCTTCCACCTGCTCACGTTCCTTGGGTCACCGTTCCCCTCTGATCAAGGTTTGTGGTTGCACACGTTGAATTTAGGGATAATGAAGGGACTTAATGAAAGAGTGTTCCTGGAAGAGTTTCTGTGAGTGAAGGACTGGTCACTTGCAGCAGTGTGTAGAGAGAAATTCGAGTTCGAGTATATGCGGTAAATAGTGTTCAAAAGTAACGTAAGATGTAATTCGGTTCAATTTTTCCCTCTTTTTTTAACCAGTGATTTCTTTTGTGCTTATGCATAACATCTGTCAAAGCAGTTCAACAGCTTATTCTCTTAATTCTCCTGTGTCTAAACTCCGCTGCCTGTCCTCTCACCATAGCATCCACTGAGAAGTGAGCCAAACTGATCTAGGAGAAAAATATGAGCCATCTAATACTGTTGTTGGATACAATTTGTTTGCCAAGGGTTGGATTCTGTTTGAAGCTTTCCCCATCAGATTTTGGAGCAGTTGTCCCTTCTCTGATAGCTCTGGCTGAAGGTGCAATGTAGCAGTTGTGTTTCAGTGTACAAAAACCAAAGTTCAAATGCTGCTCTAATTTGAGCATTGCTTACTTTGTTCCTCATTTATTGGGAAAATAGTACATCTTCTAGAAAAAAAAATGTTCATTTTAGAAGTTTCTGCCATATTCATTTTTTCTCGGCTGTACTGCAAGGTATTTTTTAGAGCAAAAAGTTATTAAGAATACTTTTGTTTCCAGGATGGCTGGAGAGACTTCAATTAGCAACGACATTTTAGGGTGTTCAAGGAAACTGGCCATTATCATCTTAATTCTCAGAATTCTTATAATGACATACAGAAATATGAAATATAAGAGAAATAGATTTTTAAGTAGTATCAAAATTTAAAAGACAGCTGACCATGGCTGGCTAGCTGCAATTAAGGTAGAAAAAAATTTAGCCTTTCATTAATTCTTGTAGCACTGAACAAAGTGTTTTTTTTCTTTGATGTGGGTGGTATCCATTACTTTTCTGTTGTTTAAAGAAGAAATAACTGGTAGAGTTTGTCAGGGATGCTCAATACTGCATATTATGAGAGGAAATTTCTAGTTTGTCATATAAAGTGCAAAGTAAATCTGTAAAATGCCCTTTGAAGATTCTGAAGAAAATTGTTTTTAAATGGCCTTGTTGTTTATCTTGAAACAGAGACGTGAATATAGAAGCTCTGCTTCCGTCCTGTATTGCTGTGGTAGCTTTATTTAGAAGTCTCTCAGATAACATTCAGAGCAGAATTTTTTTTTTTTAATAAGGTGTTAAAAGATTGGTCTGGGTTCTTCCCCCCAAGTGAACAATGTTTCCAAATTTCTCATAGCTTGCTGGTTTACCTAGCAGAAGAGCATTTCAAAGTAATTTAAGAAGCTACCCTGTCTAAATACAGTGTAGCCCACAAACATGGTTTGTATTAGGGCAAAAACTGTCCAGCTGGTGCAACTCATAATTAGATTTGCATTTGTTCCCTGTTCCTTGTCTCCTCTGAAACACAGTTATATTTCCACAGCTTCATAGATTTT
>VWZN01019697.1:27240-62105 GCA_013396955.1 Regulus satrapa | reverse complement strand
TTTTTTTTTTTTTTTTTGTTTGTTCTTACTAGTTACAGTAAATCATCCAGTTTGGTTTCTGTTTTTGTCTTCCAGACTAATTTGAAATTGCTCACATGTGCTGGCATCCTCTGTTGCTTGATATGGAATGGATTTGCCCAGCAAGGTAAGGCACTTGATTGCACTGCAGTAGTTAATTGCTGCTTTGAAACTGCATCTGTTTTGCAGTTATTTATGTGAATAAATCCTCATAAATGGATGATGGATGATATCTCCTCCGTAGACAAATGGTAATGCTAGTAGGTCAGTCATATCTCATGTTAATAACCTATTTGTAGTTGGAATTTAGTTTACAAAACCAAAGTGAAATGCTGTTGTTTTAAACCCAGTTTTATAAAATGTAGTGACAGATTTGCATTCCTCTCTAGGTGGAAGTGACTGTATAAAAGCTAATGCAAAGTCATGTGGGGAATGTATACAAGCAGGACCAAACTGTGGTTGGTGTAAAAAAACAGTAAGTATTGAAAAATCTTGTTATGGTTTGGTTTTTTCCCTTGGTTTCAAACTTTAGTGAATACTTTACCCATATAGAAATGTCTCTTTTCATTAATAGTAGTTTCCTCTAGTTCAATTCGATACTTATTTGTATTTAAAAAATGAAATGCTATGATTTTCCTGATTTGAGTAAAAATGTTTTTCACAATGTGTTTACTTCTTCTTTTTTTAATCCTAAATGTGTACAAACTCTATAGGCTGTCTCATAGTTATTTAAAATTACTCCAATATGGAATCTGAGTATGCTTAATTATATTGTTCCAGTGACATTAGAGTAGGAGCTAATTTTAGACAGATGTAGGTGGAGTAGAGAAAGAGATTGAAGGGGGGTTTTCCTTCTAAAAGAAAGATCCCCCCCCCCCAGGTTTTAGTTTTCTGCTGTTGGTAGATTTGAGGAGTAAGAGAGAGACTTGTGTGGGTGGGTAGTTTGTTTCATTATGAAACAAAAAGTGTATGTTCTTAGGTTAAGAAAAATTACATTCAGGAAACTAGAAAATATAAGCTATAATCAACGTTTGCTGACCTATTTTCTTCAGGTTGGAAACAGAAGAAAATGTTTTCTATAGCTCTTCTTTGGTTTATTATTGGAAACTGGGAAGCTGTCCTGTTTCTTGCTAGGAGATAATTTGTCTTTATTTCTATATATTGCCTACTTACTATTCCCCAAACCAGCTTAAACTTGCAACATTTAATTAAACTGACTGATTTTGTCATTTGGCCTTGAGCTATCAGGTTTACTGTAGATCTGTGTCACCAAAAACTTATCTTTAGTATACATTTATTTATATGCATATTTTGGGGACGGGGCAGAATCAATTATCAAGTTTCTCAATTAGAGGCCTTATTTATTTATATTTGGGGTTAGAGCTTTTTTAAGGTTTGAGGTAATAATTTGTTGTTCAGAACAAAGTTAAGGATTGGTTTTGCTTAGAGGTGTCACTTTCAGATTGAGTTTCCCCAAAATAAGAGTTGTCTGTCTTTGCCCTGCTCTGTCAACATATAGCTATTACTTTGCTGTGGAGCACCAAGGTACACTTACATAATCTTAATTAAAAAGGAAAGAATGTTAAAAGCAGACTGTATAAGTAGGTTCACATTTTATGTAACTATGTGAAAATGAAAGATTTTTCTACTTGCAGTCACTTTTAGAGTAGCCAATTTAAATAGATGTCCCACTTCTGATGGAGGTGGCAATTGGGCTTTATTTTTTTTTTCCTCCTACTTGCATCTTATACACAGATAGATATAAGTAGATGCAAACTCCTGGAGTAAATAGTAGTCATTGAATGTATGTAGTATCATTTAATATATTTCAAGACCATGTATTTTATTACTGAACTTTGGGGGGGAAAAAAAAGTGATCATTGTAGAAAGAGCAGTTGTGGGTAGAATAAAATAACTTGGACATAGCTGTAAACATGGTGCTCTTTTGCTGGGGTTTTTTAGGACTTTTTGCAAGAAGGAGAGCCAACATCTGCCAGGTGTGATGACTTGGCAGCACTGAAGAGTAAAGGCTGCCCTATGGAAGATATAGAAAACCCCAGAGGCAGCAAACAGGTGCTCGAAAATAGAGAAGTAACAAATCGTAAGAAAGGTGCTGCAGAGAAGCTGAGACCAGAAGCCATTACACAGATCCAGCCACAGAAGTTATCACTGCATCTAAGAGTTGGTAAGGCCAGTTTCGTTCCAGTTTTGGGATGATTTTTCAGTCACCACTATGTCTGCATTTTTTGATTTGAGTGTGTAACCATTTTGTTACAGAAATGACTATTTTTCAGATAACCTAAATGATAGCAGAGCCATTAAGTTCAAGTTTTTAGGTGCTCCAAGTACTGCTTGATTCTTAAGAAAGATTAGATATTATCACTTTTTCTATTTTCCCAGTAGAACTAAGGAGAAAATTGATACAACATTGATTGTTAGATGTATCAGAAAGGTAAAATTGTTTTGTTTTCAGTATTTTGTAGTTGATTTTTTTTTTACAGTATGCCTGTAGGATGAAAGTAGAGGAGTCAGCAAGAAGTTTAAGTTACGAGAGCATTTCCTTTTGCTTGAAGTACTGCTGTTGCCTGAAGTCTGCGTGTCTGAACAAAGTGGTTTTGTAGTTATGCAGCACAATTTTTGGATTGCTACACAAAATACCTTCCAGAGTTTAAAGATGTGGACGCAGAACCACAGTAATGAAAAAACAAAGTCGTTGTGTACCATTTCTAGCCCCTAAAGAGAACTTTATCTCTTTCAAGTGAGTGGGGCAGGGAGGAACAGGGATAGTGGCTCACTTGAGCACAGTGGAGATTGTCCTCAAGGAGAGTTCTTAGGTGCTGTAGACACATTGAACAGCTGCCTTTTATTTTCCTGGAAGAAGAGCTCATTTGTACTTGGGGGTCAGCTGGCTGGTGGTAGTTGCAGTAATATTTGGAAGGTGATGTGAAGGCGGCTCAGCATGATGCAGAGAGGAAAGTAATGAAAAATATTTTGCCATTTTCATAAGGCTCCTGTTTATTTCTCATGTGAACTCTTTTGCTTCAAACCGAATTATTGTTGTTCTTTGACACAGAAGTTTCTTCTTCAGAACGTTGCAGGGACCTAGGCAACCAGAATCTAATTACCCAAAAAAATGTTTGTAAGCACTTCCATTGGTATAAGTTCTGAGGGACTGTGTACTTGCAGAGGGGGATACTTGCTTTCCATGCAGGCTTTTTGAAATACTCACTAAGGAAAACCTGAACAGATTTTGGTGCTGGGTTTTTTGTGTTATGGCTTTTTCCCCCTTTGTTTTGTTGTTTGGGTTTTTTGGTTGGTTTTTTTCTTTTTTTTCCTGTGAAAATGATGTTACATAGCTGTGTGATCCATATGCTATTTAACTTGCCCATTCAATGTTTTTCTCATTTACTAATTTTGCTGATATTCTGCAAATGTTTCCTAATTATTAAACGAACTTAAGTAGCAGCAATACTACCATTTAAGCTCAATCACCAAAGGGAGTGAGAAATCCTATTGATTTCATTCCTTATTTCATTTAAAATGGGCAAAAGAATACTGTTCCTGTTTCTAGGAAAGGGGGTATGTAGTATGTGTGTGTAATCCTTCTGCACTGTGTTTCAGCATCAGAGTCAGACTACATTCTCCTGTAAGTAAAAGGTAGGGTCTGGGCTTACAGTCACAACAAATACTAACTCGCTGTCCTGACACTGCCATTTCTGTTTACTGGGCTTCCTAGATGCAGAGTAACTTGTAGTATTCCATCCAGAACTATTTTTCTTTTATACACTTATTAAAACAAGGTGGGTTTTTACTTCTGAGAATTATTGAAGTCATCTTGGATGAAAATAGCTCTTGAAAAATTGTGCTATTAAGGCTTACAGGAACCTTGTTAGAATGATTGCAAGTATGAAGATCTGAAGTTGCAACGACTACAAAAAGTTTGGGTTTTGGCATGCTAATTTTTCTGTGGGGAGATAAAGTACATCAGAAATACAAAGTTGAACCTTTGAAAGAAACACTTGTTGACATTTTTATCATAATTTGATGTTAAGCATTTCAATCAACAGGAGAAAAAAAAAACTGACCTGTAATTGAAAAATCTTCATAAGGATTTACAAGCCGTTCCTTAGAAAGGCACTTCTCTTGCCTGTGCTGTAGTGGAATTTGTGACGGTTTCTGGTTTTGTTTAATCTCTGAAACAGGGGAACCCCAGACATTTTCATTGAAATTCAAGAGAGCTGAAGACTATCCCATTGACCTTTATTACCTTATGGACCTCTCCTATTCTATGAAGGATGATTTAGAGAATGTGAAAAGCCTCGGAACGGCTCTGATGTTAGAGATGGAAAAAATAACTTCAGACTTTCGGATTGGTAAGAAAGATTTGCCTATTCTATAAAAACAATATTTAAACACCCCGAGTTTCCATCCTGATGTTTTTCACATTATTGTATTTGAAGAATTTTTTGTTTTTTTAATTTAGCAGTATTATGGCAGGTGTTTTAATACATAGGACCCGTTGAACAGCATAAAAGTATTTGGCATTGGTGGAGTAGGTGGCAGATAAACAAGTGTAAGAGATATTTCTGATGTCAGTTCATCTATAATGCATTTGAATTCAGTTGTGTGAAAATAGAAATGAGACTTCCATTCTTCAACTTACAGGGATTTTTTTGTTCTTGTCTTAGGCTTTGGCTCTTTTGTGGAGAAAACTGTGATGCCTTATATAAGTACAACTCCAGCTAAACTCAGAAATCCTTGTACAGGGGACCAGAACTGTACAAGTCCATTTAGTTATAAAAATGTACTCAGCCTTACCAGTGAAGGAAACAAATTCAATGAACTTGTAGGTAAACAGCACATTTCTGGGAACTTAGATTCTCCTGAAGGTGGATTTGATGCAATAATGCAGGTTGCAGTTTGTGGGGTAAGTGTGTATTTATTTCTTTTTAATGTTCTATTCTAGTTTAAATTGAATGCAGCCTTAGTGTTTTATTGTGGCTGGCATTTGAATATATCACCTCATGTGAGCAAGATGTGAGGAGGAATTCAGTGAGTGAATGAAACTGGGAAATGTGAAAGTGTTGAACAGAGGTCATGATCACAGCACATAGAGACAAAGCTTTTCAAGTTTGCTGTAGAGAAAGTGATTCTACTTAAAAGCATATGAGATCCTGAGTAAGCAATTATTCTCAGATTATTTTAAAGGTCTGTAAGTTTCTTGTGGTTGTGGTTGCAGAAATTTGGTGTATTTTAACTTCTGCTAGTTTCTCAGAAAGTAGAAAGAAAGCTGGTTTTTACTTATTTTTGAGGCCTAGGCTGAAGAAGGGATACTTTGTTTTTGTCATTCTGACAGACTTATTCTATGCACCCGTACAACATGGACTCCCAAAAAAGCAATACCCAAGTTTGTTGCTTTGTTAACATATTATTTGTGCTGTTGATCAATGGATTCAGGACTTTCTGAGATGATCTGGAGTCTTGATTTAAAAGTGCAGTGTTTATCATAAGCTTTCTAAGTTTTTTTTTGGTGGTGTAGTGTTAGTATATGACACTTCCACATCTTTTGTTAAATTAGCTAGGGCTTCAGCTCACAGAAAAATTTTAAAACTAGGCAAGGACAGTTAACCTAATTAGGCCCTGCAGTTGCAAGCCAGGGTGCTCCTGGACCAATCCTCTGGCAAGCACTGTGCTGGGTGCAGATCTGCACTGGGCTGGCAAAGCCTGATGGTCCTTCAGAGTCTAGGGTGGGCAGTTCAGTACTGCAGCAGCACTGCCCACCCACGGCCTGGGGCTGCCTGGGCACGGCGTGGGAGCAGAGCTGGCACTGAGGAGGCTGACTTCTAAACCTGGTGCTCTTCAGATATTCCACTGAGAACTGAACAGGGTCTGGCTCAAAAATAATCTTTTTTTCTGCCTTTGGTGAAAAGCCTGCAGCAGCTGTTTTGGAGCAGACGTTTAATGAAACACAAGTGTTTCCAAGGTTTGCATGAATTAACATTTTCCACACTTGTGCAGTATGGCTTCTCCTAAGTCTGTCTGCTTTTCCCCGCACTTCTCTTTCAAGTGTTGGTTCCCAATGTTTTAAAATAGATTGGTACAGAATACCAAAAATCTGTTTGTGTTTTTCCCAAGGAGCAAATTGGTTGGAGGAATGTTACAAGACTATTAGTGTTTTCCACGGATGCTGGATTCCACTTTGCAGGGGATGGTAAACTTGGTGGAATTGTTCTGCCAAATGATGGGAAATGTCATCTGGAAAATAATGTCTACACAATGAGCCACTATTACGTAAGTCTTTACATCATCTTCTAGGAAAATTAATATTTTGTGATGCTTAAGCTCAAAAGAACTCGTTGGGTCATCTGGTGTAGTTTTAGACCACTATGTCTTAGAAAATATATCAGTTTGTATCAAGTGACTTCAGCTAAATGAAAGCAAATGTGCAAGAGTTAATCCAATTTTAATTTAAAAAGTTCAAGAAATAGCAACTTTCATGCTATGATTGTGTTGCTGAAGTTTAATCTTTTTGATGACTAACCCTGTATGCCACACTGAATCACAGAATATTCTGAATTAGAAGGGCTACACAAGAGTCCAGCTCCTAAGTGATGGGCCTGTATGTCCACTGGAAAGCTGTGGTGGCTGTTTCATTATTTTCTCATTTCACGAGTCTTCATTTTCAGAATAGTGAAAAGTACTCTAAAATATCTGCTTGAATAGTCTGTTAAGACTGAAATCTTACAGTGCAGAGTTTATGGTAAGAGTATAGTTAACATTGCCTTTGTGGTTTACTGGAAGGGACATCAGACAAAAAATGAAAAATATTTACCAGGTGGAATAACCATGTTCAATAAACTTTACCACGTTTGTGTGTTCATATATTCCTAATTTGGAGAGAAAATTGTTCAATAAAATCTAAAATTAATTCTGTTTTATTTCATCATTTTTTTGTGAAACAATGCAAAAAGTCGTGGTTTTGAGGGACTGAAGATAATTTTATGAGAACATTGAGAATTAAGGATTTAACCTTTGATATGGCATGGAATGTGATAATGTCCATGTGAAGAAACACCTGTCTTCATGAGGCATATATGAAATCTTGCCAATGCCTGTTTGTTTTCAGAGGCTGTTTTGCTTTAGAACTGTGACATGAGCTGGCTAGTTAGGAGTTGTATGTATGTTTCTAAAGGTAATTGATATTTATGATGTCAGAGTCTTTTTGATTATTTTCTAGCAACATGTCTCAAATTTGAATTTAATTTTTTGCTTGATTTTTTTTTTCTTTTAGGATTATCCTTCTATTGCTCATCTGGTACAGAAACTTAGTGAGAACAATATTCAGACAATCTTTGCTGTTACTGAAGAGTTTCAGGCAGTCTATAAGGTAAAAAAATTACTCTGAAGTCATTAAAATTGACTTCTTTTTCATTAGAGTAATTGTGGAAGTAAGTGATCATGGAAGTAATATTTTGCTACCCACATACTTTAATATTAATCTTTTTTATTTCTTCAAATCAAAACTGTGTGTAATTTCCAGTGAGAAAGTACCTCTTCTCCTTGCTACTTTTTATAGGTTTGAGTGAGTGGAGAACACATTTGTAGTTCTAATTTTTGTGAATATTTTTACAGCAAAATAGCTGAAGGGGGTGTGGACACTGAATCAGGGGACACACTTATGAAAGAACATGTTTTGTCTCTTGTGCTCTATTTATATACCCCATGTTTAAAATTAACTAAACTGCTGGATGTGATTGTGCAATAGGAAATGACTGTATAAAGGACATGCATATTTTTCCTTATTTTAGCCTGGTTTTTTGGTTTTGGGGCTCTTTTAAACTGTATTCAAATTGTTTGGGTTTTTTGGTTGAAAAATAATGCCTGCCTCTTTTTAATGTATTCTAAATGTGGTTGAAGAGAGATTGTGGTCAACTTGTACAAGAGAAGGGCTTAGTATTCTGTTACCAAATGCAGAGTTAAAATACAGAGGAGAAAAGGCTGGGTGTTTGTGCTAGTAGGGGTGTGTATAACCTCAAAAATTGTGCTCATCATGGGCAACACAACTTTGTTTTCTAAAGTACTTGACTACTTAATCCACTAATACATTATGTCACAAATTATACTTTGTATGCTAGTAAGACTCTACTTTTCCTTCTGTTTTTGTCAATATTGAAAGGAATTGAAAAACTTGATACCAAAATCAGCAGTGGGAACGTTGTCTTCAAATTCCAGCAATGTGATTCAGTTGATCATTGATGCATACAATGTAAGTTCAGAGTTTATGTATTAATTTTTCTTGCACCTAAGTTTTTCAAGCAGAGACTCCAAGTTGGATAAGTTAGTATTCTATGCTATAAATATACTCCATTGCAGTGAAACCATACTAGACTCTATGGCAGTAAGAGCTTAAATGAGTAAAAAGATCCCCTCTTAAAGCCATTTAAAAATGGCATGACAAAGAAAACTTACCATGCACATTTTCCCTTTCAAAAAATAAAATTTACACCCAAAACCCACAAAAACTTTTTCTTCCGCTTCTTCACTTTTACCTTCTTTCCAAGTGTTAGCAAAAAAGGCCGTTTTGCTGGTTTTGGTGCCACAATATTTTCTTCATTGCTGCGTTGTGTGCAAACGAGCCTCACTTCTTCTTTGGGGCAAAGGAGTGCTCCAGCATGTGTGGAAACCTTTCCTGACCTTGTAACAAGCTCGGACATGAGGAGGGGTCACCACAGCGTGACTTTGGGCAGCCCTGAGCTGGTGTTTCTCAGCACATTGGAACTTAAATAATTCCAGTGTGCCTGTGGAGTTGGTGCTTAGGCTGGGCATAACCATATCATGTCTGTTCTTCAACAAAATGCTACTGCAACTCAGTTTGAAGTTAGGTAATAACTGTTGTTTCAGTCCCTTTCTTCAGAGGTTATCCTGGAAAATACCAAGCTACCAAAAGGAGTGACAATCAGTTACAAGTCTTTCTGCAAGAATGGGGTGAATGACACACAAGAAGATGGAAGGAAGTGTTCTAACATTTCAATTGGAGATGAGGTAACTAGAGTATATGTGCTGCTGCTCAAATACAAAATGCACTTCAAGTGTCCAACACAGCGTTTCTTTTTTTAATAGTATGGACAAGACTCCTTGTAGTAACATTACACTTTTTTTTTTTTTTTGTAGGTTAGATTTGAAATTAATATAACAGCTAATGAATGTCCAAAGAAAGAACAAAATGAAACTATTAAAATTAAACCACTGGGATTCACTGAAGAAGTGGAAATTAATCTCCAGTTCATCTGTGAGTGTCAGTGTCAAAGTGAAGGAGAACCTAATAGCCCAGCCTGCCATGCAGGAAATGGAACATTTGAATGTGGTGCGTGCAGGTAAATAAATAGATATTTTCTTTATTTTTGAAAAACAGAAATATAAGCAAAATCTTTGTTTCCTTAATTAGGATTTACTTGGGTTCACTAATTTTTTTTAGTGAAAGAACAAGAATTTCTGTTACAGGCTTGTGCTTGTTTCTTTAGGATATTCTGAAATACTGCCATATCTCTGCAAATAATCTCTATGCTTAAATATTAATCACTAGATCAGCATTATTGTATGAGCCAGAATTCAAATTTGGCCTTGGGTCAGTACTTTAAAGGATATAGATCAGTTTTTGGTGTTCCTTTTTAAATAAAGAGAACAGATTTTTCCCATTTATGTGTAGAAAAACTTCTTATACTTGATGTCACTGTCACTGGTGTCCACTTGGTTTCACGTGGGTAAGAGCAGGCCTGTGGGTAAGCACAGCCTTTTTTTGTAAATGCAGCAGTTTCCCAATGATCTCTTGTCTCTGATGGATGCCATGTAACACTGTCAATCTCTGAGGGGAGACAAGAACAACCTCCATTTGCTCCCCTTGATAATGAGAACTGCTGATCCCTGAAGATCTCAGTTTGGCAGCTCTGAAGATCATCTACTGTCCTGCTTAACTGCTGTTCATAGGAAACCTTTTCATTGAAATACAAAATTGACAACAGCTACAGGGAGCAGTTGCTGTCACTTGAGAAGTAATTATTGTTCTGTCACATGAGAGAGGGATTAATAATGATTATGTGACAATTTAGTTAGAGGGAGTGACGCATAGTCTCTCATCTGGGATATCAGGTAAGATAATCAGCATAAAAGCAATTTAGTCCATTTTGCTCCAGTACCTTCTAGAACTGGTACATAGATGTCATCTGGAAACATCATTTGAAGTTTAGGTCTCATCTCTTGAGAGTGTAGTCGCTTTTACTCCTGTACTTTATGCTATTCTTGTGGCTTTTTTTTATGGGACTTTCAATTAAGGTTACATTTTCAGTCATGTTTTTACCTTGCAGATGTAATGAAGGACGTATTGGAAGACTATGTGAATGTAGCACAGATGAAGTAAACAGTGAGGATATGGATGCTTACTGCAGGAGGGAGAACAGCACAGAAATTTGCAGTAACAATGGAGAATGCATTTGTGGACAATGTGTGTGCAAGAAAAGGGAAAACACCAATGAGGTGTACTCTGGCAAATACTGTGAATGTGACAACTTCAACTGTGATCGATCAAATGGTTTAATCTGTGGAGGTGAGAGATGCTTCAGCTTTCTGCAGGCAAAGCTGGTCAGCAGTTTACAAGTCTGTCTTCTCTACCCAGCAGAGTAGGGATACTTAGCTAAAAGATCAAAGCCACTTGATAACAGAGGTGAGGATACTCACGGATTTAGTGATTGCAAACACTTGTCTATTAAATAAAACAACCCTCTGAGTATGTAGTCTCTTGATGCACATTTCATCTTCCTTGGATCACAGCTCCAAGCAGAGTCTAAAGTGAACTTGACTTCTGCTGTTTATTGCAAAATTACCCTCAGATATTACAGTAAAGAAGGCTGAGACAACTGTCCCGAGACTGTAATGTTATACTGCCTCAGTGTAACCACTGTCAACAGAAAGAGAGAATGCCCTTAGCTTACTTGTAATGGCGAGTGCTTGACTTTGGTGCTTGACAGGATACCAGTGAACTGCTTGACAGTGTTCTGAAAGGTAAATAAAGACTAGAATATACAAGATGCAGAAAAACACCTGAAGAAAAACACTTAAAGCAAGACTTTGATGATAGTTAATTCCTGAAATCAAAAGCAATTTTAAAAACTATTCAGCAGACAGTGTCTGAATTATTTTGCTGCTTTGCATGTGGATCCTGTAGGAATATAACTATTACCTCAGTGTTATCTGTGATACAAAGAAAAAAACAGAGAAGCCACTAAGCTCTGTGTGATGAGAATACCCCATTTGTCTGATTTGGTCAGAATCCACTGTTGCTCCACAAAGGATGGGAGCAGTGGTGGTGGTGTTCCAGAATACACAGTGATAGGAAAATGTTGACTGAAACACTTTATCCTCATTGGAGGAGGGATGTAGCCAAAGATCTTCCCTTGTCATCCAGATCAGTATAAAGGCATCTTGTTTTTGTGCAGACAGTAAGGAGCATGAAGTTGGGTTGGGTGTGTGAGGTCAGAAGTACAGCAGCGGAACATGAGTGTCCTGAGGAGCCAAAGCTGTTTAATTTTCCTGTGTTTTGAATACTCAGTCAGTGCACTCACCATTTTTTTTAAGTCTTGCTTTATACGTTTGTATAGTGATAGATATGAAGACACAGGAATGGTCAATTTATCTGTATGCATACAAGATTGTGAACTGAAGCAATGCTGTAATGCTTTCCACCCAGGGTATATGGTCATCACATTATACTGTTCTTGATCTGATATTCCCTGGTCTTGTTATTTTGTTCATGAAAGGAAATCCAAATGTATAGGAGAATGGGGAAAGGAGACAAATGCCTGCAAGTAGCCTTTCTAGGGGCTGAAATTTATTTTGTACCTCTTAATTCATTAGAGTCTTCATTATCTCTCAACTGTGGTTTCTTTTTCTTTTATCTATCCTGAGCTGGTGAACATTTATTTCTCACTGCACAGGAAACGGGATCTGCAAGTGCAGAGTGTGCGAGTGTTTCCCCAACTTCACTGGCAGCGCCTGCGATTGCTCCTTGGATACTACACCTTGTATGGCATCTAATGGGCAGATTTGCAATGGAAGAGGAACCTGTGAATGTGGCACCTGTAACTGTACAGATCCCAAATTCCAAGGCCCCACGTGTGAAATGTGTCAGACTTGCCTCGGTGTCTGTGCAGAGCACAAGTACGTACCCAGAAAACCGAGTCCCAGCGTCTGTGCGTTTTGAGTTTGTGATAAGTGAGCATTTTAAAAACAAAGCTTTTGATAGTTAAAACTTCAGCTAAGCTTTTTGCTTAAAAAAATACTATTGAAATTACTAACTTGACACAAAAAAATAAACATAGACATTTGTGGGCCAGTGAAAGTTGCATCCTTCCCTTTGGAAATCCAGGTTCTTAGAAACCTAGTATTTTCTGCATGAAAACTTTGACATAAGTTTAGGATTAGTGCTTGAGCAGACTCCTGTGTAACTCACTTTGTGCTGAGAAAAAACCTTAGTCTTTTTAGTATAAGAATCCTGCTCAATCTGCTTTTTTCAATGAATTATTCAGTGATAACCCTACTGTAAAGCTTTTCACTGAGTTCTTTTTAACGTGTGTGTCCTCCACAGGGTAAATACCCTGCTCTTACAGTGCCTTGTGTGAGAGTATTCATTTCTCAGGTAGAGGTGTTGAAAAAGTTTGGGGTTTTTTCCTTTCCTTGAAGCCTGTGGGCCATTCAGGGAAACAGGAATTTATGAAAGGGGCTTTTGTTATTCTCAAGGCATGCAAGCGTTATGACTGGTACAAAACCCTGCCTTGTTTTATTTTTTCCTAACCTTTATGGCAAAAGCGTTGGTTTCCTTGGGCTCTTTTCCCTACGTTTTCTCCTTAGCATTTCTTTAGATGCAATGCTAGGAATCTTCCCTGAACGCGTTGAAAGCACTGCTTCTGTTCTCGCCCAGGGACTGCGTTCAGTGCAGAGCGTTCGACAAGGGCGAGAAGAAGGAGACGTGTTCCCAGGAGTGCATGCATTTCAACATGACGCGCGTGGAGAGCCGCGACAAGCTGCCGCAGCCCGGCCAGCCCGACCCCCTGTCCCACTGCAAAGAGAAGGACGTGGATGACTGCTGGTTCTACTTCACCTACTCTGTCAACTCAAATGGGGAAGCCAACGTCCACGTGGTGGAGACCCCAGGTAAGAGCACGGTGTTGCTGGTTTGTGCGGGTTTTGGGTGCTACAAAGTACGTCTGGGTGATTTGGGTGAGTTAGATGCATTCAGAAGCAGGTGCCTGTTCCCCGAGTGACAGCTGTGCATCTCAGAGTGGCTTTAGAAAACCATGTCTCCCTAGACCTGGATTTTTTCAAACCCTTAGGCTGGTAGAACCAGATGGTATGTTTAAAAAACAAAAGGTAAATCAGATACGTATATTTGTTGCAACGTTTCCTGTTCGCACTTGATTGTGCTCTCAGGTTTGTTTTATTTCTCCTGTAACAAGTTCTATTTAGATAAGTTTTGATTTTTTTTTTTAATTAGGCTTTTGCTACAGATTATAAACCATGGGGTCTGTGGGGTTTTTTTCTTATTTTCCTTTTCCTTTTATTAATAATTTGATATCAGTCTACATGAAAATATGTACTGTGCTGCAAACTGCTTGAAATATTTATGCTGAGAACCTTTGCTTTTACTTGACTGTGGTACCGTCAATAATAGATCCCAAATGATTTTGTTTATTTAATCCTTAATAGATGAATCTTCTGCTAGGAAAAGAGTGAGAACAATTCTATAACTCCATCAGTAATTTATTTACCCAAGAGTATTGTTAGTTTGTATCACTGGATATTGCATCTAAATGCAATCCAAGTGCAAAATTTATAGTTCTGTACATTAGCAGTTTGTGATCTCCTGATTTTTAAAAACCTGATAGAAAATGCACACCTGAGAGATTTAGTGCTGTATTATGTACTTGAGGAATTTTCAGAATTGATCATGACTTAACACAGTCCAGTGGCTGTTGGCTCTTAGAAGTGAATACTGCTTCAATTCAGACTGTTTTAAATTCTCTACAAAAATAGTCCACAGTACAGTGGAGCAACTTGAGCTTTGTCTCTTAGGACAAGCCATACATGCCCTACTCTTTTGGGGTCTGACCTTTTCTTCATGTATAAACTTCTGCCGCCACAGCTCAGAGATGGATCAAGCCCGTCGTGCCTGAGGAGGCACCTTAATTTGTGCCACACGAGTGCTGAAGGAACATGCTCTAGCCAGTAGAGCTGTGTTCTGTGGTGCAGACACTTGTTCCTTACTGAGTCCCAAGGAATTCCTGTCATGTCCCTTCCTACTTCCTCACTCTTGCAGAGGCAGCTATGGGGAGAGGAGTCTGCAGTGTTCTATCCACTGTTGTTCTATTGCACAGAACTTGCATTAATTTGCTTCTGACTCCTTCAGTCTGTGCACTGAGCTCTGCAAAAGCCTTTCTTCAGTTGATGAATACTGGGAATTTTATTATAATAGTGGAGTTGGATTTTAATTTGGAAGATTTTTATTTCTGTGTCAGCCACTTTAAATCACCTTGCATCTCATCACAGTCTACAGCTTCCTCTTGAGGAGAAGAAGAGGGACAGGCACTCATCTCTGGTGACCAGTGACAGGACCTTAGGAATGGCCTGAAGTTGTGTCAGGGAAGGTTTAGGTTGGATATTAGAAAAGGTTCTTCACCCAGAGAGTGGTTGGGCACTGGAACAGGCTCCCAAGAGAAGTGTTCACAGCACCAGACCTGACGCAGTTCCAGAAGCGTTTGGACAGTGCTTTCAGGCACAGGGTGTGACTCTTGAAGGCTGCCCTTTGCAGGGACAGGAGTTGGACTCAGTGATTCTTGTGGCCCCATTCCAACTCAAGATATTCTGTTTCTGTTTGTGGGGCCTGTTCTGCTGGTTGGCATTTGTGCTTCAGCTGCCACAGCTTTGACTTGGAGCTCTTGCATGTTGAAATAAAATTGTCAGTTTTTTACTCTTAATACTGTAAATAAATAGCTTAAGGGGTTAGCATCAGAACAGGTTGTTCTGTTGCTAAGATCAAACACAAATTAGAAGGATAAAAATAAGCTGGAATGTTACAGGATGTACATATTCCAAAAATTCTGTTATTTGAAAGAAAAATAGTAGTGGCATATCTGATAATCAAAATACTGGCTTAATTACAAAATCAAATGTTAACAGCTTCTGGATAGGAATTACCTTTACCATTTTGTAAAATCAAGTTTCTCTTGCTTTGTTTCCCAGAGTGTCCCAGTGGTCCTGACATCATTCCCATTGTAGCTGGTGTGGTTGCTGGAATTGTTCTCATTGGACTTGCATTATTATTGATTTGGAAACTACTAATGATCATTCATGACAGAAGAGAATTTGCTAAATTTGAAAAAGAGAAGATGAATGCCAAGTGGGATACGGTGAGTCAAGAAGCTTTTCTAAGTATAAAAATGGAGGAAAAATAGAAGATTTTTGTTCATATGCCTTAATGACCAGTTCTCTTAGAGAAGTATTTCTTGAGGCAGAAAAGAGAGTAGTAACTCAGGTTTACATAACATTTCAGAGAGGAAATGTGATGGTGACAGAAGAGTGCAGCTTTGCAGTTCTACCACACTTGACAACATAGGATTAAAACGTTTATTACAAGGATGAGTCACTTCTGTACAAAGCAAAGAAGAAAATTTTGCACTCATTGGGAAATCTTGTTAGGGATTGTAAGGGTTAAGTTGGAAAGCTTCCATAAAGTCACAAAATCATGGCTGGTGCTGGTTTGTTGAAATCTTTCCAGCTCTTTGTCAACAGAAAAATGTGCAAGAAAAACAAGCCTATGGTCCATGGGCTTTCATAGACTATGGAGTCACTGCCTTTGGGCAATGTCAGAAGTCTGCTAATCAGGAAACCCTTCACTACAGTTCTATAGAAGTCAATGCCCCCATGCACTTGATAAGAATTTTTATTTTTTTTACAAAATTGTCCTAGGAAGCCTTTTGGTTTTATTTAAAATTTCTTAATCTCATACTGGGGAAAAAAATTACTAACACTCTATATGATAGTTGAGAATGTTGCTTTTTTTTCCTGTTGAATTATTCGACATTGACCATTTCTTTTACTTCAGCAAGAAAATCCAATATACAAGAGCCCTATTAACAATTTCAAGAATCCAAACTATGGACGTAAAGCTGGTCTCTAAGTCTCAGTTTGTATCTCCTTTCATTTTCTTTCCTTTTTTCCTGTTTGCATGTCACTTCAAACTCACTGTGTGTCACAGTCAGTTAATCACAGTTTGAGTCTTGCTCAGTGTATCTACTGCTGCTTTGATTGTGGGGTTTTCAAGAATGCAGCTTGAAAATTTTTAACTGGTTTTGACAGCGAGATTGTTTACTAACTAATACTGCCAATACTGGCTTAAACTATTCTACAAGTGATTTTAAAATATTTTTTGTAAATGTGTGGATACATAATAGAGTAGCTCCTAGGATTGAAGACTATTTTTGGGTTTTAGAGAGCTACACACGGGATGCTTTGTCTTCTGTTTCTCCAAATCAGCAGTCAGTTTGCTTAAAATCAATATTTTTGCTAAGCTAGATTAGATACTCCTAAAATACCCCAGCCTATAAATATCACTGTTTTTATTAGAATAGCTTTGTGAACATACAGTGTAACATTACTTTTTTTTGTAAACTGCTTTGGCTTATTAACCTAGTATAGACCTAGTCTGTAATTAAGATATGAAATGCATATACTCTACTAATTTTATAATTAAATATGCACCTTATTTTTCCATCCTTATTTCTATTGAAACTGGCAATATCACAGTCCTTGTATGCTGGCTGTATCACAGCCAGCTTTAGGGTGTCCATAGAAATGAAATATTAGTAGGGCAGGAGGAAATATTCTTGTCCCCTCTAGATACATTTTTCACTCAGTGTCTTACTCCCTCCTGAACTCAGCCTGAGCACCTCATTAGATTGGAATTGCTGGGTTCAGGTCTCTTCAAACCCAACACACCAGAAGTAGCAGCAGTATCCAGGAGAGGAAGCCAGTGAAGCAGAAGTGATGAGTAGGTACCTTCTGCAGACTCTGATTGCCCTTCCATGAGTGCTCCAGGTGTTCTCCTTCCCTGGGACCCCCAGCTGCTGGGAAGGAGTGACAGGGAGGCTGAGGTGGGAAATGGGTGCCAGAAGAGCATAAGAGAAAGTAGCGCAGAGATGAGACTAGGGAGAGGGGAATGAAGAAATTGGGAAGGCAGCACATCCCTTAAACATCCATAGAGATTTTTTTAGAAGACAGTGGAAGGGAAGGATCTGTATCTCTAATTCATACTGTCTGCTGTCTCCCATTTTCAGTGTTGCATTCAAAAGATTTTGTAAAGGAAAAGTAAGGGGAGAAAGCAGAAACTGAGAGTATTTAAGCTCTTACTTGCTCTCACTGTGACAACAGTTCTAAATACTTTGTGTAGCATTCTGAGCCCTTCCTGATGAAACTTTCATTTTCTCTTTGCAATCATTTTACTTTCCAGTTTGTCCAAAATGGATTGTAAAAAAAGTTCCTTTTGCCTGCTACATCAACCACATTCACCTCCTTTTCATTTTTCTTCCTAGAGCAAATTATTCTGGGGAGGAAATTGAATTTTTGGTCCTTTCTAACACTTCATATACTCCATCTGGTTAAATCTCTGTCACCTGTTCTTCTGCCATTCACTTAATTGTGTACTTTCTGTTGCATGCAGGACAAGCACCTAACAAACCATACAGTGTGTAACTTCCATTCTGTGCTTTTGTTCTCTACCCTGTGACTCTTCAGGATGTAATGTCTTTGGCGCTGCCATTTCTCCTCAAAATGCATTTTCTGCAAAAAGCTTTCCTCTGGTGTAAATGGCAGGATGGACTTCTGCCTTTTCGGTTTGCTCGGATGTGAAGGTTAAAAGTGTGAAAGGGTGTGGTTTTGGTTTTTTTAAACATTACTTTAGAATTTTTGGTATGCATAGAAATATTAGAAGTCTAGGGAGAGAGGGAGGTGGGTTTATTGTTACGGTCCACCAGAAAGGAGGAGGTCAGAATTGTCAGAGTAGGTGAGCCATGAGATGTAAAACAGGGCCCTATAGCCCTGCTACAAGCTTTCCCCTATAGATAAGATTTTCTGGTGGTTTTAGATTATTGCCATAACCTCTCATTTAGATGAAGAGTTGCCTTGTAACGTCAAGGTAGGAAAGTCATCTGAAATCCCATTATATGAAAATTACACCGTAGTGGATTCCCTCCAGGTGTCTGCATACACAGACTGACTTTGTGCAGTCTGTGTGACCTCCCCCTCTCCCACAGCCATCGTCCAAGCACGGGCTGGGGCTCTGTGGTGAGGGAACTGCAGCACCGTGGAGTTTGTCATGGACCAGGTACTCAGACACTGCCCTGGTGGTGCAGGTGATGTTGCGGCATCCTGGTCAGTGCTCAAGGCAGCTGGCTCAGAGTTCCATTTGCCCAGGTTCTACCCCAGTCAGCCATAAAAGCTTTGGTGCAGTCATGCTGGTCACAAGTCCAAGGATGAATTTCTCCTGGACTGAAAAGGCGCATCACAAATTTAAAGCACAAAGGTGCTATTTGTAGTGAATGCCGCTACCGCTCCTGCACAGGGATTGTGCCTTGCTAAGCATCTTCAAACAGAGTCCAAATTCAGTCAGCTTGAATTTCACAAGTGATAAACACATTCACGTTAGACACTAAGTCTGTAGCAATTTGGTTCACCTTATTAGCAGCTACTGGTTAAAATGAAAGAATAAAACCACAAACAATTCGAAGCGCTCAGAATCGCAGGGACTTGTTTCTCCCGACTTGGATTTTATGCCTGTAAGTTACCTTGCTGCCGAAGGCTGAACATGCTCTGGGTGTGGGAGAGGAGATACCATGTTTCCAATCCCTTTCATCTGAATTCTGCATTCAGTGTGCACTGGTTTGTGGCTCCAGGGATGGGTGGCAGTGGGGCTGGCCGTGCCCTCGGGTGGCCCCAAGTTCTGGGAAAGGGCGCTGGACATCCCCAGGGCTGGGAATGCTCACAGCCAGCTCTTGGGCAACGTTGTGCATGAGCTGTAATTCTGTTTCTATCTCTCGGGTCTTAAACCCACTGTGGAGGTAACTTGAGTGGCTGTTGAAACAGTGAGCCCTTGGAGCAAAGGGAGTAAGAAGGTTAATCAAGCATCCTATGTAATGGTTTCATCTTTATGCAACACTGCACTGAACTGTTGTCCTCCAAACAGCCCAGTCTAGTTGAAAGTGACTATTTTTGCAAGAACACAGCTCTTAATTCTCAGCTGAAGGTACTTCCAAAAAGTACCTCCATCTTTATTTTACTCAGTATTTCACTGAGTCTTGTATGTAGTTACTGTTCGTTAATTTTAATTTTGGTTTAAGTGTGCATGGAGTTTTCAGTTGTAGGGGCATGTGGCAAATGTGTTTTCCCTAACTCTGCATGCTTAAGCCAGTGTATTCTCTGCAGTGCCATAAAGAAAAGGGGGTATTTCAAACCATGCTATTTGTCTAAGACAGCAAATTTGGAATCCCATATTTTAGTGGCCAACTAAAATACTGGGATGCTTCTTATGTCTGAAAATGTATACCCACTGGCAGCTGTGAGGGACCCTGAGCAAGGGGAGCATCGTGTTGGATTAGTGGGTATTTATTTTAAAGAAGATGCAGGAGACCCTGCCAAGCCAGGCCCAAGACAGGATGATGGGGGTGTGGCTGGAACAAGCAGGGCTTTACCAGAAGAGCAGGGAAGGAACCTGCAGATCCATTGCCTGTGTTGCAATGATAGGCAGTAGAGCCTCAGGAGCCATCTAGCTGATCAAACGTCAGCTTGGGTTAAGCTGAAGAGTTGTGAATATTGACTAATTCTCTGTTATTTGTAATGGGAACTGGGACACTGACCTGATGTAGGGAGACAGCTATTCAAGTGCTTTATCCAGTGACCTAAATCCCACTGTGTGCTTCTGAGAAGTGCAAGCACCAGGGAAGGCAGGACAGAGTTTCAGTATCCTTATAGGGCTTGTGCTAACTCAAGAACATGAAAGCTTCAATTCTGACTTCTCTTCAAAAAGCAGCACAGTAAAAAATTTGCAGTCATGTTATGCAGATTGTATTATTAAGCCTGATTTCAGGTTCAAATTAATTGTATGAGTAGCACCTATCAAATTTCCAAGTTTTAGTCCTTACCTTCAGACCCATTCCTAGACTATCTGGTAGAAGTTCTCTCTTTTACACTTAGAAGATGAGTGTGTACCCGCTGTATGTGCTGGGGGAGCCTGTTCTGTAAAATGTTGGAGGCTAGCAGCACAGTGTAGCAAGTATTACATAATGCCTTACCATGGAAGAGCTGCACAATTACTTCTACTCTGCACACAATGCAGCCCCTTACACTTACAGACTTCCTCTGCATCTCAGCTTTATTGGCTTATATTTATACATTTAAGAATTCTCCATTAAAACTTGTCAAGGAAAAAAAGCAATGTACATTGCCAAGAATGTTGAGGCATAAAGAGATACTTTAGTACCAGATGAAATCCCTCATCCCTGGATGTTTTTCCTGTTTCATTTGCATGTTACCATTGCAAACCTTTTGCTAGAAATATTAGGGAAAGTCATCATTTTGCATTGATTAATTAGTCTGAGAGCTAGCCACATCACATGATTTTCCATTATTTAAAATTTTTTAAAACCCAACCAAATGTTACTCCTCATCCCTTCCCAGACCAGCAGGTGATACGCTTCTAATCAAGACAGCATTTGCCTGGGAAGTCATAGAAGGGGGGAGAGACTTCTGCTGTTCCACTGTTTGTGAGGTACAGCCAGCACTGTACACCCAGCTCCTCCTTCACCTCTGTCTGTGTGACATTGGCTCAGATCTTGAGAAGACTGAAGAGAGAAATTTGACTTCCACTGTCTGGCCATCCAGGTTTTGGCTGGACAAGTCTCTTGGATCTGGGCAAGATTGGATGCGCCTCCTTGCTCTTGGCATGTTAGAGAAGCTGGCTCTGAGTAGAAATACCCTTTTCCTGTGAAAGGAACCATGACAGCGGCTGCAGGGTCTGCCTCAGCAGCAGCCACTGGTGTTGGGGTGGGCCAGTTACTCCTCCTGTGCTGGGACCTGCAGACAGAAGGCAGCAAACTTCCCAGCGTCCCTGATGAGAAAATTTCACACCAAGTGAGGTTCTTGCTTGCCTTTGGCACATTCTGTGGTACTCCTAGCTGATCTTCCAGGTTCATGACCCAGGAAAGTAGACACCTGGTGTTCGTGCATCCTTTGAGTGTAGGAGAAATTGGTTTGACCTGAAATGCTGTAAGTAGAGTTGAATGAGTATGGTTGTATAACCCATCTCAGATTCGGGGGAGGAACTTTGAAGGAGCAGAGATTCCCTTTACTGCTGCTGACGGCCAGATCCAGCCCTGGCCAGAACAGCACTGGAGCTGACATCTGCACTGAGCTGAATTTTCTCAGGAATCAGCTGTGTATGCACAGAAGAGCCTCATCCTGGCAGACAACATTCATTTAGGCTGAGGTTCAGGCTGTGCTGAGAGCTCAGAGCTGCAGCTCCAGGCCGTTCTAGCAGTGGTCCTTTCTCCTGTGAAGATTTATCTGTTAATTTTGTTCAAGCTGTTCATCTGAGATGTATAAGGATGTCATAGATGGAGTAAGATTTACTAAGATACAAGGAAACCTGGGGAAAAAGGAAGCTTAAAATAAGCTTAATTTTGGGAGGATTGAATCTCAGCAAGAGAGATGTAAGCAATTGTTCTGTAGGCTTGTCTCGTATCGGTAGAAATAATTCTTTTATTGCAGCATCTGCACCAGTACATAGTTTCTTTGTTTCTTTGTTTGTTTATCTGTACATTTTGCCCTTATGGGGGGTTGGGGAGACCTGCAGGAGTAAAATGGGAATGATGAGTACTGAATGTTCACTGCAAATATTGACTGTGTATTAGCAAAATACTAGAAGTGTTTCTACATTGTTTCTAGAATTCCATTATAATGTAGCTTAAGCTGTTTAAATGTTTATTATAGCAGAATGTGGTCTGTGGTCAGTCCTAGTGTCAAACAGTGTTGTTTACAATTCTGTTCTGCTTTATAAAATACCCTGGGCTGCAGAGCCCTGGGTGATGGCTCAGCCCCTGATAAGATGAGCCTGGGAGGTTCAGCTGCCTCCGAGGAATTCTGTGGTGCTAAAGGAACAGGATCCTGCTAATAACCCTTTGCTTTATTTATTAGCTGTGCATGCCTTTGTTCAAGTTGGTAGAAGGAAGACTAGTTTGACTTAAGCTGTTTGTGTGTACAAGCAAAGCATTAATGGGTAATTTCTTATGCTAATTTTATGCTTCTTGCAAGCATGTATCTTTTTTCATATCTTTAAATGTTCTCTTTTTTTTTCTTTTTTTAGGGTGAAAATCCTATTTACAAGAGTGCAGTGACAACTGTGGTCAATCCTAAATATGAGGGAAAATGAACACTGCTTGTATAACTTCACAACACTGTATGCAGTATAGCAACTTTTGTAGTCACAATAAGATAGATTAGGGCAAACTGCAGTGATTTTACTAATTCATTACATATAGGTTTGTTTTCCTGGGTGAAAATATACCATATGTAATTTTTTTTCTTTTTTTTTTTTCTTTTTTTTTTTTTCTTTTTTTTTTTTTTTTTTTTTTTTTTTTTCTTTTTTTTTTTTTTTTTTTGCAAATAGGAGTAATTGGTGCCAGAGGTTGGACAATTAAAACTTGAGACTGTGTAGCCTAGTCAGCCCAGGTCACATGGTGCCTTTCTGACCTTTCCCATTCCCGTGCTGTGAATCCAGGTCTTGTGCAGGGCATGATGCTGCATGGCATGACTGGGAGGGAAGGGGTTAAAGCAATCATCATGAGGGCTCTGCCTAGCCATTTAGTATTAAACTTTTTAGCTTTACAGGGAAATCAGGGCTTGAGTTTGCAGACGTAATTAAACTCATGTAGCATGGAGCTGGTGGTTAATTGGCTTGTTAGACATGTGATTAAGTATTTGGTAAGTTGAATGAGCTGGAAGGGAGCAGGGTAAAAGAGTGAAAAGCAGGTGCATACTCATATTTGATTTTCAAATATTTGTACATCGCCAGGTTATGGTTAAAATGAAAGGTTTTGAGAAGAATGTTAAGAAGGAGAAAATAGCTTTAAAACACGTGCCATTACTGAAGAAGTTGCTGACTGGTAACTTGCTTAATTTTTCTTTGTAAATTCAAGCCCTGGGTGGCAGTATCATGAAGTACCTTACCACGACATCCTCAGATCACCTAAGGGCCTTACGTGATGCTGTGTCTTTATTCTGTAATGTGTCTTTGCTTTCAAGCCTGGTGCTTTGTCACCTTCTAATCTTCTTAACGTATTTGGTTGTGATTCTTTTTGTAATATTTTTGTAGCAACACAAGCCTTTTTTTCCTCTATTTTTATTGTTTTGGAGCAGTCTTAGCTGTAAATTTGCCTTTACCCTGTAGCTAAGATTGCATAGTTTGTCATGTGACAAGTCACACATCATTCTTGACATGTGCCATGTATATTTGCCTCTTACCATTCAAAATACATCATAGTCATATTCTTGTTTTAAGTGCCTTTTTATTTTAACAGATGTTCACTTTTTACAGTGCTATTACTGAAGTTATTTATTAAATAAAAGTACCTTAAAATACCTGACCTCGTCTCTTTATCTTGTAGAAGTTGATACTGTTTAAAAAAAAATTTAAAAAAAAACAAAAAAAAACAAAAAAAAAAAAAACCAAAAAAAACACAAAACTGAGAATTGTGTCTCTGCAAGGTAAGGATTGTGACTGTAATAATACCAAATATGCCCTGAAAGGAGTGAAGTTGATCTTGGTTAACAAACATGAGCTGTTGTAAAATGCCCAGGGGTTGGGTGTAGCACCTTGTTCTGTGCAGGGGTTGTTGCACACAGTAGTGGCATCTGCACCTGCGTGTGCAGCTCATGGTATCTTTTCCTCTTGATACTGACTTTACAGAATTGCCTCCATAAAGGATGAGATTCTGTTTGGGATGTTTGAGAACTTGCCTCCTTTCCTAATGCTTTGGTCACTTCCCCAACAGCATTGGGAATTGTCAATATCTGTCAATATCTACAAGAAAAGATGCAGGAATTTCTTCTAAACACATTCTATATTACTTGTCCACAGCAAATGAGATAAAGCAGCTTGAACAGAAAGGAAAGCTTCTGCCTTCTATGGCTGTTGGTTTGAAAATAGATTGATTGCAAATTTCTGGTTTGGACTGTATCAAAGTTCCCTTCAGATCTGTCTTTTTTACCTCTCTATCTTTCCCAGACTGCAGAGCTGTTATGAACTGTGCAGAATTAATGTCACACAGGAAGCTGACCTTTAGGACCACTGACCCCTATGCAGCCTTACCAGTGCTCCCAAATTAGGCAAATATTTAATTACATGTCCATTAACCTGGCTGTGTCCACTCATTATCTTACACGTTCTGCAGTTTCCCACACAAGTCTGGTTTCAAAATGCTTTTGTGGATTTTCACAGAGATGCTGAAGGCTTTGAATTTCGGTGGCCCATTAAGAGAGGTTTGCTAAGCCCTTGTCTGAACTGGGTTTCCAGTAGACGCTTCCAGGCAGATGGAAGCTGCTTAATACCTCCAAGTGAACATTTGCTTAAATGAGAGAGAACAGCTGCCATCCTGCAGGAGCAGATTCAAGATAAGTGTCACAGATTGTGGGATTTGCTTTAAAGCAGGATTGGATGATCCAGCTATAAGAGAGAAGACGTGGTTTTCAAATAGGATAAAATTCATATGCTAAGAACCAGAAGCAGTTGTAAATAGTGTCCTCAGGTACTTACCTAAATTCTGCAAGCTGACAAAGCAGTGAACTCCTACAGTCAATAGCAGTGCATCAACTCAGAAGATTGATCCCACACAAGCCACTTGTAAGATCCCAGCAGTTTCTCTGTTTTAAAATAATTACAGTTAATACACCCATAGTCTTGCTATCCTTAATCCATCCATTTCCTCAGCCCCTGTCTAGTAACAAAAGAGCTAAGTTAGAATTGTTTTATGACACTTGTAGTAGTCAGGGTTTCTTATCCTGGATAGTAAATAATGACAAAAATACAAGTCAGCTAAAGAAAATAATTCTCTGTAATCACGTGGAGTCTGGTTTCAAAATGCTTTCCATGGTATATTGAGCTTCCTGCCTTAAAGCTTCCTCTAAGGCTGCTTGGAAAATAGTCTTAGCAGTCTTGAGCACCTATTCAAGAGGAATCTGGACTGATAAATTGATTCTCTTGAGATGCTGATTTTTTTTTTTTTCTTTTCCTGAAAAATCTACAATATGTTTTCCGTAACAAGTAAAAATTCCTTCTCAGAGGAACATAGAATGCAAGTAGGATAAAAAGGAGAAGCATTTAGTTTAGTAAAATAATGAAGAAGTAGAGAGAGTGAATATTTTCTAGCTACACAATTCTGGTATTTTTCAAGCACTTCTGGTTTTCTTTTAGAAAAATCAGTTGCAACCAATGCATTTATCTAGCAAAAAGAAAATAATTATTAGCAACTATGAATACAACTACCAGAACGCAGATTGCTGCAACGTAATTCCAGTGAATGTTAATGATAATAAATACATTAACTCCATCTCAATAAAAGGGATAAATTGCAGATAGGGAAAAAAAAACCACTATAGGACATAATTTTAAAGTTCTTGAGAATGTTTTTAATGAGGGTGCTGGCATAGCACAGTATCAGAATAGTAATAATACAATCAATAATATCAGAAACTCTAAAAATATGACAATTGTTAGCATATTATCATTGCAAGACTGATAAAAGTCAAACCATCTACTACAGTAATGCCTAATCCTAGAATGGGAAAATTTAATTCAGTGAGGTCACTATGTTTGAGTAAAACCACCAAATTTTTGTTGGGTTTTGTTGAGAACCTCCTTGAAGGAAGATTTTAGAAAGATTACAGAAACAGGAGGCTGGATTAAACAGACACTAAAAGCAGCTGATCAAAGTAAAATGTCCTTGAAAAAGCTGAAAATAAAAAATAATAGAAATTTAAACATTAGAAGTAGGCTAAAGAGGATTTAGTTCCTCCTGAAAGGCACAAGAAATAATAAATACACTGTAAGAAGTCTGACACCAAGATTAAGAAGGACAGTTGGAATGAAGAAATGACAGAATAAGTAAACTCATTCTTTGCTTATATATTTCTTATGGAAGAGTTTCATGAGATAGCCAACCTGACATTCTCCAGCAGAGGGCAAATGCCAGAGCAATTATTCAAAATGAAGTGTCAACAAAATATTCTAGAGAGGAATCAACAGAAGGAGTAGCAGCAAACTGCCAAAGGCCAATGCTACTCATTGGAGAAGGCTTAAGGAACTCAAGAATTAGGGCCAGGTCTCATGGCTATATGAATGGGAAATGGCTAGCATATATAATCTCTAATTTTAAGAGGCCTTCTGGGATCTAAAACGAGTTAATCAGATGTTTCTATCACTATCTGGTAGAAATTGTAAGTGGACACAGGAATAAGTGTGGAAGAATCAGCATGGGCAGAGGGATATCATATCTCACAAACGTGAACTTCAAGGGAAGCAGCAGCAGGCAAAGAGATCATTTCATACAACTGGACTTCCAAAGCCTTCTGACAATGCTTTGCATCAATGCCCAATGCAGAAACTTCCAGGGGACGTGAAGGAAGCCTTCAAAAGAATAAACAGCTATTCAAGACAGAAGGTTAAAAACCACAGCACGGGAAATCAGTTACCAGCTCTCTAATCTGGGAGGTGTCCTGGATGAGTGTTTGACCTGCTGGCAGCAGCCCTCCCAGTGCAGTCCAGACACCACTGGCCACCTTTGCCATGAGAGCACTCAGTCACTGCCCCATCGTCGTGTTGTCACCAGCACCAGCAAGGTCCTTCTGCAGGGCTGTTTCCACACCCCGGACCCCCAGTAACCCACTGGAGTTGTTATTGCTCCCCAGGGGCCGGTCTTGGCACCTCCCCTTATTGAATGTCACAAGGTTTCTTCCATTCCCAGTTTCTTTCCACTCCCAGTCTGCCCAGGTCCTGCAGCACCAGCCCTGCAGTGAGCCAGCTGCTCCTCCCAGTTTTGTTCATCTGTGAAGGTGCTGAGGGTGTGCCCCATCCTTCAGGTCATTCTAGGGGCTGTTAAATGCTGTTAACCTGAGAGGGGCTCACTGTCAAACCCTTGGATACACCGCTGGTGAGTGGCCTCCAGTGGCTTTGTGCCTCCAACCACGGCCCCCTCGCTCAGCCCTGGCCTTTCAGAGGGATCTCAGCCTGCCTCACTGTCCTCTTACCTGACATAAACTCCATCACCTGTCTGCAGCAATTTTACTGCAAACAGCGTCCAAAGCTTTACTGAAGGGAAGATAATATCCACCACTGTCCTCTTAGAAAACCATATCCCTACATTTAAACCGAGCTAAAGGGTACAGGTCAGTCAGTACCCGTGGTGTATTCAGTGACAGGGTCTGAAATACTTGGTACCTACTCAGGAAATATGATACAGACCATCAGTTTAATGCTCAGTAACAGTCAATAAAACACACAGCGTAAATTTGGATTACTAGAAAAAGTAAAAAGCAAAACAACAACAAAAAATTCTTTAAAATAAAAAAAGGACTGGTGTGACTAAATCTTGAGTATTACTTCAGTTTCAGCCTTCTCAGCAAAGATAAAGTAAAATGAGAAAAGACACAGAGGAGGATGACATAACAAAAGTTGCATACCATTTTCTTTACATTACTAAATCAAAGGGATTTTCAGCCTGGAAAAGACAAGAATACTATAGTGACTTGCCATGAGAGGCAGTGGAGAAGGTGAGTAGGGGAAGACCAAAGAGTTATCAGACCAAGACAGCCCCAAGAAATACATGTAAGGTACATATTCCCATAATCCATAAACTGTAAAAGATTGACATACTGTGGGTAGAATGTATTTAAAATTAACAGATAAATTTGCAAAAGAGGAATTCATCATGGGATATTAGCTGTAGAATTTAACAAATATTGCTTAGCTTGAAGTTGGAGATTATGCTGGGAAGAATCGTATTTTGTTCTCTACACATTTGCTTGTGAATACAGATGGAGAGAGGGCACTGAATTATATGAATCCTTATACTGACCCAGGAAGGTCACAAACCTTTATATTTTTTGGCATTTACCATTCATGTCCCAAAGCTGGCCAGCTGTAAGAGCCCCAGCTTCCTGCAGACCTTTCCAGTTTGATTCCAATCTTGTAAGCAAAAGCTTTCAGTTACCTCCTGCATTTTCTATCACAAGAGAAATACTTTGCAGCAATAATTAGAAGTAAATTATATTTACTGTTTTGAAATAAGAATCAAAAGAAATAATGGACTTATTTCAGTAAGACTATCTGTCCTGCTCCTTTGTGTCAAGTTAATGGGCTCATCAAAACATCCCTCCCAGAACAGAAAACAAATTCTTTTATTTTCCAGACTCTCCACTGATGTATAACTTTCCCATAAATCTCTCTAACAGAGATAGGATCTAGTGTGTAGTAAGAGATCTGTGAGCTGTTGCAGAAGAGATTCCTGGCAGTTAGAGACACTTCACTTCAGTCTGATACACCAGAAAAAAAGACCCAGGCTGTTACCAGGACCTGATTAAGGAGGCACCACCGGCCTGCTGCTTGATGTTCAATTTTTTTCACATGATGCGTGAATTCTACTACCAGAAGTGCAGCCATTTCAAGTGATTTACAGACTCTGGAGTTATCCAACTCACCTCTAACTTGGAAGCATCCAAACACATCCACATTTCTGTTAGAACTGGTGTGTTAGTGAAATGACTCATTTCATGCCCAAACTGAAATACAATCATTCTCTGCTTCTGTTTGAAATATTATCTACAGTGAGCAAACAGAAAATATTAAAAATTAAATTTTATGTCAATTATTTCCTTTCACTGGCACCTTTATCCATACAGGATCTCAGATCCCTGAGCCCTCCCTGAGTGTGGTAAGTATGATACAGTTCAGTGGTTGGAGAACACCACAGAGTTTTGTTGGAGTCCATTCCTTGTTGAAACTGGATTACTGTGCAGTCAGAAACCTGGAAATCTTTTGAACAGTTGAAAACTCTATAAACAGGTAATTATTTAACACATTCAGCTTTTGCTGGACTGTTCTTTTTGACCTGGACACCTCAGTTTTCTATGGAACATTCTGCCTTAAATGCCTAAGCAGGTAAGGTCTGATCTTTGAACTGAATTCAGGGTCCTGCATAACACTGTCCATCAGTTTTTCCTCAATTTCTTTCATTCCTTTTGAGATAGGAAATTAAAATCAAAATATTTTAATTTTGCATCGGTAAGGAACACACCAAAAAGCTGACAAATGTTCAGCTGGAAGTATTTGGCAGGACAGTTTATTCCATATTTATCTGATTTTGTAGTAAAAATATCTTCCTGCAAAACTCTACCAACTTGCACATCTTAGCTCTGCCAGCATAATAACCACTATTAATAAATAGGGTAACTTCAACACTGCTCAAGAAATTAAGTTATTTTGCATCTTGTCTTCCATAAAACAAGAATAAGTGGCATCAGTGAATAAGCTATTATATCTCCTTCCCATAATTTTCTATTAATATTGTCCTGCTAATGAATCTATCCAATATCAAACTGATAGTGTCCCCTATATTCTTTTAAAACACTCGAAAACCATTGTGTTTAAACCACTTGCACAACAGTAGCTCCATTACAGCTTTCTGGAAACTTTCCACAGTTTCAAGAATGACAATAAATTATCTGTCCAAGAAGCTCCTTGATCAGATCATTTGTTCAGTACCTTTCTGACACAATCTTCAGCTCACAAATAAGCACTCTGCACATGCAGACTGGGGCACTACCTGTGCCCTTGCAGTACAACATTTTCAGTGTAACAAGGTTAATATTTCTTTCCTGTAATCTGAAACGTCCTATCAGTTTCATTAGAGTTTAATAAAACCAGAAAATCGAACAAAAAATAGGATAAAAATGTTTTCTGAACCAAGCTTTTCCTGGTCCTGGAAAATCTTTCAAAGACTTCTTATTTATTTCAGTATTTCCCAGATAGATATTATCAGAATTTATAGTCTATCAGCAGTTTTATACCAGAATGGTTTCTTATAACTACAATATTTTATCATCAAATTTTCCTATTAAGTTCATATACTAAAATGTCACTAGCTGCATAACAATTGCAAAGAGTAATTAAGAGTTATATTTAGATGTAAAACATGTCCCAGCCAACACCTAAATCATAGCACAGTTTTTCAGAGGCCTGCAGAAGCAAGGCAGCTGAGCAGAGATGATGAATAGAGCCCATAAGGATTCTGCATCTTCAGTAGAAGTGCAAGGACACAAAACAGCCATAACTGCAGTGAAAAGAACACAAAGGAAAAGTCTACAAAAATCAGCTCTGCCTCCTGTGCCTTAGAACACTGGTCTTTAAAGAACTTGGCTGCAACATCACAAAATCATACCTTCAGGTAAATTTGATTAATGTTAAAAATACTTCAGTAGGTATTTGGATCATTAACTTTATTTTTTCTGTTCTATTAATTAAGTTCTGAATTAGAAACAAAGAGACTGAGACATCTATCAGAACGAGAATTTAGAATCCCCTGACTTGTCTTCCCATCTTGATAGGGCAAAAGTCCCTTAAGGCTAATTATCTTTTATAGATATTATCTGCATAGATCAGTTTAGAACATTCACATTTCATCTGGCCTATTCCAAATCATACACAAGTATTAATAACATGTATTTTCAGTTAAAATAACATTTTTTTAAAATAAAAAAAAATCTTTAATGATCCATCCTAGGACTGTCTACCAATGCCATAACTTTTACTGGCTGTACATGCAGATGTATGCCTGTAGAGTGTCTCACCCTCTGACCCATGTGCACTTGGCTGATCTGCCACAGAATCCCTCCCTTGCTGTTGATCTTCCAATTTTTCTTTCAGACTTGCAGCAAAAATTCTTTTCAGCTCACATACTTTCTTCCCTATTGGAAATGAGAGATATAGTACTCAATTTAAAGTTTTACCAGCTTTTGTAATGTAAGATTTTAAGCTAGAGTGCTTACTGTTGAAAAGTTGCCTTTGCACTCTCATAGTAAATACAGTACACTAAAGTTAGACTCAGAAAACATTAATATTAAAAATATTTAAAGTGAAGGTTAAAACAAGTCTATAAACCAAAATGCACTATGACAAAGGTATGATGCAAGTGTGTAACACCCTCTCGAAGTACAGCTTAGAGAATAGAAGCAAGTAATTCCTACTTGCTGAAATTTTTACCTTTTATAACATTTTCCTTTTATAGTGACAATCTAGTATTGCAGACATAGATCAATAGTACATTTTTATGCATCTTTCAACTAATATGCTCCTAGGTTATCGATCTTTAAATGTTTTTTTTTTAAACGCTTGAGTAGCTCTCAGACAATCTAAAATATCATTTCCCCACGTCAGAAGTTCAGTCAATGACCATTTTCACCTATGCCAAAATAGATATTCCCTTCAACTTCCTTTTCTTCACATCTCAAGGGAAAGAATTCTAAACATTAAAAAATGCTAAAAATAATTCCCATGTTTATAAAAAAGCCAGTCCTGCACTCTTACTCCTGAGAGATATGAATGTCTCCATGATTCTTCGCCACGGACACACATGAATAAATAACACAGCATCAGACTGCAGCTGTGTGTTACCATTTGTGCTGCCTGCTTGGCTGCCTGCCAGACCCAGGCTTTCCTGCAGGTCTTTCAATTTCATTCCAAAACCGCAAGAAGCCTTCACTGGTTTGACAGCTCCTTTAGTTGGAGAACTACATTCATATTTTTCTTTAAAAATTGAATCATAACATAGCTTAAAATTTATTTTATATTTGAAATAACATCCATGATAAATTATTAGCCTCTACTGTAAAGGATGCTTAAAAAGAAATTTCTAAGCCTTGAAAAGAAAGCTCCCATTTAAACAATACCAAAATTTAAAAGTGCACAGGGAATGGAAAACAATAGCATTTCTATTATCTTGTTAACTCTCCCCTCCTGAATATACTGTGTTTTATATTTAAGCCCTTCAAAACACGGATTATCTTCTTGTTTTTATCACAATGTAGCAGTGATTCTCAATCCAGCCTCTAGATCATAATAAGTTATTTTTCCATCTTACACTTGGCAACAGCAAGAAGGAATTATGGCCAGACAGGCCTGGGGATGAGTTCCTGACAAAACTCCCATTAACTGTGCCAGTCCACCCCAAGTCATTACATTTGGTGAATTACCTGGGTGCAGCCTTTGGCTCTGCAGGGGCTGAGCTCTGGAATGGTGCAGCTGGGGAGGAAGCTGAGGAAAGAGCTGTGCCCGAGCCAGTGGTGACAGAACAGTCCCTTCTCCCCGGCATGGGGCCTCCCCAGCCCTGCCTGTGGGGCCTGTGGCACTGTGGCTTTGCTCTTGCCTGGCCATGGCCGTGCCCTCGCCCTGCTGTCGTTTCCCTGCCGTGGCTTTGGGCTGCCTTGTCCTTACACTTTGGCCTGGCCACCACTGAACTGGTGATTGAACTTGGCTGCTCTCGCCAGCCCTGATTCCGACCCTGATTCTGACCTGACCTCGGGTGATGTCTCGTCATTTTGGACTTGCCTTGGGATCTGGACTGTCCGGTGACACCAACAACCATAACCTGACCAGCTCGGTTTACCTTGCCCGGCTCTGTGGGACTGTGCCCCTGCCAGTACCTCTGACCATCTTGCCGTTATTATCATCTCCCAGAGTGCCTCCCCATGTGGAAAAGCCTGTTCCTGCTGCTCCTTAACATGCATAAGCTCCTTGTCCTTCATCCCCATACTTTCTCTCTTTTACCTTCTTCCAATTTTTGATGCCATTTATCATTCTTGCCTTCCTGGCATTTTACACCCGCTAGACTTAAGGATTGGTGTTTTATGCTCCAGTTCTTTTCAAGACTGTTCTTGTAGTTGATCTTTTGATGAGTATTTTTGCTCTTTCCCCACTCTCATTATTCCCCAGGGCAGTATCTATAGCCTTTTGCTCATCTTACATTATGCTCTCTCTCCAAGCAATTTCATCAGCTGACACATCCTTCAGTTATCATCTCCATGCTGATGACTAACAAATCAAGCTCAGCATCATTAATTGTTCTTCTAGCAATATTCTCCATCTGTCCTTCTCTCAAATTATGTCATTTCAAGGTTTTATCAGCTTTAAGCAAACTTAAGAAAAAGAACTAGTATCTTTCTTTCCAAAAACTTGTCATACCTTTACTTTCTGCACATTACAGATACCTGTTCTCAGGATACTTTCCTTGCATTGCTCTTAAAAAATAAAATCCACATGCCATTTTTGGATCTTCATCTACTCAACATCCTCCTTCCCTCTTTGTCCAAACAGAAGGGGCTTCCTTTAAGTCCTAATAAAATGTAGTAACCTTTTAAAAGCCCTTTCAATTTGTTCACTCAACACCCTTGCCTCAAGACTGTACCCTCTGAACTCTTCCACCAGGGCCCAGTTCCCTATGATATCAAACTTACATTTTTAAGTATTGCTTTTAGGTGTCCATGTGACATAAATCTGCATCTTAAAAAAATAATAAATTGAACACTATACAAGACAAACTATAATTGCCAAGTAGAATAAATATCTGAGCTAGTTTTGAATTAGAACCAGTGAAATACCCCCAGCAACACCGATACTGAGCTTCTTGGCAGGGTGTATTCGTTCATGCACCACTCCATGCATTTGTGGGTATTCTTCCTGTTCATCTGTATAGCTCTACAGTTCCCTCATAACATATTTTCTCATAAAGCTTGATGCCTATTTATATTTTGTACATTCTGCCAGTATTCCCAGTCTTGTGTAATTTGTTTGACAGTCTGTCATCTACGTATCAAATAAAGTGTTTTACCCTATTTAAGTTCCTCTTAAAATAATTCTACTTTTCACGGCATCTCCAGTAACTTTCACTAGCGTCTGTTTCTTCATCCTGAGACTGGGAGTGGCCAGAGCAGTAACATTTCTTGAATTAGCGCATGTGAGGTAGTAGAGTAAATTAAACAGTAAATTCTATTATTCTAAATAATAGAATACAGATCTCTGTATCTCTGCTGTATTTAGCAGTACTTCTGTCTGTTTAACTGTCTTCAAAAGCTCCTTTGTCCTTCAGATCTTCTGTACCTGATGACAGCTTAGCAAGTTTTACTGTGCCAGAGCTCCCCTGTTTCCTTCATGGAGATAAAAGCTACTCAGAAAGATGTTCCATGGAGAAAACATCTGAAGAGTGTCTGCTTTTCCTCTAGAAACTGGCACACGGTGTTTTCTGAAAAGAGTGAATAAATCTTTCTCTAACTCCTAAGAATTGGCCTTTCTGGCATTTCTTGCTGCAGGCCTGTGCAGTCCCTGCATTTTCATTGATGTGATTTTTCACTTCAGTGATGAAGACAATGTAAGAACCAAAACAGACAAGGAGTTTGGGCCCACTTTGGAAAGCACTTGCACAGCACAGAGGCCGACAGTTTCATCCCCAGAGGAGAATTTTACATTTCACTGTAGCACATCTTTACCTCATCCTTCATTATATCCTTACCTCATCCTTTAGTAGCCATTTCATACTGATAGATGAGGAACTGGCACAAACTTAAGATTTTATGAAGTTGGTCGAGTTTCAGTAATATCTGGGGAAAAAAAAAAACAAACCAAAACCACAAGAAAAACAGCACTTCACTGA
>VWZN01019697.1:1016-23232 GCA_013396955.1 Regulus satrapa | reverse complement strand
AGAGACAAAATACTTTCATGCAAAAGTCCCCAAAAGTCAAACATGCTGTGTTCAATTGCTGAAAATTAATTTTTGGGTGGGGTATGTGGTTCACAACAGTTTAAGGAAGCAAAACTCATTAATACATTCAAACACAGCAACTAAGAACACCCAAAAGCCAACAGATTGTTTTGGAAATAGAGAAAATATTTTATTTCACCTTATAATCTAGATTCAGTCCCTTTATGTTTGTGTTTTCCTCTCATAAAACAATGAGAAAAGTTAAAGTGAAATATGTTCAACCCTGGGAATTACATAAAGCTGAAAAAATAATAGGACAGGTAGGAAAACAAAATAATTCCTTCTCTTGCAATCAATTTCTTCAAGTTTAAGCAGCTGTAGTTCAGGTTATGAGCAAGACAGTTTTCTCAATGACTTAAGCTAAGTGTCAATTGCTAACAGAGAGCACTGACACAGTAATACTGTAGTAATAAAAAATTATTAAATTCACCCGTCCAGTGTATGAGAAAATGTAATAACCTCTGTCTTGATTTGCTTCTCGTTCTTCTGGAATATTTTACTACTATACCAAGTTCACAAAACACACTTCAAGACTGGAATAGGCAAAATGCAATGCAAACTTGCAGGTAATGTGATGATCAACATCTTGGAAAATAAGGCTCTACTATCTCCTACCAGCTTTACTAGTTCCTTTAGACTAAAACCACCAGTAAAACACCTCTTGTTGTAACTGGACTGCACTCAGTAGTTTTATCAGGTTTTCCTGCACTGGGTTTCTGCCTATTTACAGTAAAACAAAGGGAGGTAGTTGTCATGGCTGATCCTTGATACTGTACTAGAAAGAAGGAAAAATTTCTTTAAGTATGACTTCTCTGGAAAATGGTAAGCACAAATATCATATCCCATCCCATCCTCCTTCAAAAGCACCCTTTTTTCCTCAAGAATATGAAGGAAACCTGCCTGAAGGCTGGATGAATTTAGAGTTTACATGAATGAAATACAAGGCTTTCTATTCAGACGGAGAGGAAAGAAATAAACCAGGCACTGAACACAGACATAACTAGCACTGTCATTAGAGCTGCTGTAAGTTATAGTGACATTAGGTACTTTCATGGCAGAACCTAAGGTATTACCTATGAGAGCCTGGCAAAATTCTTACTTCTCTGTATCACAGATTTTACCTGCAGCGAGTGGGTAAGAACGCCTACCTATTTTTATACATATTTGTAATAATTTCAGCTTAGAATAATTGTATGAAACAACCCTGTGAATGCCAAAGAGCTGGAATGCAGAGGCAGCAGTTTTCTCTTGTCTGTCTGAGATTAATTGGGGTGAATCTAATTCCTTAGGTTTATCCAGCTCACCTTACTTCCGAATATGATCGTTTTCCTAACCTGCCTGCTGAACCCACATGACTACTACACTTCTTCTCTCTGCTAATCATTATTTTCATAATTTAACATCCTTTTTTGAGGTGGAGCTCCAACTACTTCAGTTTCTTCCATTCATGCAGAACTTTCCCCCTTTTTTTAATTTTTCCCTTTTTTTTCTTAATTCACTAGTGCCAATTTCTATACTAATTGATCAGTTTCTGTTATGAACTTGGAAGGTAACACTGTACTGCTGCCTTCACTTTTAAGTCGCTTTTTTGTCCTTTCTCAGATAAACCTTCAGCATTTTTTTCATAGTAATGTCAGAAACACCTATGTGGTCCTCTTCTACATTTTTGTAACTGATTTTTCTTGCAAAACTTGTGTCTTGAATACGAATAGATTTTTCTAAGTTGCTTGTTAGCTTTTGAGGCTTCCTATTAAGTATATAACATAAACATATTTGCACTGAAATTTGGTTGCTCAGGTTCACTACAATGCATATAAGCACTTCCTAAATCCCTTTCCAGCTGAAGAATTCTTTAAATTTTAATATTGTTTAAGTTTCAAGTCAAATATACACTTAATATCTGTAGCACAGCTACAGCAATGCACATTTAAATATAAAAGTAAAAATATAAAAAGTGGTTAAAACATCATCATTTAACATTTTCCAAATAGCATGAACTGAAAACAGAAAAATTGAACTAAGCTTTTATGAGAAATTAGTGAAAATTTCCCCTAATTTTAAAGTTCCTCAATTTAAGTTCAACTTGTTTAATACTTTGAAATAGAAAACCTTCCATAAAAGAATAATACAAGTTACAAAATGGAAGCTTAAAATTAAAGCTCTGAAGGAAAAATGAATATTCCAGTATATATAAAAAATTCCCATACTTTTAAAATTGTACATTGTTGCATTTACAGAAGTTAGTACTGACGGCATGACTTCAAATTTCCATTTCTGTCCCCTTTTTTTTTAAGCTGCTGTATTTTAGCATTCCATCAATGCTTTTGCTGTATAGGAGATATTTTTCAGTGTTCCAGTTAAAAGTATGGGTAAGCTGTAACCTTGTGTAAGATTACAGAGAATCAGTAATTCATCTCATCCAGTTTACATGTCTACATTTGAATTAGTCTCTAATTAAACTTGTTTGACTTTCTGGCAAGTGGAAAGAAATGGATGTTTCTAGAATGCAATTAATCTTGCCCCAAAATAGATCCTTAAAACAGTTCAGATAAATTGGCCATTAGAAACGCCTGATTATCTCTGTTAGCTATGAAAAGAGTTTAGTGGACCAGCTCAAACACAAATGTCTGTGCGACAGACCTGCAATGTTATGAGAAATTCATCTTATGTTACATTTCCCATTTCTTTGAAAGAGGAATAAAAGCATCCACTAAAGTGATTTTACCACCCTCTAGGAATATATCTGTTTCCTTTTCCAAATTTAAAAAATTGTTGTTCCTTTTAGGAAACATATCAAAGTGGTAACAACAGAAAACATAATAAGAAATTAAAAGCAATACATATATTGATATAAGTACTTTTCCAAATTCAGTACTTGTAATGCTTCTTCAACTTTTCCTCAAGGATTTTTTTTCCCTCTGATTCAATCATCCTTTGGTGAGTGAAAATTGTGCTGCTGATACACCAATTACAGCAATGCCTTGACAAACCAATTTATTTTAAAACCTCTAGATTAAGTTTTACCACAATACAAGCAACAGCCTTGCCTGAAGTAGAAACCTGTTTTAATTTGGCTCAGAATAGTTTTATAGATAAATGGATGAGTAGAGATTAATATCTGAACAAACAGTGATGCTAATCTATAACTGTCCCCACGTAAAAATAACAGCCGTGCTGCTGCAGAGATTAAAGGTGATCCTGTATTAAAGGCCTGCACTGTCTCAGATCTGCTAAGTGATTTTAGGTCATTCCAATAAGCTCCCCATGCCTCAGTTTCCCCATCTGTTAAATGGATACATCTGCTACTTCACAGAGACAATAATTAATATCTGTAAGGTACTCAAATACGACATAAGCCATAAATAAAATGCACTGTATTCTAGTTGAACGTTGTGATGTTCATCAGCTGATGTTGGTAATGAAAAATGCATTCACAGAAAAAAGAGCCAGTACCAGTGAATGACATCTTTACAAGCTCACTGTGAAAAGCCCTCTGTGCTATTATACAAAAATAACGCAAGCACACTGCTATGCACATATGACATGACTATAAACATAAACAATATAAATCAAAACCATATTTAGGATATAGAGAACATTAACAGAATGAGACATGATCCACCACCTGTGTGAAAATGTTTTTCTAATGGAAGAGAAGTGATCTTGGAAAGAACTTAACACTAAGAGAAGCATCCTCATGTTGTGCTGTTTATTTCTACAATGAAATAACAGATATCTAAGTTTAAAAAATTCTACTCAGTCTACCCATAGCAGGATTCAGATTATATCCACCTCTTCCTCTTTTGTGTGTCATTTCCATAATATAACCTATTTTGAACCAAAGGGGCAGGTTGTGGACATGGAGGATGTTTTCCTTCCCCAGTCTCCTGGTCAGAGAGCCCCAGGTCTGTTTGTGTAATTTGCTGGTAGTGGCCACATTGTCTCAGTGTCTGTGTAGCACCAAGAACCACAAAGCTTTCCATGATGAGTGTGGAGAGTCCAATTATTGTATTATCTGCATAATATCTCATGATTAGTGACCAGCAACAGGGCAAGCTTCAGATACAACACTATAGTGGGAGTAAACTCATTAACTGAAAATTTAAGGAACACTCCTTGATGTGCACGTGTCTTTTCTATTCTGAGTGCTCAGCTCCAGCAAGAGAGAAATCATCCCTGAATAAATAGAAACCCCATCCCTGTCATAATGTCCACACTAAAACAGAGTAACATTTGCACAGTAATTTGGGTAAAGCAAGAGCAAATAATCATAGCTAATTATTTTAAAATGCAAAAATATGTAAGCTTTGCAACTGCATGTTTATTTTTATCCATTCACTCTTCATTATACTGTATCTTTACTGAGATATAAATCATGCAACCAGGCAGAGATGAACGTGATGACTCACTTTAAAAAGGTGGTTGCTGAGCAGCCTGTAAAAACACGTGGACTAGGTATTCAAATTTCCTATTTAATACAACAAGGAGAATAATCCTGTACAGATTATTAGGCTGAATTACAAGCATTGAACTTGGACATGTGCAGTGTTTAAATACTTATTATTGTGTGATCAAGTACTTGCAGGTTAGGAAATGCCATAAATAAATTCACATTTACAATTCGATTCCTGCTTCTTTATACTTGATATGTCCCAACACCTCAAGGGAAAATTCTTATGTCATCATGTACCTGAAACATCTTTATTTTACACAGTGGGAATCCCTAAACCAATTGCTATTGATAACTTCATTCAAATTGTTGATGTTCATTACACAACTTGCAAACAACGCTTTGGAAATGGATTATCCTCTTTCTTTACAGGGCAGGTCACCTCTGTGAGTACTTTAAAAACATTAATTCGTGCATTTTCAGCAGCACTTTGTATGATGGATGAGGTGATGGTGTAATTTTATACACGAGTGTAAAGAGAGCAAAGTCAGTAATGTCAACCTATCCTGAAAGTCCAAGGTGAGCTTTTTCCCAGTGTTAACACCTTGTGTGTTCTGAGTTTCCACTACTTCACTTTCAACATTTCCAAACTGTACCTTCCACCACTTTTCCAGCTTTTACTAGAGTAACTGGGCCAGGATCATACAGCAAGACCGAATTCCAGTCTTCCTGGGGGACTGTGTAGCTGCCTGATCCCTTTCTTTTTCTGAGGCACATTTCTGCCTCATTTATTGCACATTCAGTTTACATATTCTGGAAAGAAATTACCTGGGAATATCAGAGACAAATTCATTTTCCATGAAGAGCAAGTTTCTCACACTGTAGGAAGCAGGGATTTTGTAAAAGTACAAAGTAACCTCCTATTTGCAGAAGTTCTCCAAATGAAGGTTGCACACACAACATTGGCTCAAACAAGAAACTTGCAACTTTAACGTGTCTCAAAAGCTGGGCTTTGAGTGTTGGTTTTTATTTTGCTTTAACATGAATATAGCTTCTCAACATCTAAAGGAAAAAAAAATTAAAACAGAAGGATAAATATACACTGTTTTCTCTTCCCTGCCTCTCCAGAAATTCATCATGTGTAAATACAGTTATACCCTCATAGGAGCTGAACAATATTGGGCCATTCAGACTGACAACACAAGGAAAGTACCCAGCAACTTGTTGCTGTCTTCTACACAGAAAAATTAGGACTGGCCACATACATTTTCATTGACTTCAAAGTTATTTGTCGATAGCAGATATACACATTGAATCCAAGAGAAATGGATTAATTCTAAGATCCTAGAGGGATTTCTCCTTCTTCAGCTTTTTTTTGCCATTCAGCTTTTGGTTTTTCCTGCTAACCACATTCTCTTGTCTTCTTTAACAGGCAGCTGCCCAGCAGACCTGTGCACCAGTCAGTCTGCATCTGCAAGCTCTCCACTTGAGAGTGTTTGAACAAGGAAAGCCTGAGACACGACCCACAGTCTGAGTTCTAGCACTGCAGTAACTTTCAGTACCATGACAGAAATGCTGGGCATTCTGCTCAGCTCTGGAGTACTCAGACTAAGCCAGCAGGGAGGCTGGGATAGAGAAGCAGCTGTAGGGACCCAATTACCTCACTCCTAGCAGAGGAAGAGTCTAATTAATACATAGGAGCATGTAATGAAGAATGCTGTGTATTAGATGCAATGTTTCTAAAAAGTACATGCCATACACAATTGCTACAAAGAAGTCAAAACAATAGAATTTGATTTCTTATAGTCAAGAAGAATCTTTTAGTATTTACTGAACACATAGGAATTGTTTTCCCAGACTTACCTGGCCAAAATTTGACAGAGGTCCTAAAAATAGCAAATTTGCATCACTAATATCAGAGAGGTTCTGTTGCTGAATTCGAACTTTCTGCTCTAAAATGTGACAATACTAGACCTGTTCATTCTAAAATCTCAGTACCAGAGGAAACTGAATGTGAGAAACATAATCCCTTCACAAGGTGTCCCTATATGATCCTGGAAACTCTAAGCTCCTAGCTGTGACCTCCATCTCAGGAAAGTTATTAGAGAAACTATTACAGAAGTAATGTTGGAGATGGATAAATACAGTATACCCGGAGAGAAGTCACCATGATTTCTGTAAGTGCACACTGGGAAAATTAAGTGCAATTGCATGTATATAAAAGTGGGTTCTAAGTTACCATAATTCATTTTCCCTCTCCTGAAACAAATTATATTATTGTAGTTAGTTCTGTGAAGAGGAATAACTCTTAGTATTAAGTGAATAATTTTAAAATCTAGTGGGTTATTGAGATAAAAAACAACAGGGTATAATAAGCAAATGAAACTAAAATTCAGAAGAAAACATCATTGTCCTGCTGTATGCATGGATGGTATGCTCACATCTTGCCTACTGCATCTATCTCCAGCAGTCCTACCTCAGAAAGGAAAAAAATGTAGAAAAAGAGCAGAGAAAGGTAACAAAGATAGCAAGAGGCATTGAATTGCTTCACTTGAGTCAAGAAATTGATCGTAGTTTTCTCCAAAACACAGCAGAATCCTTCTTATCTGACAGATACAGTAAAGCCATGGAATTGGGAGTGAGAGCAGAATGTGAGTTTAAAATTATCACTGTTTCCAATATCAGGGCAGACTAGAAAATCAATCAGCCATTTACAAATAAATCCAGAAATAAACAATTTCTATTATAGAAATTAAAATACAAACAGCTTTGAAATATGCTTCACAAGTTCATGGAGGATATGTCTGTTGGTAAATAACGAGCATTGGGAACAAGATGCAGAAACAACTTCCTCACCACCCGTCGAGGTGTATCCACCTCGCAAGGATCTCCCTGCATGTGGCTACTCCCCATGGCACTCCCCAGGTGTATGCTGTCCTTAGGAGCTGCCTGACATTCCCCTTCCCTCCCTGGCTGTTCCACTTTCTCTCCTTGCTGACCACACGCACACCAGCCCGTGCCAGACAAACGAGTGAGAGCGCTCCCAGATCTGCGTGGGGCTGAGATTCCTGTGCTCTTCTCCGTGTCTCTGACTGTGCAGCAGCCACGTCTGTACCCCAAAGAAAACACTTCACTGCTACCATGAAAACTCTCCTCTTCCCAACAAGCCAGAATACTGATTCATGGAGACGTCTTATTCTCCAATGTGTTTAAATTCTAATTTATTATGCTGTGTAATTTAAAATCATATTGAGCTGAATATGTAATACTATGTTTGTCAGAAAACACATTTTACTTCTCAGTGTAATTCAATCAGACTTTTCACTGACTTTTTCAATTCCACAAGTGGGGTGAAGTGCATATGAGAAAGCATTTTATTCAAACCCTTTGGTAACTCAGGAGATGATCCTAACAAGGCAAACAAACTGTTAATGTGGTGATGGAGCTAGAGGAATATATATACCACAAAATTCATGGCTCTTTGTTATAAAACCACTCTAAGTAATAAAACCTTAAAATTATTTTTTAAATAGTAGAAGGACTATTTTTGTATATTTTTTTTTTTCTGTTTGAACAGAAAAACTGTAGAAGCCAAGACTCCACTGTAGAACTTTTCTGTGCATTTACTCACTCCTAGGATTTCTTCAGAGAGGGTATTAATATGGTATCTCTGTTTTAATGGAATTAGTAGGAGTTGAGTGCATTTACATACATGAATACCAATAGGAGTTCACAAAACTCTGATTGTGGTTAGATATTCGAATTATGAACACAAAAAGCAGACTGACATAAACACTGCTCCTTCCTTTGCAGATATAATTGAAACTGGCCAGCAGGTTTAAAAATGTACTAGAGATGGACCACAATACCTGACAGTAAAAACTGAATTTCCCCATGAAACCTGCTACAAAGCCCTGTTGGAAATTTAAAGGGAAATCTGCAGAGAATGGAAGGAATTATGGGCCTCACAATAATGCAGATAAATTGAAGTAAAGGCAATGAAAAAACAACATTAATTGAGTAAAGAGAAAGACCACAGAAGTACTCAAAGCAACTATCCACTCTAAGGAACATCTCAGAGGGGCCTTACTATGAATGGAAAGGAAGTTTTGCTAGAATAAGACATGTCTGAAACTCAAAAGTATCAAATGTCATTGCTCATTTAGCAAACCACGGGTAAAATGATGAATTGACAATTTGAAATATTTGTCAGATGGTGTCCAAATATCAGTCAACTTCAAGAAGGCCTCTGTAAGCACAGACATAAAAGAATGTTTAGAAAAGATTAATATTGCATTTACCTGTAGCCATCTAGTAATGATACTTCAATACACTTGTACACTGCATTAAACTACTAATTTGACTTTGATCTTCTTGACAAGTTTATCTGAAATTAATGAGATCTTTCATGTTGGTGGTGGTCTGGGTGACTGCAAAGGAGCTGACAAATTGCTCTTTATTTCTGAATTTTATTAAAGAATCTTCCTCTTAAATTGTATCATTAGAGAAAAAAGTACATTCTTAGAAGTTCTATGCTTATTCTTAAGTCTACCAATTAAATTCAGTACATCAATGAGAAAAAAAAAAGCTCATAATTGGTGCATTTTATTGTATGGTTGTGCCAGTTTGATCTGCAGCCCTTCAATTTTCCTACTTACTCATTGAACTCGTTGCGCAAACAGCTTGAGCTGAAAAAGGTATTGACTCAATATATGGAAATTGTAAACAATTATCATGCTATATAAAATTCATTAAGTACTTTTAAACATAATTAATCTTTCATTGATTAGATAAATATGCAATTGATGTTTTTCTAGGATCTATTACTATGCAAAGTATAGTATTACCTACTACCTAAAATCTTCAAATGTATCTATACAGAATAAAAGTGTTAATCAACCATCAAGCATTACTAATCGAAAGTGTTATAAAGGTGGAGCAAAAATAGATTATAAACGAAGTCACAAGTCAAAAAAGCCCCAATAATAAAACTAAGCTAAAATGTTAATGATTTTTATAATACTTAATCTTATCTGAAATTTCTCCAAAGGATTAGCACTTTTAATATCAGTTTTAAGGCTCATGTAAAAGAATATTCCTAATATTTCCAGTCCTTTGACTAATAATACTTCACTACAGAAACAAACCCTTACTCACGTGCTTTTTAGAGCATTAGATGCTCCTTCCATTTTATATTTTACTCCGGGAGAATTCTTGCTGTGAAACTTATATGTGTTCAATCTTTTCTTCCTTCCTTTCCAAGATGTTAATCTTATTAATACTGCAGTAATAAAGTCCATTTGATTTTATGCTGGCTCAACAGCATCTCCACTCCGTTTGGTGTGTTGTTTGATAAATGAGGAAACTCAATGAAGTGTGAGTAGGTTAACTGGTGAGTGACCAAATGATATCCAGTAAGTAAAAAGAAAAACATGTTAACAGTGGGGGGAAGGAGTTTGGGCTCAGAAAAGAAAATGAGACTAAAACCAAGTAAACCCATCTAAGCTGCTTTTTTTTCATAGTGGCAGAAGCATTTATAACTATCCTCTCTGACAAATGTCTTAAGTCTACCTGAAATAAAGATCCATGCTAAAGCTTTATAAAAAGCAACTAAAAAGACCATGTGGGAGCTCAGCTCTCTCTTGTGTAAAATAATTGAGTTCAGCTCAGTGGTGAGTTCATAGTGCCTGTGAAGTACTTTGCATGAAAGTATTACCAGTCTTATAAAGTACTTCCAAGCAACATGAACTTAGCTCCTAGATCACTTTAATTCTTTACAAGAATGAAGAGATATCAGTGTTGGTGGAACTACCTGATACTTTTGAGCCCAGCTTCATCATCATCGTTATTTCTTCCTGTCTGAACAAAAACTGCTGCATCTCCCTTTGTATCAGTTCAGGTAACTTGTTGGCCAACAGTAGATGCTAGAGCCTTACTGCTGATTCTCAGAGCACTCCTCTGTACCACACAGAAGTTACCAGTCTGCACGTGGGTGCTCTGGCATTAGGCCAGATATCCCTTGTGGCAAACACTCACAAGGTACTTTGCTGGTTTTAATGTTTTATTTTTCAAGTCAAGTAACTGTAGTATGCACCTGATGCCTTCATCTGCTTCCACAAAGCTGCACAGCTCTAAATATAAAAGTTTTCTTTGTCATTCACGTTTGAAATAAAGCTACTATGTGCTGCTAAGTACAGGAGGGTGGACATCAGGGCTCACTTTAAATTTGAGAGGTTGAGAAAGCTCCAGTCCAGTTACAACTCAGCGGTCAATATTTTGGTGCAGGGATTGATTAAGGCAACCACTGGAAAGTGGGGTGAGAAAGGAAGTTTCAAAGATGTTACTACCCACGATCAATACATGTGGTTCACACACATTGCACCAGGAAATATTTGCACAGGACTGCAGCAGGGGTTAGGGCTGCAGCAGTCCTAACATCTTCAGTAAATCAAAGTTATGATGAAGCATGTCAAAAGTATATATAAATTTACTCAGAAGAGAGTATATCACCAGTCAATCATGGAACGAAAAGGTGTGGTATATGATTTCATTGCAAGCTGAGTCAGAAATCATTTTCTTGGGACAGAAGGGATGCCAGCTCCTTATGAAATAAGACCATGCTCTAATGCTCCAGCCATTTTCTCTCACTACACATCCCAGGGATCAAACTGTTCTTCAGCAGCAGTAGTTGGTATTAATGCCAGGCCACTACTGAAATGACAAAATGTGGGATATACTCCAAAGCCAAGCTTATTCTTGAGCCACGAGGTCCTTTTGATACGTTTGGCTGACAAAAAAAGACTGGAAAATTAGAGTATTTTTATCAAGGGAGTTTTCCCATGTGAAGCCTATTCATTGCACCAGTATGCATTGGGGTCAGCAAATACTCTTTTACAGGTTAGAAAAGACACTCAGCAATGGCAGGTTTCTTTGGTTTTTTAGGGTCAAAATGGTGCAATATATTCAGAGTAAAATAGACATTATTTTAATTTTTTTTTTTTTCCAAACATATTAAAAAGACTTTGCACCAGATACTGCTCTACTATCTGGAGCCAGCCACTGGCAATGTAAAATGACACGTAGAACAGAATAATGACTTTAATGTTAATTAGCAACAAAACAGGCTCTATGTAATACCCTATTCATTGTTTTAAAAGTATCTTTGGGTTCAGTGCAAAGGTTACTGAGATATGTTGTAGCAAAGATTCTTCAAATAGATTTTGTACATTTGTGCATGTTTAGAAATGTGGGATGAATTTTAGCTTATTTTTCCCAGGGCTGTTGATTCAAAGAATTTGAAGCAGAATGAACAGAAGTACCGCATGGTATGAATTTTCAGGGCTATTTTTCAATCTCATTTTTTTCAATTTTGATTTTTTGCCTCGATGTTTTGGAAGCTACTGTTCTTGGGGCCTTCCTTAGATTGCCAACATTATTTCTCACCTTTTGATTTGACTTGCAGAGAAATTTTTATAAGACTTATACTAGTGTTTGTTTTTCCTTTCCATAAAACCTAGGAGTCAAAAGGAAGATTTTGTCCCTTAGATAAATTAATTTTCCTTCAGGTTTTCATTCAGTTAGGAAAAAATGTCACTTAAAGGAGTTATAAGACTTGGCCTTTTAAACAACAGGCCCAGAGGAAGCCTACAGCTTATAAAATAACAGAAATTTCAAATGAAAGACACTAAAATTCATTTCTTTCTAAGATGCTCTCAGAGCAAGACTCAAGCTGAAGGGGGATATGACTACTGAGGCCCGAGTCAGCCAAAGGAGTGGGTTAAAGCAGCTCCAGGGCTGCTTGAGCTGTTCCCTGGAGGCTGCTATTATGCCGTGTTGCCATCTAGGGATCACCAGAGTGCAATACCCAGGGGCATGCTCCAACACATTCAGGGCTGGAAAAATATGGTTGTATTTCGTATGTATTAATTTCAAGGATTATTTAGACAGCAGTCACATCTCGATTCTCCCTCCTACTCTTGTATTATATGAAGAAGGCGTTGGAACCAAGACTGGCCCAAAAATATGTTGTCAGTTTAGGGAACATTAGTTACCATTCAGGAGTGGTAATCTCTGTACTCAAGAACAAATGAGAATCCTTCAGAGTTCAGCTGAAATAGGACACTAGTATTTATTTCCCTCTCTGTAACATGAAGCTCTGAACATAACATTATCTCACACTTTAGGTCTGCTGATCTACCAAACAGAGTTTTAAAGTTCTAGTAGGCTGTAAGTTTTTTTCTTTTCAAGAGAAGAGAAAGACAAAAAAGTACAGGCTGAGTGTTGCAAATAGCAAGAAACAGAAAAATCTTATGGGGAAAGCACAGAGGAAATGCAGTGCCTGTAGAGCAGGGAGAAAAAGAACAGTGAAGGTCATGCAGGAAACATAAAATAAAGAGTCATGCAAAAGATGAAAAGAATAGCAAAGCTTCATACGAGAGCATGCAGGGCACACAGTAGCCCTGAGAGGGGCTAAGAAACACAAAGAGGATCTGGCTGGCAACAGAAGGATGTGAGGCACTGTTAGAGAGACAAGGGACATCTCTATCATCTGGAGGAAAAAGTACCACAGAGCATTGCCATCTCTGAGCATGGGAAAAGGTCTGGAAGATTTCTGAGATAAAAAAATATGAAACTTGCATAAGTGAGGAGATTGGAGAGATGTAATCAGTGCTCTGCATGTGCACTGAGCATACTGAAGCAGGCAAACTTAAAGAAAATTTGCTAGGGTAGAGTCAGGAACAGGATTAACAGTAAAAGTAATCCAGGATTAAAAACCAGTGGATGAACTAGATTGAAGAGCAAGCTATGGCAGGACACAAAGCTAGGAAGGAAAGGAGTCCCTAGTATAAAGTACATTATTGGAACATGCTGTAAAATCACATACTAACCCAGGTCAGAAGGGTCATCAAAAGATCATCTGGTCCAACCTCTCATGGGAAAGGGAGCCTAGATCAGATTACCCAACAGCCTGTCCAGTCACATTCTTCTATCATGATGAAAAGTGTCCTAGTGCAACTTCTTCCTGTAGCTCCTCATCTTCTCCAAGTGGCTTCTTGTGAATTGAGAACTTCCATCCTCCTTATAGCCACTCTTTAAATATTGGAATACTGTGATGAGGTGCCCCTCAGCCTTCTCTTCTCCTGGGAGAAAAAAATCACATTCCTTTTTTCCTCATAGAACAGTCTCTCCAGCTCTCTGATCACATTTGTGGCCCTCCTTTGAATCTTCTCCTGTCTGTCCTTGTGTTTCTTGAACTGTGGTGACCAGAACTGGACAGTGTACTCCAGGTCTGGCCCAACAAGCACTGTGTAGAAGGAGATTACCACATCTCTTCTATCTCTGCCAATACCATCCCTGCAGATGCAGCCCAGGATTCCATTTGCCTTTTTTTTTTTTCAATTGCTGTAGTGGTGCATTGCTGACTCATATCAGGTCAGGTTAGACAGACTCATCAAGGAGCAGAAATAAAAATTTGGGAGTGTGTCATGGCCCGGATGTACATTGAAGGGTGAAGCACAAATATTGCCTAATGTTGTCTTGGGGAGAACGTTGAGTAACTGCACACTTCCTTGCTGGTGGGGCTTGCTGGGCCCTCAGACACTGAAGAGATGCTGCAGTACACCCTTGCAGGTCCTGCTGGCCAAAGCAAAAGTGGTCAGGTGCATGACTTTCTCATGGTCTGCATTTCTGAGTAGCTCAGGTCTCATCTACCACAGGTTCGTTTCCAGTGAGGACCTACACACACTGCAAATGACAAAAATAAGAACATTTTGAATACAAGAAGCTTCAGTTCCTAATGAATGTGTACCAGAATTGGCACCTTTTGCTGACAGTCAGCATCTTCTCTCCTTTTTTTTTTTTTTATCCAATCACCAAGAACTAAATACAGCTGCCAATAACTTTATTAAGAGACTCATGCAGAAATTTTTAAACTGAACTACTCTTCCAGGTTTCAACAGTCTTCCATTACAACTAATTAGACTCTGTTTCCAGATAATGTGCATTCTTAAAAAAACACATTTTGAGTCTCAGAAATAAACCAAATATAAGCTACATAATTTTAGGGAAACAAAATCTGGAGGAATGTTAATGACCATTTATAAGGCAAAAGCTAAAGCTCTGCTACCACAAAAGAAATCCCATGCTAGTTTTAAAAATTACGAGGAACCTGAAATGAAATAGGAGCTAGGAGAATAAGGGAAGTATTTTTAAACTGTTAAATTCTCCTTTCCCCCATTTGTGGACTGACAGCACACCTTTTTTTACTTGGCCTCTGTGGTTAAGGGAAAACAAAAGACTTTAATCTTATACCATACTGTGAAGAACATTTCTATAAGGTTTAATGATCTCTGTTGCAAGTGTAGCTCACCACTTGCAGATGTGACATTTACAAATCACCAGGAAACATTAGGATTAAGATTTTTGTGTGGCAGCCTGAGCCTTGGATGCTGTGTGTATTCTCCATCTTTGCTCAGACCAAAAGGGCTCTGGCAACGCTTCATGGAAATTTACTGTGTAAATAAGGTGTTGTGATCCAGCTGGCAGTAAATGTACTAGATCTAGCTTGTAGGATATTTCCTTTTGGTCTGATATTTCTTCTTTGTGGAAATTACAGAGGATTTTTATAGACAGAAGAGAAAGGCTCTTCTAGCCCCTTGTTAAGAGATCCTGCTACCATTGGTCCCTGTGAGTGGAAGGAGCAGGGCAAGGAGCACATTCCTTACTGTACATGAGCAGCAGGGGAATGAAGGTTATTGTTGCCTCTGCAGCACATGTAGGGAGGGCAAAATCATGGCCAGTCTGCGATGAGATATGCAAGACTCTACATGAAAAGGCAGCATGGGACCTTCACTAATGTGTACTTTCTCTTGCTTGATTGCATTTCTAAACAACAAGCAAATTAAGTTGGGTCAGCTTAGTCTTCAGAGCTTTTTCTAATATTAATAAAAAGACTAACTGTAAACACATTGTTTAGATTTTTAAACTAGGGAAACTGTCAATAAATATATACTCTAAGTCGGAATCTCTAGAGGACCAACAAGAATCTTAAAAAGCAAAGAATATTTGATCAGCAAGATTAGGATACAAGAAAGAATTTTTAAATAATTAGGTAAAAAATAGGTCACAAGTCTAATATTTGTCCCTGAGTGGTTTGAAATATTACAGCTGATAATAATAATGCAGAAGAGCAGACCTGTCAAACAGGCAGTTTCATATTTGAGAATATGATGGATGCTGTAATAATACCAGAGAATGTATTTGAACCACTTCGCTTTCCAACAGCAATTAATAATGGCATGAAAAAAACAGCCACTCTATTCTAATATCGTAAAATGATTAATGCCTTATCATTTGCATCCTGGAATTTCAGATGAGATGACTAATTAATACCTTGAGCTTGCTAACCAGATTTTGTGTTGCCTGATTTTACCCTCCTCAGTAAAAGGTGCATAAACTGAAACAAAATTATTTATAAGACGGCTAAACTTATTTAAAAATTAGGAGGGGAAATTTAAGCTTTTATGACTGCAGCTCATAGTCTTGCTGAATCTGGAATTGTAAAGAACTTGGGTTCAGACATCTCAGACCTACATATCCCCAAATTTGTATGCAAATACGGGCTTTTCTTAAATTCCCCTTGATATCCTCCTTCCTATGCTCATCAAGCTTTTGCTGACTAAACTGACTTCCATTCACTATGTCACCAGCATCAGAACATTTCAGAAAAGAAAACTGAATTGTGACAGCACTGCCTTTGCCACACAGATGGTGCATTTGTTTGCAGCAGCAGTAAAAGTGAACACCAAGGGTGACTCTGAACAGCTCTGAGATGTTTTCAACAGTGGCCCTTTATTCTAAATGACAAATGTGAATTCAGAAAAGGACAGATAAAATCTGCTGAACACATAAACCAGTCAACAGGCAAGTCAGTGGAACACAGATGGACTGCAGCCATTATTCACCTTATCTGAATCCACGGCGTTTCAGCTGAAATTCCCTAGGTATAATAAATCATATGGGAAAATGGTCTCCAATAGTAGCTCATGTAATAAAATCCATGAGACTCCCTTAATTATCAGAAGGTGAAAGTATGAGAAAACAAGAGTGTACCAGTAAAGGAGAAGCACCAGTTGCACATTCCCTTGTTTTGGCAAAGCACACCTTAAACAATCCAACTGTAGCAACAGGTCTGTCTTGCAGTCTGGGAACATGCTCTCACAAGAATCCACAGAAGAGGACTGAAAGCAAGTGAAAAAGATGTTTTAACAGTTACTTGTGCTTGCAAACATGGCACTGAGTATTTATTCAGGATCAATTTTAAAACATGGATGAAGATCCAGTGCCTGGATTAAAAAAAATAGGAATCCTTTCCACATAAAATTCTAAGATCTGGACCAAAACTTACGTGACGGCTTCAAATATCAGCACATAACAGGGACAGTACACAGAACAATATCAATTAAGTAGCTGGCTAAGTTAAATAAAAGGTTTCACAGTGGGCTTTTCTTTTTTTCTATATTTTTTTCTGACTTTATTCTGAAATCGCACCCAGTATTCCCCCACCAGCTTCAGCCAATTAAACAACCAAGAGAGAAGAATTTTTCAAAATGCATCTGTGCCAACACGGTGTGGCTAAATTATTTTTTTAATAAGTACATGACCATGTCACATGGACATAGATTTAATCCTGAAATGACAGCATATTTTGAGTCCTATAGCAATTCAACAGAAGATACATTCCAAAACCAAAGAAGATCATTAATTCATAAAAAGATGTAGATTATGACCTGACCAGTACATGCAAGGGATCTGATTAGGTACTTTCAGGCCATCAACAAAGATATAACACAAAAAACACGAAGGAGAGAAAAGCTGTCCTTCAAGATGTGTCGCATACCTTAGCAGCCAACAGCAACAGATATTCTGGAGGTTTATTTCTGGTTTTTATTTTCAAAAGACCTACTCACCTTTTCATAAAAAACTGCTTTTCCACTTCAATTGACTTCATTATTTTTTCACATCTTTTGCCACTGAACATCATCCTAAAACCATGAGGACTGCCACTGGCGGGACTTGTGACGTGAGAAGAGTGAATGACATACCAACCTGTGAGAGCACTGGACTTTATTTGTGACTGGGTCCAGCAGTCCCAAAGTATTTGAAAACAGGGTCCCAGCACAAGGAAACAAAGTCAGCAGTACAACTTCAGTGTCTGAAGCAAAGGAAAACACTTCTTAAAGGAAGAGTAACATAAGAAGGAATCCTTACTGATGCTCACAGCGCTGCGGAGTGTGAATGAGAGGAAACCAGCAGTGAAGGGGCTGTTGGTACAAGGCATTTTGGATAGGCTTATTAAGGTGGGCCCAAGCAGAGCAGTCCATGCATCTGTGCAGGGGCAAGAGTTAAATCCTTAGAGCAATGTTAAGTCCTATTGAGGGAAGCAGGGAGATGGTATGACTGATAAGAGAGTACTGCAAAGGGTACAGATATTAATGGGATGGTTTGCTGAACAAGGGGCATCTCTAATGGTAATGCTGCAAGAAAGCAAAATTTTGGGATATGCATAAAAAATACAAGGAGTTACTTTAGTGTTGGCAAGTAGTGTATATGCTCTTGGCATATTGTGCTTATTTCTGATGTGCATGGAATATTAAGCATGAAGATCACGTAACATCCCTAACAAAGAGTAACATTTTGTGAGTCTTATATACTCAAAAAAACCCCACCCTGGACTTGGACAGACAGAGAAATGGAAAGAGGAGGTTTAATCTGTTACAAAGTCTGTCATTTAAGGTTAAATTTCAAGTGAGTCAAGTAATTGCTGTAGCAATTTAGTGAAGAGTTTTGTGGGATTTTTTTTTTTTTACCACTATGCTGCTTTAGTGCATGCTGAATGCTTTTTAAAAATATCTGGCCTGGATCAAACAAGAATTAAGCTAGGGGAGCCTGTGTCCTCCTTTAATACAGTCAGGCATCAATAATCCATTCTTGTGCTGTAATTTATGAATTTTCCAAATTACAGCAATCAGCTTTTTTGATTCTTCAGGAGCAGTTATGTAGCTATGTGAACATTATCTATTGAATAAAAATGCAAACTATTTATGCATTTGGTGACATTTCAACCAAAAACATTCAATGCCACTTTTATGAAAGAAAACAAATGATCATTTACATGTAAGTTCCAAAAGCACTTTGATATCTTCCAGCTCTTGCTATCTATTTAATGATTTACTGACTTAACAGGACTGGTAATTCGCTTCCTAAAGACATCAAGAAAATATTATCAAAAGGAGATCAGTGTAATTTGTTTATTACACGTGTAGAGATAGAGAACTACTTGGAAAATATGGCAATAGAGTTAAATCTTTATGGGCAAGATAAAGATTAATGCAAATGAAAGATAAAGAATAATAAAAGCAATTATACTGCAAGCAGAATGTAAAAAGTAGTTTCTCTAATTTCAGTAAGGAGCTGTTATTTGAGTGCTATGAGGTTTTAGCCACTTTTTTTGTGTTAGTCTAAATCCTAAAATGTAGCTAGTTTTTTTCTTTGTTTCTTTACAGATATTCTATTTCTCTGTTTTCAAGCAAAATCTCAAGGTAAACATCTGCACCAAGCACTGGATAAAGCTTTAAAAAAATAGATTTTTTTTTTTTAAGTGCAGAATGGGTGATGGTGCTCTTTTCAGTATACATTGAACTGTAAGAATTTTGGGGAAATTTGACATCAAGTCAAGTAAGGGTTATTCTTAAAACCTGAGAACATATGGTTCAACTTTTCTTGGAACACATTCTGATTTTTAAAAAACCAGCCACAATATACATTTCAATGCCTATCTCAATTCTTAGCATTTAGCACTTGATATACACTGTTTTCAGTTAAAACTTATGGTGAGACCCAAGATGAGAGAAAATGACCCTGGTTTAAACAGTTCCCATACATCAGCCTATCTACAGAACTCATAAGCTTCAAATCTGAAGGAAATTGGGGACAATTGCTGTTTAGTTCAGCCTGCAACAAAAGAATCCAGCCAAATTCTTTCACATTTGCCACACCACAATAATTCCACAGGTATTCACCAAGGCTTTGCTTATTTGAGGTTATTTACTCTGCAGTGTTTAACCCCAAGTTATAGCACAACTAGCCAACATACTTAAGAGCCTCACAGTAAATGCAAAGTTATCTAAGGTGTTTTGTGCCCAAGAAATACAAATAATTAGAAAATATGTGCCAGCTACTACTGGAAACACGGAAAAGAAAGAAAAAAGTGTTTAGAAACCTACAGCGACTTAGTAAAGGATGTCCTGAGAGGGCTCTGAGCACACAGACCATACTCCCCCTCCAAAGCACGATTTGCTCTCCTGGATGTAGCTATGCCCTAAACCAGAGTCCTTTCTGCCCCTCCACCATGCATCTGAGGGCTCTGGCAGACCTGTGCTAGTACGAGGCATACAGTAACTGTGGGGCACTGCTGGGAGATGAAGGTTTCTCCAAAAGCAAGTGATGGAAGCAGCAACCTTCCCAGTGTGCAAGGTCAGCTTGGTCCCAAGCTTATCTACTCGTGCTTATCTAAGTGCTTCCTATGTTCCCGAGTGCTTATCCACTCATACTCACAACTTTGAGGGCACTCCTTAGTAATCAGGTGTTCACGTATTAAGCACCAGCATCAGGAGCAGGACTTAAGAATTCACTAAATACAAACTAGGAGGAAGGTGCAGACAATCAACACAGAGTCCCCCAGCTCATAGTTAAGGACAACACTTTTGTTCCTAAAAATTTGTGCTACATCTCTTCAGGCCTGTGATGTGTTCACATCTCTCAATGTGAACTACTGTCTACTTTTTTCCTAGGGCTTGTTTACTGCTAGCAGGCCTGGTTTACGGTTTTTCTACCATGCCTTTTGGATCCTTTCTTTGCCTCTTCTGTCTCAAACATAAGCTTTGTGTCTGTATTTTCAATGCTTTCAATAGCCTACTTCCCCCTTATCTATTTTCTGTCATTATACAAAGATTAATGCCAATTACATTAGGTTTCTGTAGTTCACCTGCTGCTTTTTCTGACATCTATGTGCTTTCTTCCATGTTGTCCTTCTTGCTGGAGTTTTCTTTCAACAGCCACAAAACCTGATTCATTTTCTTCAGCAAATCCCACCTTATGTCTTCTTCACCATGAAGTATACACAGAAACAAGAGTTCCACTGATGGTGTGATGCAAACTGTGCCTTCCCTGCTGATCAATACAGTCTCATTGTTTCCCTCATCTGCCCATAGCCATCTGCTGTCTTTTGTCTTACACTTTTGAGTTCTTCGGGGCAGGAATTATCTTTTTGCCCTATATTCCTATACAATATAACGTTATAATCACAGTTCAGGATTAAGGCTGCTAGACAACACGATAATACAAACAAATCATAACAATGGAAAAATTGCTCCAAGTTCTTCGCAGATTTTTTATTTTTTTAATCTAAGACTTAGAAATATGAGATGGTTCAGGAAAAACAACACTGATTCCACTGTTTTTTCCCTGCCTCTGTCAAAGGTTTAGAATAGCAGTAGGTGAGAATATTAATTCAAGTCTGTTAATGCAGGGTTGGATCAGGCTCGGCAGGTCTGACAGCCTGTCTCCATTGTAACTCCTCCTAAAGGCAGGAAAAGGATTCTCACGGGAAATGAATCAGCCCCTACGGAGCCCACGAGGCAGCGCGCAAGAGGAGCTGTGCTACTGCCTGGCAAGATTGGTGCCTCAGATAGAGGACCACCTATTTTTTTTAGCATAATCCCTAATTTAAATATGCTATATTTTTCCTGTTTGTGTTCATTTTAAGGTGAATGTCACAAAAGTTAAAGGGCCGCAACACCAAATGGGGTCATAAGAAGAGAAAATCCAAGATTATTTCCAGGGAGATCATGATTCGGGCAGACTGCTGTGAACCACAAATGCAAAATTATAAATATTACAAAGCGTGTATTTACGTGCAGGAGGCCTGAATTTCAGTTTCCGTTGAGAACCCTCATTCCAGGGGCCTCTCGGTGCCTACATGCTCACTTACGAGACTGTGATATGTTAAGGGGATTATTTCATCTTGCAGTGAACAGGGAAGGTGTTAGAATCTGCCCGTCTTTTCAGAGCCCAGCTCCAGCAGGCACTACCTGACTCAGCTCACAAACTAGAGCCACAGCATCAAATTTCCCAACCCACTTAATTTGAAAGCCTGCCAAGATAGGTGAAAGACCTTATAAATATGTAAAGCAGGAAGTTCAAATTACACAGTGATGTAAATTCCCAGTGATTGATGCCCTTTTAAAAACAATAAAAATCCTCGAGAAACTACAATGTTGGTGAATGTGCTTCCCTCCCGATGCTGTCTGGCGGTGCCGAGCGGAGTTTGGCTGATGTATTGTACTTTTCGTGCGGATTTTATTTTGGATTTCTACCACTTCCTGGAGGCCAGGGGGAGGCACAGTGGGAGGAACCAAAAAACTCGGTGCCACAGCCATTTTGTTTGTGGGCAGCATGGTAGAATTCTGTCAGTCAGTATAAGGAGGGGTTTTTAAAACAGTATTTATGGAAAAACTATTCCTGCCGTAGCGGATGTATCTGTTGAATTTAGTGTTAATTTAGTTCTTTCATAAGGTAGGTATTTATAATTGTAAGTAAATCGAGTATTTGCTGGGATCCAAGCCTCCCCACTTTCCAGGAACCGTGGATTTTGTTTCAGGCATGACTGGCTCTTTCGGATGCTGCGAGGCTGCCGGAGCCCGGCGG